>CM035157.1:129259126-129667378 GCA_020205615.1 Panax quinquefolius | reverse complement strand
ATTATTGATATGTGGTGAATCGGCGATCGCTGCGCTCCATTCTTATTCTCAACATTCTCGGATGTCATTTTCGAGATCTCGCCACAAAACAAAAGGTTAATTGACGTGTAACAAATTATCCTATCTTACGGCCAACCAATAAAATAGCACATAAACTTAGGTAGGTCATACTAGCGAAGGTATTCCCGTCTCTCCCTCCTAGTACTATTCTCACATCTTAGCTGAGGATCATATCCCTATGCTCGATACCAATTGTGGCGCCCCAAAATTAGGTATACATCACCCATCTTTGGTCGCCACTTACATGGTATGAAATTTAAATACAACTTATTAACATAAGCATGCCGTGTACAATACGACATAAAGCGTGAGTTTAAATACAAATATAAATCTACTAGATATTATACAAACTCAAACAAAAAGTCCTCATTACAGATTATTATCACACTATTTTACGAATAGTGAGGACTACTAATCTTATCTTCGGGACCATCACTCGTTTCCCACTCGTCTTCGTCGGCTATATTCTCATTTCAAGAAGAAAACGGTGAAAGAAAGAAAGGGTGAGCTCAACTAGCCCGGTAAGAAATATTATGACTAAGATAATGCGAATAAATTATCAATAGTCTTCAACAATGTTTAAAGCGATAAAATACAATAGACAACCGGTTTAAGCTGCGCGGAATATCAATCCATTAAAAGAGTCAGTAGAAAATAAAGTCTACTATCTTTAGGTTTTAAAAGGTTTTTCATCCTTTGTTATATTTGAGACTCGACTTTAATAAATATTCCACATCATCGAATCACCCACTCGCACTACGGCGAGGATATTCTTTAGTATCACGACCACAATTATTCATGCACTACGGGCGAGAATATTTGTGTATTCATTAATAGTCATGATCATGCCAACAACTCATCCACCAATGCACTCTGACATCGAGGATTTTTATCACATCATTTGTAACATTACGATCATGATTACACGAATAGTCTCGTCGTAATCATACCAAGTCCATCTATGCACTTCTGAGCCACGGATGACTTTCAACATAATATAAACATGAGGATGATGACAATGATATAAGAATTCAATAAAACAAGTTCAAGAATTATTTTATCCAGGAATTATTAACGTCCAAATTAGTAAAATTCAAGAATGATCAGAAGAATATTTCCATGAAAAGATACTAGATGAAACGCAAATATCAAGGATATTCTACTAATTTCATGGAGTATAGAAGTCAAAGTTTTAACCAACTGGGTATAATAAAGAATGGAATAACAAAAGAAATCACCATGCATGCGGTACTTGCGCATAGACGAGTTATTCAGCAGAATAATAATAACGAGAACCGGTCGGTGAAATTCACAAGCGAGGATGTTCCAACGAGAATAATAAAGATGGAACGGATCCGGTGTAAAACACACGAGATAGGATATTCCAACAGAATGATAAAGAGCGGAACCGGTCGGGTGTAAAACACCTGAGACAGGATGTTCCAACAGAATAATAATAAAGAGCGGAACCGGTCGGGTGTAAAACACTTGAGCAGGATGTTCCAATGAGAATAATAGAAGAATGTCACCAAGTATAGAAAAAGCACAGATATCTGAGTTATTCCAGCGAGAATAATAAGCAATGGAATAACAGCGAGTTCTCTTCATGAATAAGAAAGAATAACACCCTTACTTTTGGTAGGAGATTGAATCTGCAATGGCGGTGTAGTAACAAAATACTCTTCTTCTTCTCTCTTATTCTTTCTATACTTTCTCTCTCTATAGCTTGAATGAATTAAGTGAAAATAATGAATCCCTAGGCCTCTATTTATAGAAGATTTCTAGCTTAGCACTGTAGTGTGAAAAGGCGAGTGGCTTGACGACTAATGATGTGAAAAGAAAAGTGGTTTTGCGCCTATAATGTGAAGCGACAAGTGGTTCGACGCTTTTGTAATATGAAACGACAAGTGGTTCGGACGTGCAGTAAAGGTAATTACTATTAACGAAGGTAAATACTATTGGCGAAGATAAATACTATTCACAAGGGTAATTACTTATTAGCGAAGGTAATTACTATTGATGAAGGTAAATACTATTCACAAGGGTAATTACTATTGACGAAGGTAAATACTATTGACGAAGGTAATTACTATTCACAAATGTAATTACTATTAACGAAGAGACTCTTAGATGATGACATATGAGCCCCCATAAAATAATCAAACTTACCACAAATCATATACATATTTAATCTTTCAACAATTATTAATCATTTATAACTTGTCGTCTCAATTATTGATTTAATCTATAACATATTATACGATGATGATCTTTGTGTGATAATTGAATCAATAATATAAGAGATATGATGCATTAATTATTGTAGCAATAATTGAAGCATAAATTGAGTGACTTCTCACGTAAGCATCAATAATCAATACTGAGTGCTACTACTTATGCGACCACAGCGTATTCTTGTACTTTACCACGGGTAGTTCAGCGGTTTTAACGGTAACACCTCCGTAGTTATTTTTATAAAATATTTTTGTCGTTTTCAATCAGATAATAATTACATTGTGGGGTCCACCAATGATTGAGTAGTTATACGAATATTTCCTAAAAGAATATTCCCACCAAACGAATATTTTATAACAACTTGCATACTTTGCAAAATTTATAAATATTACCCACAACTATAACATTATATCAAATTTATTCCATAATATTCAAAAATAATATTTATAGAAAAATTCATCTTTATTTATAAAAGTTGGGGTCTTACATTTTTATGAAGTATTTGTTGTAAGTTGGCTTATTACTTGGACCCCCACTCACCAATTTTTCAAAATTGTCAGAAAAAATTTATCTCAATTTTGTTTTTATATAAATATATATATTATTTAATTAAAGTCACGGGGAGGGGGGGATAATGTCGCGGGGGAGTATTATTAGTATTATATATATATATAATAAAAGTTTTGTTTTTTATGTAAAATAGAATATATTATATTTATTGTTTGCATAATCTTTGCGTAGTGTTGCATAATCTTTGCATAATGTGTGGATAGTGCAACATAGTAAAATAAAAAATTTCAAAGTTTAACCAAATTTATTGCTCGTGAGTTTTCCACATGCAAATTCAAGTGATTTTCTAATTCAAATATTATCTTGCCGTTCTCATATAAATGGGATGCTCGGTTTAGAAATGAAAATCACACGAATTAGAGAATTCTTCTTTATAATATTGGCGTATTTTCATGTAGTTTAAGGAAGCTTTGAGTGTAAAAAATAGTGCAAGTTTAAGAATATCTTATTTATATCGATTGAAATTGCTCTCTTTTTGAGGTAAGGGATATTATTTATTTCATATTCGTTTACGATATTATTTTTCGTATTCGTAAGGAATTTTATTTTCGTTCAATATTCGTAAGGAATATTATTTTCGTTCAATATTCGTAAGGAATATTATATTCGTTTAATATTCGTAGGAATATTATTTTGGTTCAATAGTCGTAAGGGATATAATTTTTGTTCAATATTCGTATGAAATAATATTTTCTTTCATACTCTGTAGTATGTAAGTAATATTATTTCGTTTCAGATTCTGAATTCTACACTCATTTTGTTAAAGTATTGCTTTTATACTCCTTGAAATTAGTAGAATATCTTTAAAATTTGCGCTTCATCGAGTATCTTTTTACGGGAATATTTTTTTGGACATATGCCAGAGTACTATTCACAGGGTACTATTCATGAAGTACTATTTATAGGTTACTATTCACCCGGGTACTATTCACCCAAAAAATTGATTTTTTTTTCTGTCAAAATTATTTTTGATACATGAATATTATTCTTGAATTTTACTCCACAAAGCAGTATTGTGTTGACAATTTGGATATTCTTGAACTATGGATAAATTGAATTATAAATCTTTAAAATTTATCCTTTGCTTTCACTTAATTGAATTCTTATATTATTGTCATCATCCTCATACTTATATTGTGATAAAAGTCATCTTTGGCCCATAGTGCATAGATGGACTATTGAGTGGTATGATTATGATCGAAATTATTCTCGGTATAATCAAGAGACCGCAATGTTACAAATGATGTGATAAAAGTCTTCATTGGCCGTAGTGCATTTATTGTGAGTTGTTGGTATGATCACTGACCATGAGTTCTCTTGACGATGGTGCGAAGATGAATTGTTATTTTTGCGTAATCATGATCATTTGGTGATACTTAACGAATATCCTTAGCTTCGTAGTGCATGGATAATTAGTAGATGTGATAATAATGAATATCCTTGGCCTGTAGTGCATGAATAATTCATGGATGTGATACTAACGAATATCCTTGGCCCGTAGTGCATGGATAATTCGATGATGTGGATTATTTATTGAGCTGTGTTACAGTGATAAAAATATTGATGATGAACTTTTAAATCATAGAAGATAGTAGATATCATGCTCTACTTGACTCTTCTAATGGATTACTTATTCCGCTGCAGTTGTTGATCTAAAACTTATTCTCTATTGTATTTTATAAGTTGTTATATTGTTGAAGACTAAAGATAATTTATTCTACATTATCTTAGTCATAATATTCTTCTTGAGCTAGTTGATCGAGCTCACCCTTTTCTTTCATTGTTCTCTCGGAAATGAGAATATAGTTGAGACTAGCGAGGGAATGGAGTGATGGTCCAAGATGGTTGCTATAGTAGTCCTCACTATTCTATAAAATAGTGTGATAATAATTGTAATAAAGACTTAATTGAGTTTGGATATTTTCTAGGAGACAATATTTATATTAAAACTCACAGCTTATGTTTTGTCGTATTTCGCACGACACTTAATGATTGTATAAATTAAGTTTGTATTTGAATTTTGTACCATGTATTTGTGATTGAGAATGGGTGATGTATACCTATTTTGGGGCGTCACATTTTATTTTCATATCTCTAGGAATATTCTAGAGTGACTTGGGGATAAATTGCTATCTATATAAAACCCGGCTTGTGGGTTGAATCGAACTGGAATTTTGATAAATACACTATACATATTAGAGATTTCTTTGTGTTTTCGGTGAATCTCTTGTTTCTTTATTTGTGAATTCAATTGTTTACCAACCATGAAGATAATCACTACTCTGACAACAGTGTCGGTTGGTATCAAAGCTCAAAGCATCTTTCCGGGAGTAGACCAAATCGGTTTTAATGCATTTGGTGTCGTGGTCAGTAGAGGAAGATTCCCGGTGAGGAAGTCCCACACCATGATCATAACATCTAGGACGTGATGATTGAGGATTTATAGAGGCAGTTCTGAGCTAACCTAACGCTGGCAAAGACAAAATGCAGGGCGTCACGTGGTGGATAGGTTCTGGAGGAGGAAGTCCCACACCTAGGCCGCCGTGGACAGTTTTCAGAGGAGGAAGTCCCACATCTTGAACACGATGAAGAATCCTATGATTTTGAATCGAGTTATGAAAACCCTTACTACCACAGGAGGCAGTTAAGGGAACGATGTGACCGTGAGGACCGTCGTAGTGATTTGGGTTTCAGAATGGATATACCAAATTTTTTTGGTACACTACTGCCTTGAAGGATTCATCGATTGGTTAAGCGAGGTGGGCGCATATTCGATTATAAGGAGGTTCGAGATAACGTTAAAGTGGCTGGTTGCCATCAAATTAAAGGGGTGAGCAACTTCTTGGTGGGAACAAATGAGGCGTTCAAGGAGAGACAATGAAAGACTAAAATCACCAAGTGGGAAAAGATAAAGAAGATGATGCAGAGTCACTTTCTTCCTTTTGGATATACTCAGTCTCTATTTAAGAGATTGCATCTGTTAAGATAATGTATTCGATCTGTGGATGATTATCTTGAAGAATTTTACCAATTAATCGCGAAGGAATGATCTATCGAAGCGCAGAAGAACAAATGGTGGCACGGTACCTAGGAGGATTAAAGCAACCGTTGCAGAACACTCTTAGTCTCCATTCACTTTGGACTGTTTCTGAAGCATATCAGCGAGCTCGGGAGGCAGAGCAACAACAGAACATCAGACTGATGCCAAGGAGCAATCTCCTCAACAAACCGAACCCATCACCACAGTTTCGTACTACACCACAACCTCAGGGTAACTTTAACTCCAGCATCAAGTGCTTTAGATGTGGAGAAACGGTCACTGTCACAACGAAGTCGCAGAAAGCTCGCTAACGGAAGGTAAGAACCTTTTAGGATTGAGCAAAAAATGGATAAAAGCGAATTACCGAACACAACCGAAATTTTTTAACCGAATTATTTCGGTTTTTCAGTTTTTTTTTTCTAATTTCGGTTATATCCAATTTATTATTCGGTATTCGGTTTCGGGTTCGGTTTTAAAAAATAAGTTATTCGAATATCTGAATTATCGAACAGATATATATATATATATATATATATATATATATGAGCAACGCCTCTAAGTCGAGAATCCCAAGCTAGAAGCGACGATACCGTCATGGATTCTTAAACCGATAGTAGAGGGCCTCACGACCTCCAAAGGCACGTGTCGTTGGCAAGCGCGTCTTGGCAGACGAGCGAATTCGCCATAAGTATAATTCCCACCGAGCGGCGGGTAGAATCTTTTGCGACGACTTAAATATGCGACGGGGTATTGTAAGAGGTGAGTGGCCTTGCTACCACGATCCTTTGAGATTGACCTGCGTCGCTCGATTAATCCCCCCTCCACTCCGCAAAACAACTCATCTCCTTTTGCCCGAACTGTCATCGAGGTTCACCGATACTAATGCCCAAATGAAAGCGACATAGTCGCCGACTGATTAGTCGCACAAGGGTTGACGACGCACAAACAAACATGGGTTGACCATGCCCAAGTAAAGTAGTACTGTGACGGTTCCCAGCTAACCTGCCCATTGAATGCCTTGTCCAAGGAAGGTTTCTCGAGGATTCCCTCGGCGATGCGCAATTAAAGTGTCCCAAATATTGGTAGCGTCGGCGCCCATCGCTTGCCCTGCAGTGCCCAGTGCAGCGGCGGCAAACAATAATAAGCGGCTTGATGCCTAACCTAAAGCGTCGCGTGCCCAAGGCCGCTTTTGCGCCTTAGATGAAGTCACCCAGCGCTTAGTGCCGATACAGTAGGCATCACTTAGTGCCCAGCGCCCAATGCCCAGTGCCGCGTGGGTCCGGCGTGGCGCCAACAATCAAACGCGGCGCCAGACGGTAGCGTGCCCAACGGAAAGGATTTGACCAACACGCCAAGCAAAGTGCAAAATTTGGAAGGCACATCGAGAAACCTAAGTCTACGCGAGTAGGTAAATCTCAAGTGGAAGTTAACGGGGCCTTTTGCCCAATCAATGGGATGTCGGTACCTAAGTAGTGCCTTATCGCGCACAAGCAAAGTTGTACATTGACGACACACAATCAAAGCGATGTCTTTGTCGGTGCGTCAAAAAGTAGTGCGTTAGCGACGACCACGCCACGCGCTTTCGAGCAACGCCCACCCAACGCCCACAGCGTGACAGAGCCCAATGTAGGGAGCGGTCGGCACGCGCGCCCCGTCTTGTTGAGCAATCTACCCAAGTCCAACGAGAGGATGTAAATCTTAAGTTGAGGTTAACGAGCGTGTTGGCGTCCAAGAGACCCCCACCCGTAGCATGGAAATGCCAAGCGCATGGCCCGGCGTGCATGCCCCATCACGCCCAACAGGTAAAACGAATGCAAGGCATGCATGAAAATCGGGCAAGGTCCCGTCACCGTGAGCTATACCAAATCATGTTGAGCAACCAAAGCCCAACACGAGGATATAAATCTTGACTTGAGGTTAACACGACCTTTTGTATTGCATGTGTGAAGAGAAGAGGTCCCCGGCCTGTAGCATGCTGTGACAGCGCCCAACACGCCCAGAGGCAGCACCACACGCACGCAAGTAAGCCACGCCAACCACGACCAGCAAATGACAGACCGACAAACATGAAAAAAGCGGGCACGGAACCATTTCCTCGAGCTAAACCAGTTCATGTTGAGCAACCCATCGAGGTTAACACGACCTTCTTCTCTTGCACATGGGCGACAGAGAGGTCTCCGACGCACACCAAGCCATTGAAAACCGTCGCACGAGCTCGCCTCTCATCGCCTTGAGTTGAATTTATTAGCATCTCGCCTCGCCTTTTCTAGCCCCGTGTCGCGCATCGGCTAGCATTGGCCTTGCCTTGTGTTGCCTTGATCCTTGCTTCCCTATCCATAACTAACGCAAAACCTTGGAAAGCCGTTTGTGGTCTACTTCGCGGGACTTTTATGATAATCAAACACACTTCCCGACACATTTTTTGTTTCATATCCATGTTCAGTATAAGCCCAACTGGCTTAGTGCACCCCAACGTGCACAAAAAAAATAATGTAAACAAATAATATTAAATATAGATAGTGATTATCGTGTTGTAGGCTCATGAGATATTTTGAAATCATTTTAGACTATTTCCTAACAGGTGACCTCAGCGTCCAAGGGGGGAAAAATATTAGTCATGGCCTTGAGGCGTCGCCAGTAGCGCCTTGTGTGACAGAACCGCCAGCGCCTAGGCGTCGCCAGTAGCATGACAGTGGCGCCTTGAGCATCGGCCAGTAGCGCCGGTTGAGCATTTCGATATTAATATTTTTTCTTTTACGTATGTATTTTGGAAACATTAATCATCAACCTACTGATTACAAGCATTTTATAGTTTTCATATTATAATTTTTAATTTTACAATTTATTTATATATATATATATATATATATATATATATAGTGATCTGTTGTGGTAGATAGAGTAGTAATGATCTCATTGCCATTTTATATTACCGAACTATATAAGAATCATCTAGATAGAAAAGTAGTGGGTGGTCCCCAACTTTAAAATATAAATTCTTTAAATTATAAATATAATTAAATAAGTATTTTAATTTGTTAAAAATGAATTGAAATAGATCTTCCAAATAGTTCGAGGATAGATACACAGAGCAAAATAACTTGATGACCGATTCTTTACAACAAAGTCTTGTACTCTTGTTACCCATTTGGGGTTTGTAAGTAACTTGTTCTCCTTAAAAGGATTCAACTACAATCCCTATCCCCATCATTGTTTCTTTTTCCGATTGGATTCGGATCGTGGGCACACCTAAGCAACAACAACTTTGATTCAGATCCAATGAGCACACCAAGATCCATTTCCGGTTCGAACATTGGTTCTAGGTCATGGGCACACTTATTGTATAGAGGGTTCGTGATGTCATCCCTTTGTGATGGGTGGTGAATCGGGTTCATGCTCTACTCATTTGGGTTTACTTTTTTGATTGTAAGTTCGAGTTGGGCACGATTTTATTGATGTTTATTAATTTGATTTGGTGATTTTTGCTTTCAATCAATTTTAATTTTGGTTGGTTTGGTTATTAACTTAGAATTATCGAATTTTTAATTCGGTAATTCGGTATTTGGTAATTCGGTTATTTCCAAAATTTGGTTAGTTTTTTGGATATTGAAATTATAATTATTTCGGTATTCGGTTATAACCGAATAGCCTATTCGGTTCAGTTATAACCGAATGATCAGTCCTAAACCTTTTTATTGAAGAAGGCATGATCGATGAAGCAGAGGAGTTCGGAGAGCCTACATATAATGAGTAAGAGGACGAAGACATATTGTATGGATACGGGTAGGAGAACCTAGTTGTTCGCAAAAGTCTGCTAACTCCGAAAGACGAATCCGAAGAGGATTGGTTGAGGACCAATATCTTTCACACTACTTGTACAGTGGCGGAGAAGTTCTACAAATTAATTATTGATAATGCCAGCTGTGAGAATGTGGTGTCCGAAGAGGCTGTTTGGAAGTTACATTTAAAAATGGATCGGCATCCAAATCCATATAAGTTGTCTTGGTTGAATAAAGGTAGTGAAGTAACCAATGACAGAAGGTGTCTAGTATCCTTTTCCATCAGAAAGAAATACTTTGATAACGCTTGGAGCAATGTAGTAAAAATGGATGCTTGCCATATACTATATGGAAGACCATGGAAATATGACCGAAGCGTCATACATGATGGTCGGAAGAATACTTACACCCTCAGAATCAAAGGGAAGAAGGTTGTGCTAGCACCTCGGCAAGAGGAAGACCGTTCGGCTCGAGCCGATAGAACCTACTGTCCATGACAAGGTTCCTAACAGAAGTAAAACATGAAGGAGTTATGTAAGACCCCAACTTATTATAAATAAAATTAAATTTTCTTTTATTCATTATTCTAAATTAATAAGGGTTAATTTGATATAATGCTTTGGTTATGGGTGAAACGTGCAAATTTTGCCAAATAAGCAAGTGGTTATAAAATATTCATTTCTGTCGGGGAATATTAGTTTGGTCGTGGAATATTCTTGTTGTCGGGGGAATATTAAATGCGATGGTATGACCATTCGTGGAGCCCCATAACGGAATAAGCGCTTGGGATGAAGAAAAGCGACAAAATATGAGTTTTATAAATAACAAATAGTTATTACAATTAACCTTTGTTGGAATACACGGTGGTTAGAATACGATGAATACGTGTGGTTGCACAAGATGCATTACGGTATTACCTGCGATATTGTTGAATTATTGATTCGTATGTAAGAAGGCACTACTCAATACTTATTACGATAATTCGCTCAATATTTTATTTTATTGTTTCAATAATTCTTTGCGTTGATAGTTTATATTATTATTGTTTCAATAATTGTCCTTTGATGATATTTTCCATTATCAGATCAATAATTCATATTACTTGAATAATATTATTAGATAACATTATTGGTAATGTCTAGAAAGTTCGGTCAAGGAGAGGTTTGGTCACCTAATTGCGCGCCAGTAAGGAGAAATCCTTATTGGAAAGCCCCCTCTTTCCTAGGAACTGCATGGTTGTCATAATTGTGATTCTATAATATTATTTATGAATAATTAATTATTAATTTATATGATAAGGAAATATTTATTTGATGTGGATATAAATGATGGATTTATTTATGTGGTTATAAATGAAGGAATTAATGTTGAGGTGTTTTATCAATATTTTGTCGGAATGGAGGTATTAAAAATCATTCGTTTGTGGATTTCGGATATTTTCTATTTGAAATTTGGAAAAACTCAAAGCTACAAAGTTGTAGAGAATTCAATTTAAGAAGTTAATGGCATAATTGTAATAATATGTTATGTATATTTAATTTAATCTATGGTGATAGAATAAATTAAATAGCTTAATATTTATTATTTAATATTTTAGAAATATTAAATATAAATTAATAAGAGGAGTCTTATTAATATTATTACAATTATTATTATTATTTTAATTTCTAAAGAGTTTAGGAATTAATTTAATATAAGTACTCTCATTTATTCCTAATAAGATTAGGAGGGAAAATTAATTAAAGGAGTTTAATTAATTATCCCTAATAAGATTAGGGAGCCCATTTAATTAAAAGAGTTTAATTAAATAATACCTTATTTTAATAGGGTTACTTGATATCTATATAAGAGAGTCTTATATCGGATATTAAAACTACGTGATAATTCAATAGTTGGGAGAGTACGTCTTTTCTATAGAGATAGAAAAACTAGGGTTTAGCCAACCACCCATTTTCTTGAATCTTTATTCTTCCTTGGTGGATCACCTCTAGAGGCCAAACACATGGGTGGCTAACGTTGATCAAAGGAAGGAACCAAACCCGGTGGATTCAAGTTGAACGCGAAAAGGATTGGAGGTGAACTTTACCCGAGGAAGCCTCGATCTTCAAGGGTATGATTCTTATTTGTTCTTTCTTTTCGTTTAATTAATAATTGTGCATAAAGGGTGATCCGGGTTTATGGTTTGTAAAATTTTAAACTCTGATTTTTACACGTTTCCGCATTATTTTTGCAATTTGATTGCGTTCATGAATATTACAAACCTAACATTCTCCTACAACAATAGTTATCAAGCAAGTATAGGAATGGCTCCATTTGAGGCGTTGTATGGACGAAAGTGTCGTTCTCCAGTATGCTGGGACGAGGTGGGTGAAGCAACTTTATTGGGACCGTAATTGGTACGCATGACTACAAAAAAGATCCAAATGATTCGACAACGTATTCAAACCTCACAGGATCGACAAAAGAGTTATGCTGATCTTCATCGAAAGGATGTGGAATTTAATATTGGAGATCATGTACTATTACGTATTGCTCCATGGAAGGAGTTACAAGATTTGGGAAGAGAAAAGCTCAATCCACGATTTATTGGTCCATTTGAGATTCTTGACCGAGAATAGGAAAGGTGGGCTATAGACTCACATTACCTCCAAGCATGTCTCGTGTTCATAATGTTTTTCACATATCTATGTTTCAGTAAATATGTAAAAGACCCAAACCACATTATTGCGTTAGAAGAACTGCAGAGATAGTAGAAGATTTAACATGCGAGGAGGTACTGTTAAGATCTTGGATAGGAAAGAGCTTATCCTACGCACGAAGGTTATACCACAAGTTAAGGTTTTGTGGAGGAACCATGCTATTGAAGAAATGACATGGGAGTTTGAATCAGAAATGAAAGTGAGGTACCTCACCGTTGAAACACACAGTATCGCACGCCAATTTCGAGGACGAAATTTTATAAGGAGGAGAGGTTGTAAGACCCCAACTTATTATAAATAAAATTAAATTTTCCTCTATTCATTATTCTAAATTAATAAGGGTTAATTTGATATAATGCTTTGGTTATGGGTGAAACGTGCAAATTTTGCCAAATAAGCAAGTGGTTATAAAATATTCATTTCTGTAGGGGAATATTCGTTTGGTCGTGGAATATTCTTGTTGTCGGGGAATATTAAATGCGGCCCAGTATGACCATTAAATGGGCCCCATAACGGAATAAGCGCATCGGATGAAGAAAATGACAAAGTATGAGTTTTTATAAATAATTGGCGTAGTTATTCACAATTAACACTATTGGAATACGGTGGTTAAAATACGATGTCGTGTGGTTGCACGATGGTAGTACGGTATTGACAGTATTGTTGAATTATTGATTAAATGCGTAAGAAGGCACTACTCAATAATTATTACGATAATTCTTATTCAATATTTTATTTTATTATTTCAATAATTCTTTGCGTTGATAGTTTATATTATTATTGTTTCAATAATTGTCACTGCACAGTATTTCTCATTATCAGATCAATAATGCATATTATTTGAATAATATTATTAGATAGAATTATTGGAAATGTCTAGAAAGTTCTGTCAAGGAGAGGTTTGGTCACCTAATTGTGCGCCAGTAAGGAGAAATCCTTATTGGAAAGCCCCCTCTTTCCTGGGAACTGTCTGGTTGTCATAATTGTGATTCTGTAATATTATTTATGAATAATTAATTATTAATTTATATGATAAGGAAATATTTATTTGATGTGGATATAAATGATGAATTTATTTATGTGGTTATAAATGAAGGAATTAATGCCGAGGTATTTTATCAGTATTTTGTCAGAATAGAGGTATTACAAATCATCCGTTTGTGGATTTTGGATATTTTCTATTTGGAACTTGGAAAAACTCAAAGCTACAAAGTTGTAGAGAAATCAATTTCAGGCAGAATGGACACAAAATTCGTATTTTCTGATTCACGGGCTATTTTCTATGAATTATTGAATTTTCAGAAAATAAAATGATTTTTATTAATTTATGGGTGGGACCCACTTTTGGGTTGGTGTTGAATACACATGGGCTGCTATTTTTTCTTCCAAGATGGCATGCTTGATTTTTCCAAAGGTGTGCGTAGAGAAAAAGAAATAAATAATAATATTTTATTATTTTAGTCTCCTATGGCGTTCTAGCATTTTCCTATAAATAGACGATTAGATTAGTATTGAAAATCACACCAGAAACAAGTTTTCTTTCTCTCTAGATTATCGAGCGTATTTTTGTGAGTATTTATATACTTTGAGAGTTCTTTGTTTAGAGACAAGCTTCCTTGACTTTTTATATCAGATATTAGATCAAAAATACTAGTTATTTTGAGGTAAGGGATGTTATTTTCTTCTTAAATGACATTATTTTCTTCAATATCATTATGCTTGAAATATTGGTGAACTTTTTAATCAAATTTAGAACTTTTTTGTGTTGGGGTTCTTATTCACGATATCGACCTTTATTCACGAATCTGACATTATTCAATAGAAAATAAAAATTTTCCTTTTATCCAAGATGTCTATTTTGGCTACTATCTTTGATTGTATCCATGTTTTGATCGTTATTTTTGAATTACGCTTCACAATTGGTTATTATAAAGTAGTATTGATCTTGGATAAAGCGTTATCTGAATCCTAATATTTGTTCTTACGTCTCTTTGGATTCGTTTTCTTTAAAATATTTTTCATCATCCTCGGTCTTAAATGATGACATTCTTGAATATCTTTGGCTCAGTGAAAAAAGCGAATGATTAATCGATGAATATCTTTGGCCCGTAGCAAAGATGAGCAGTGTTGAGATGAAACATATTGGTGGTGATATAAATGAATATCTTTGGCACAGTAGTACAAAGATGAATATTTGATTAAAGATGTATATTGATTGATGTTACGAGGATAAAATATTGATGATGGACTTTTAAATCTTAGAAGATAGTAGAATTCATTCTCTACGTGACTCTTCTAATGGATTCTTTATTTCCACTGCAGTTGTTGATCTAAAACTTGTTGTCTATTATATTCTATCAGATTTTTCCCTGTTGAAGACTAATGATAATTTGTTGTATATTATCTTAGTCATAATATTCTTTACTGGGCTAGTTGAGCTCACCTTTTTCCTTTTTGTTCCATTTTTCTTCTCAGGAGGTGAGAACATAGCAGGATCGAGTCGGGGTATGGAGTGATGGTTCTAGAAAGATGTTTTAGTAGTCCTCACTATTTCTGTAAAATAGTGTATAAATAATTATAATGAGGACTTATTTGAGTGTTGATATTGTCTAGAAGACAATATTTGTATTTAAACTCACAGTATGTGTTGTCGTATTTTGCACGACAATTGTATTATTGAAGTTGTAGTTTGCTTTCTGTACCATGTATTTGGCGACTCAGAATGGGTGTTGTATACCTATTTTGGGGGCGTCACAGTTGGTATCAAAGCTTAGGGATATGGTCTCTGGCGGAGATCGGGGAATTGAACTAGGAGGGGAGAGATGAGTAAATCATTCGCTAGTGTGTCCTATCTAAGCTTATTTGTTGGTTGGTCATAATATAGGGATATTATGTGATATGTTAATTTGTTTAATTAACCCTTTTTTTATGGAAGTATTTAAGAATGGCTGCTGAGAATGTTAACAATGGAGTGTATGAGACTGTGGAACAACCTTTAGTCACAAACCAGGAGAATGTGCAACAGGAAGACAATATTCCTCCTGTAAACGACACTACCGAGCAAACGATGAATGATGGAATGTTTAGGAGCTTTTTGCAGTTCATGCAAAATCAGACGAGGTAGACTTGTGTACAAAATATGGGTGGAAGTGATGGCAACACGCGGTACTATCACGACCAAGCAAAGATTCAAAGAGTTGGGACCACAGTTTACGGGAAAGCTTGGAATTCGATTAAAGGCGGAAACATGGGTCAAGCAAATTACCAAGATATTCGATGTCTTGGGATGCACAGAGGAACAAAAGGTTCCATTTGCAACCTTTATGTTCCGTGGAGAGGCAGATTACTGGTGGGAATCCGTGAAGCGTACCCAGCCAACCGCGCTTAACATGTCTTGGAAAAGATTTCAAAAATTGTTTAATGACAAGGACTTTCTTGAAAGTATTCGTCATATGAAAGAGGTAGAGTTTATTAGACTGGAGCAGAACAACATGACGGTGTCTCAATATGAGGCGAAGTTCGCAGAGTTATCCAGGTTTGCACCTCATTTGGTAGAGAATGAGAAACGTATGACGCGGATGTTTCTGAGAGGTTTAAAACCCCAGATTCGTCAATACCTTATATCTCATAAATTTTATCTATATTCAAATGTTGTCAACAGGGCTCAATTATTAGAGCGAGATAATGAGTATACTCAACCGAGGGATCACAAACTGTGGTCATAACTATGGTGGAAATGATCGTGGAGCGATGATAACCAGCGAGGAGGGATGAATACGGACAAAAGCGGTAACCACTCGGGTGGTAATCGTGGTCATGATAATAGAAGAGGTGAGTCTAGTGGAAATTTTAAAAAGAGGATATTCAACAATGACGGGAAGACATAAGCAGTAACACCAGAATCAACTGTTGCTAGGGGAAAAGAACGACCACCGGTCGCGTGTTATAAATGCGGGAAAGAGGGACATATTAGCCCAAATTGTCCACAATAATCCAAGGTATGTTATAACTGTGGAAAGGAGGGTCATATAGCCCGAGAGTGTTCTGTAGCAAAACCAAATTCAGCTGGGATGGTGACTCCAAAAGTTGTCCCAGATAAGTCGAAGTCAATGGTTCCTGGAAGAGCGTTTGTCGTGACTGGCCAAAACGTGAGGAACCCGAACGAGGTGATCACGGGTAAGCTAATCTTGAATTCTTGCGAAGTTTATACCTTACTAAATACCGGTTCTACCTATTCTTTTATCTCTCCTGCTTGTGCTCAACGTTTAAACTTGACTCCGGAGAAATTGGATTTTAACTTATCTGTTGAAACTCCGTTGGGTGAAACCTTCGTTACATCTACAGTTTATAAATCTTGCTTAATCCAAGTTGACACTATCACATTACCTGTTGATCTCATCTCTTTAAAGATACTTGCTTTTGATGTGATTTTAGGAATTGATTGGTTAACCACTCATCATGCCAAAATTGATTATTTTTCGTAAGGTTGTTAGTTTTCATATTCCTAACCAACTTTCATAAATTAATTCAAACAACTAAACCACTAAAATCGATTCCATGTCATATCAAGCCACAAAGCTATTCGTTTATTGAAAAGCGGATGCCAAGCTTTCTTAGCCCATGTTATGGATTTGAATAAAGACAAGTCGATTTGGATAATATTTTGTTGTTAGAGAATTTCTGATGTATTTCTGAAGAACTTCCGGCCTACCCTTAAGCGTGATGTTGAATTCTTTATTGATCTTGAACCGTGTACAAAACCCATTTCTAAAATCCCATATCAAATAACTCCTATTGAACTTCGTGAGTTAAAAGTCCAACTCTGAGGAGTTATTAGACATCGAGTTTCATTCGTCTAGTACATCTCCTTGGGGTGCTCTGTTTTATTCGTAAAGAAGAAAAGCGGGAGTATGCGACTTTATATTGACTACCGAGAATTAAACCATGTCACCATTAAGAATAGGTATCCGTTACCTCACATTGATGACCTATTTGACCAGTTACAAGGAACACAATTCTTTTCAAAGATCGATCTTCATTACAGATATCATCATTTGAAGATTAAAAGCGAGGATATTCCAAAGCGCCTTGTAACTCCCGATGACGGGCATTATGAATTCTTAGTGATGTCTTTTGGATTGACTAATGTTCTCACGCTTTCATGGATATGATGAACCGAGTATTCAAGGAATATTTGGATCGATTCGTTGTTGTCTTTATTGATGACATCCTCATCTATTCCAAAAGCCGTGAAGATCATGAGCACCATTTGAAGTCGATACTTGAAAGGCTTCGTGAAAACAAGTTTTATGCCAAGTGAAGAAATGGGAGTTCGGCGAGGAGTAGCATTCCTTGGGCACGTGGTGTCAAAAACATGGAGTATCCATTGACCCGTGAAGATTGAATCAATACAAAGTTGGGATCAACCAAGTCGGTGGATCAAGCACGTAGCTTTTAGGCTTATTTGGTTATTATCGGAGATTCGTGGAAGGATTTTTCGAATCGCTACTCCATTAACTTCAGTTGACTCGAGAAAGATACAAAATTCGTATGGAGCGAGGAATGCGAGAAGAGTTTCCAAGAGCTCAAGAGGAGACTCATTTTTAAGACTGCTCTGGAAATACCATCTGGGTCGGATGGATTTGTTATCTACAACGATGTTTTAGGCAAAGGGTTAGGATGTGTTCTCATGCAACATGAGAAAGTCATAGCCTATGCCTCGCGATAACTCAAAGAATATGAGAGGAATTATCCTACTCATGATTTGGAGTTATAAATCAATGATTTTGCATTGAAAATTTGGAGACACTACTTGTATGGGGAGAAAGTGGAGATTTATACGGACCATAAAAGCCTCAAATATTTCTTCACCCTAAAAGAACTCAATATGCGACAAAGACGTTGGCTTGAGCTTTTGAAAGATTACGATCACACTATTCAATATCATCCTGGAAAAGCGAATGTAGTAGCTGACGCATTAAGTAGAAGATCATATGCGAGTACGAGTGCGATATTGTCAACGCAAAGGCCCATTTTGTATGACTTGCAAAGGATGGAGATAGAATTAAAGACTCCAGGGACCCACATAATGATGGCGAATATACGAGTAGAACCGACTTTAATAGTTAAAGTTAAAGCTGCTCAAGCTACGGACCTGGGGCTGATGCATATGATGAAGAAAGTGCAAGAAGGTGCTATTCCAGAAGCAAGAATCGATGAAGAAGGAATACTTCGAGTCAACTCTAGACTTTGCGTTCCTAACGATTCTGACTTAAAACATAGAATCATGATGAAGGCATACAACACCCCATTTGCAATCCATCCTGGGAGTACCAAAATGTATCATGATATTCGACACACATTTTGGTGGAACAATATGAAGAGAGAGATCGCGGAGTTTATCTCGAGATGTTTAACCTGTCAACGTGTAAAGGCGGAGCATCAAGTGCCAAAGGGTCCATTGCAACCACTTGAGATTCCGAAATGGAAGTGGGAACACATTACCATGGATTTCGTTATAGGTCTTCCCAAAGTTTCTCAAGGCATAGATGCGATTTGGGTTATTGTTGATAGATTAACCAAGTCTGCTCATTTCTTGCCTATACGTGAGACTTATTCCCTTGAACGTCTTGCTCGTATGTACTTAAATGAGATTGTGAGATTGCATGGCATTCCAGTATCCCTAGTTTTGGATCGTGACCCAAGATTCACTTCATGATTTTGGGTTAGCTTTAAAGAAAGCTATGGGCACGAATTTATGATTGATTCGGCATACCATCCTCAAAAAGCAGACGGACAATCAGAGAGGAATATTCAAACTCTTGAAGATCTATTAAGACTCTGTGTTCTAGACTTCAAAGGGAGTTGGGATAAGTACTTGCCATTGGTGGAATTCTCTGAAAGTAGTATGCACACAAGCCAATCATGTTTGATGATAAAGCATATACTTTGTAACAATCTTATTCATTTATTAATAAAAAGTATTAATTTATTAAAGGCTTTTAATTATCTACATGATGTTTGTTTTATAATATGTGATAAACCTATAGTTTTAAGCAATGCTTTTAGAATAATGATGATGATCATTCTAATGAGATCTAAATTCTTAGAAAGCTTAAAACTAAAATAGTTCCCAATCATTGGATTACTAAATTGGGGATTAGTGAATCCGGATAGATTGGGTACATACGTCGTTTGCTTCATCGATGAGGATGATTGATCTCATGATCATTTGTGTGGAGACACTAAAAGCAAGTATGTAGGTGCTTATTAGAGAATAAGTTCATTGAGCGTGGCTCGCTAAGGAATACCTAATGGAGTTTTACTTGCACTGTCAATAGGAATTCTGTAGTGATAGTAGTACAAGTGATCCTTGGACTTGAGATCATCATAGTATCTTGTGTATGATGAGTTATCAGAAGACCAGAAATTTTTTAAATAAAAGGAATTTCCTTTATTTATTATTTTGAAATAGTAAGGGTTGATTTGATTAATGTGGATAGTTAAGGGTTAAATACGCAAATATTTCAAAATAATAAAGTGGTTATAAAATATTCATTTTTGTCGGGAATATTCGTTTGGTCGTGGAATATTAAATCTTTGTCGGGAATATTCGTATGTACTGCGGTATGACCATGTGTGGGCCCCATAACGGAAAGCGATTGGATGAGGAAAGCGACAAAGTTTGGGTGGTTATAAATAACTTGGCGTAGTTATTACCATTAAGATCTGTTGGAATACCCGTTGGTTAAAATACTGATGTCTGGCGTGGTTCGCATAAAGAAGATTAGCGGTATTGCACAGTATGTTGAATTATTAATCCTTACGTAAGAAGGCACTACTCAATAATTTTCACGATGAATTATTGTTCAATATTTTATTTTATTGATTCAATAATTCTTTGCGTTGATATTTTATATTATTCTTTGTTCAATAATTGTCACCGCATGATGATTTCCCATTATCGGATCAATAATTCATATTATTTGAATAATATTATTAGATAACATTATTGGCAATGTCTAGAAAATTGCATCTAAGGAGAGGTTTGGTCACCTAATTGCGCCCAATGAGAGAGATCCTTATCGAAAGCCCCTCTTTCCCAGGAGGAGCACATTTGGTTGTCATAATTGTGATTACGTAATATTATTTGTGAATAATTAATTATTGATTCATATGATAAAGAAATATTTATTTTATGTGGATATAAATGATGGATTTATTTATGTGGTTATTAATGAAGGAATTAATCTTTGAGATGTTTTATTTGTATTTTTGTCGGATTGGAGGTATTAAAAGATCAAATCGGTGTTATTATAGCTTTATTGTGTGAGTTATAATATTTAATCCGAATAGTTGGATCGTTGTAATTTTTGGATATGTTATACATACATAAGTTGAGTATATGTCCACAAATTTTGAACCGTTAAAAAGAACGAATGATTTGTTATGAATTTTAAGAGGTGATTGATCGAAATTAGGTTTATAATTGATTTTGGTGGAAAATTCTAGAATTGAGTGGGCCCCACTTGTGGTTGGTGAAGAAATGTGCTGAATTTTATTTCAAATGTGGTGGGTGGCAATAGTAGTAGGTAAAGCCATCGGTAGCGAGTCAAGTCTGCCTTTCTGCGTGCTAACATTTTCCTATAAATAGAGGGCTAAGTTAGAATTGAAAATCACACGAAACAAAGTTTTCTCTTCTCTCTCTATATTATTGAGCGTATTTTGTGAGTATTTAGATACTTTGAGAGTTCTTTGTTCGATTACAAGTTTCATTCAAACATCACTTGAGCCTTTCCTTCCCAAGAAATCTTGATTCTTTGAGGTAAGGGATATTATTTTTTTTTCGTAATGATATTATTTCTTCAATATCATTATCTTTGAAATGTTGATCTGAAGTTTTTATCAAATTTGGAACTTTTTTCATATGGGGTTACTATTCATGAGTTACTATTCACGAGTTACTATTCATGAGTTACTATTCACGAGTTACTATTCACGAGTACTATTCATGAAGCGTGAAAATGTTTTTTTGTGGAATTTCTATCTTTTGGTGTCTGAGTTACTATTCACGATATCAAGACTTATTCACGATATCTGAGACTATTCACGATATCTGAGCACTATTCATCGAAAAATAAAATTTCTTCTTTTCGTCCAAAATATCTATTTTGGATACTAGCTTTGATTGTATCCATGTTTTGATCATTCTTGAATTTTACACCACTATGATTATTTTTGAGGTATTGTTGGACATGGATAAAACAAAGTACTGAATCCTTAATCCTTAATCCTTGTCATTTTGTTTCACTTTGGATTCGTTCTTTAAAAATATTTTCATCATCCTCGGTCTTAAATGATGATATTAGTGAATATCTTTGGCCGTAGTGCAAAGATGAATGATTTCTGAAGAATATCTTTGGCCCTGTAGTGCAAAGATGAGCAGTGTTTAAATGAACATGATTAATCTGATGAATATCTTTGGCACAGTAGTGCAAAGATGAGCAGTGTTGAGATGAACACGACCGACTAATGAATATCTTTGGCTGTAGTGCAAAGATGAATGTTTGATTTGAGATGAATATTGATTGATGTTACTGAGGATAAAATATTGATGAAATTTATTAAATTCATAGATTATAGTAGATTTCATTCTCTACGTAACTCTTCTATGAATTATTATTTCATTGCGAATATTGATCTCGAAACTTGTTGTCTATTGTATTCTATTAAATTTTTCCTGTTGAAGACTAACGATAATTTGTTGTATATTATCTTAGTCATAATATTCTTTACTGAGCTAGTTGAGCTCACCCTTTTCCTTGTTGTTCCATTTTCTTCTCAGGAACAACATTACATATCCATTAACTAAAGCTTATCCAACAGCAGGATAATCGTCACTTAGAGAAGAAGGGTATGAAATACCATGGCGATTGGCTTTAGTTCAAGTGGGAGATTGAAAGTAGTATGCACACAAGCCAATCATGTTTGATGATAAAGCATATACTTTGTAACAATCTTATTCATTTATTAATAAAAAGTATTAATTTATTAAAGGCTTTTAATTATCTACATGATGCTGTTTTATAATATGTGATAAACCTATAGTTTTAAGCAATGCTTTTAGAATAATGATGATGATCATTCTAATGAGATCTAAATTCTTAGAAAGCTTAAAACTAAAATAGTTCCCAATCATTGGATTACTAAATTGGGGATTAGTGAATCCGGATAGATTGGTACATCGTTGCTTGCTTTCATTGGATGAGGATGATTGATCTCATGATCATTTGTGTGGAGACACTAAAAGCAAGTATGTAGGTGCTTATTAGAGAATAAGTTCGATTGAGCATTGGCTCGCTAAGGAATACCTAATGGAGTTTTACTTTTTGTCGATAGGAATTCTGTAGTGATAGTAGTACAAGTGATCCTTGGACTTGAGATCATCATAGTATCTTGTGTATGATGAGTTATACTTTGACTTATTTCTTAAGACCCTTAGGGTATATCAAAGGGTATGCTTGGGTATAATAAGTTGTACATGGAGATAATGTATGATCGATAAAGAATCTACCACTTTATTAAAGAAGAGAAATGTCTATGTGATTCGATAAATGACAACCAAGTAGTCCTTGGTTTAAGCGAGAATGAAATTAGAAAGGAATTTCTAATTTGCATTATTGGTGTTGTGCATTTAAGGATCGAAATACATATAATTAAATAAAATAAGACTTGACAGTAATTCCATGTCTTATATTTAATTGGGACATTGTATGGTGGAAGGATTGAATTGTACGGTAACTATTTACTCAAAGGTTCTTTTATGATTAATGTTGAAATCTATATTATATGGAAAGTCGTTGATCGCTAGGGAGGCTTATCCCTATTGTAGAATAAATATTATTTATTTAAATAAATTAATTGTTTAATTTATTTATTTAAATAAGATTAGAATTATTCTAATTGATTTATTCACAATAGGTTTAATATGGAGAACCTAAAGGGTCACACCATAAAAGGAAGAATAATTATTTAAGAAGTTAATGGCATAATTGTAATAATATGTTATGTATATTTAATTTAATCTATGGTGATAGAATAAATTAAATAGCTTAATATTTATTATTTAATATTTTAGAAATATTAAATATAAATTAATAAGAGAGTCTTATTAATATTATTACAATTATTATTATTATTTTAATTTCTAAAAGAGTTTAGGAATTAATTTAATATAAGTACTCTCATTTATTCCTAATAAGATTAGGAGGAAAATTAATTAAAGGAGTTTAATTAATTATCCCTAATAAGATTAGGGAGCCCATTTAATTAAAAGAGTTTAATTAAATAATACCTTATTTTAATAGGGTTACTTGATATCTATATAAGAGAGTCTTATATCGGATATTAAAACTACGTGATAATTCAATAGTTGGGAGAATACGTCTTTTCTATAGAGATAGAAAAACTAGGGTTTAGCCAACCACCCATTTTCTTGAATCTTTATTCTTCCTTGGTGGATCACCTACAGAGGCCAAACACACATGGGTGGCTAACGTTGATCAAAAGAAGGAACCAAACCCGGTGGATTCAAGTTGAACGCGAAAAGGATTGGAGGTGAACTTGTACCTGAGGAAGCTCGATCTTCAAGGGTATGATTTTTATTTGTTCTTTCTTTTCGTTTAATTAATAATTGTGCATAAAGGGTGATCCGGGTTTATGGTTTGTAAAATTTTAAACTCTGATTTTTACACGTTTCCGCATTATTTTTGCAATTTGATTGCGTTCATGAATATTACAAACCTAACAGTGGCATTAAAGCCAAACCTTTATACGAATTATTAATTGTTTTAATTTAATATGTATGTTGATATGTGTTTAGAACAATTTAATTGGGCATAATTTTATTATATAAAATTTAAAAAATAAAAAATAAAAAATACCGCAGACTGATTTTTTTTTTTCTCTCTGATTCACGGATTAGCAGGAGCATGCAATTTATTTTGAGATTCATGTAACCCATTTTTTAAAGTTGCAGGAGATGATTTTTTTAAAAGGTTTTAATTGGGTTTTGTGAAATAAAGTCAATAATTTGCATAGACTCATGTCCGTGAATCATTTTTTTTTCAAAGGATTATATAGTATATATATAATAACGTGGCCCAAGAGGAAATCAATATATTATATTAGATATATTATTTTAGATCGTGGCGAGGAGGCTACGAGGATTATGTGCGGAAATTAGATTTATGTGATTATATATATAATATATATTAACGTAATATATATTTATATATATATATATATATAATAATTTTATAATTAAAATAAAATATTTATTTTAATCTTAAAATAAAAGGTTTATTTTAATTTTAAAATAAAAAGTTTAATTTAATTTTAAAATTATATTTCATGCTAACTAATTAGAGTTGGAATTGGATTCCATGATAACTAATTGGAGTTGAAATTGGATTTTAACTTTCCTTAAATAAAGGAGTTTATTTAGATATGAAATAAGATTTCATATTATTCAAAATAAAGGAGTTTATTTGTGAATAGGAAAGAAAATCAAGTGTTTCCTTAAATAAAGGAGTTTATTTAGATATGAAATAAGATTTCATATTATTCAAAATAAAAGAGTTTATTTGTGAATAGGAAAGAGAATCCTAATTTCCTTAAATAAAGGAGTTTATTTAGATATGAAATAAGATTTCATATTATTCAAAATAAAGGAGTTTATTTGTGAATAGGAAAAGAATTAGTGTTTCCTTTAATAATTTTTTTTTTTTATACATGGAATTGGATTCCATAATTAATTAAAATAAAGGAGTTTATTTTGATTAAAGATTTTGATTTAAATAAAATAATTTATTTTATTTAAAATTGGATAAATTAAAATAAAATAGTTTTATTTTGATTTAAATTTGGATTAAAATAAAGGATTTTATTTTAATTCAAAATTAGATTTTATACTAACTAAATTTGCCCATTAAATGATATCAATATATATATTAAATGTTTATTATTTATAAGATGAATGTTATTTATTGATACATATGATGATGTGTATGATAATAAATGGGATTGATTATGGACTATTATTGACGATGTGATTGAATTTTATTTTAGTTGGATGCATGAATGTATGGGTTTTATTAAATGGGGATTCTGCGTACCTCGTCTTCTCTAATTTTTTCTTAATGTAAATTCTATCTCCCTCCTATGTACTTCCCATTGATTCAACGATCAAGGTTTTATTTATTTTAAATAGTTTTGTAATAGGAATAGTTAGAATTAATTTTGAAAAATTGGAGATCAAGGAGCAAGAGGCGCTTGAAGACCCATTTGTAATGGAGCAGGGTTTAAATGTAATAGTTATATTTAAATATTATTTCTTGCACCCCTAGGGTTTGACCTTTTGGTTCACTTGGTGGCTCTAGTGAGACAAACTAGAATAAAAGTCCATAATCAATCCGAGTAGAATATAGTATTCTATATGTGCATGCTTATACTATATATATTATATATTATGTAAACATGCTTAGCATGTTCATTAATATGACGCGTATTTTATATATATATATAAATAATGCTGTATTAAACAAGATGAGACAAATTAATAACAAACCCCTCAATTTTTATATTAAGTCCTAAGCGTTCAAAGATATTTGGAATATCGAGCGTCAGCCTTCTAGCATGATAAAATTAATAGAGTATTAAATATTTAATATGAGTTTTTGTTGTGTCACCACAAGGCAAGTATTAAGTATTTAAGATGTTAATTTATCACATTTGATGCTTATAAAGAAAATTGAACAATATTGTTTTGTTGTGTCACCACAAGGATGATATTTTTCTTTTTTGAATATATGGAGTGCTAGGTCGGACTTAACTTGGATAATTTTGATTCGGATGTGCCACCACTTGATCAAAATAATCTAAGAGGCAAAAGAAAAGGAGTTGCATAGTTGATGTAATTGACAAAAGTTGTCTACCTATTTATTTATATATAGTTTGTTGTGTCACCACAAGGCTATATACATTTGAAATGAGATCCTTATTCTCACTAGCAAATCTTTAATTAGATTTTGCCGAACTATATAAGTGAGGGTAATATAGTTTGAAGAAAATAGTGGGAGATACCAATTTAAAACAAGACCTAAATTATTTTGGTAATTAATAAAAGAATGTATGTTAAAATGTTGTTAATTACAAATTTATTTACAGAATTTTACAATGTCTAAAATTACTATCACTGCGAAGCATATTAGATGCTAAATTAACTTGGGCCATCAATTAAGCGGATTGGTTAAGGAATTTGAGAATAGTTCTCATAGTTGAAAAACTATCTTATGTCCTTGTCGCCTATCCCGCAATGGTTGCGAGATAATGCCTCGAGGAAGAGATTGCTACTTTTAGAAAGTGGCAAAATGATGCTGATTGGCTCAATGCATCATGCTCGCATCCATGAGTAACGAGCTTGACTTGACATGAAACTATGGATACTCCTACTATATTCCTACACATCAAGTAGTTGATGGTGAGGAAAGTGGGGACCGATAGATATCGAGATATCTTAGGAGCTCTTAGATCTAGAATGGCCGATGGCACTATAAATGCTGGACAAAAGTTCTTAACATAATCAATTTGATTGATCAATTAGACAACTGGTTTTGTCATGGATGGAGAGTTAAGCCAAGATTTGATCTTGCACTCATTCCCGAACTCCTTTCACAATTGTTGTGAATTTTTCATATGAACGAGTTAGATATCAGCCTCGCTGATTTGCTTAACTTGTTAAAAAATGTTGAGAGTCACTTTCCAACCAAGAAAGACCATGTCTTCTTGATAGGGGCCAAAGGATCTTACGAAAAGAAGAGCGATTCAAAGAAGGTAAATAGAAAGGCATAAACAAAGGATAATAAGAACAAAAGCGATATGGATAGCAAAGGAGTTTGCTTCCCATTGCAATAAGCCTCGGACCTTGGAAAGAAAGCTGCGAGAAGCATCTTACGAGAGGCTAACCAAAGAAGCTTAGTGAAGTTTTGGTTCATAATCTGATTTTTGTTCATGATTGAAATAAATTTTTCTTTAAGTCGAGGTTCTACTTGGGTATTGGATACCGACTTTGGTTATCATAAATATAGATTTATGAAGGGACCAGTAAGTAGAAAGCTAAACAAATATAAGTAATCCTATATGGGAAATGTAGCAAAGGTTGTCATATTAGCCATAGAACTTATAGTTTAGCAATGCCTACTGGGCAAATCTATTAAGTCGATAAGTTGTTATTGTATTCCAGTTCTTGTTAAAAATATTATTTCCATTTTATTGTTGGACAATGAAATCTTTGGTATTATAATTAAGAATAATTGTTGTTCTATTTATAATAATAATGTTTTGTATAGGACTGGAATATCACTTAATAGATTTTGTATACTTGACTTACGTGAAAAATTATTTTGTAAATTGAACAAATTAGTATAAGAAAAGAAGATGATCATTCAAAGAGTTGAATGTGTGTATTTGCTAAAATACAAGTGTGAATTATTTGAAAGGTTCAAAGAATTCAGAAGTGAAACAAATTGGCAAAGTATTAAAATTCTTTGATTAGATCAATGAATTAATACTTGTGCAATAAGTTTTAGATCATCTCAAATGGTTTTCTCTGATGGGGACCTCTTGATACACAATAATTGATTGATGTATCCGAAAGGAAAAATCATACCTTGTTGAACATAGTACGGTCCAAAATAATTTTTGACATTCCGGTATCCTTCACAGGATCATGTCCTATAAATGGTCGCATATCTACTGAAAAAGGTAACCTCAAAATCTAGCCCCAAGACTCCATAAAAGTTATGGACGGGGAGGATTCCTAATCTTAAGTATGTTAAGATAAGGGGTTGTCCAACTTATGTGAAAAGGTTTCAAAGGATAAGCTTGGGACAAAATTTGACGTATATCTGATTTGTGGGACATCCTAAAAAGTAAGTTTAGGGCATATGTTCTATAATCCTACATAGCAAAAGGTGTTTATTATGAAAACACCACGCCTTCTAAGATAAAGGTGTTTATCATTGAAGGGGCTAGTGGGAGGATAATAGATCTTGAAGAGTTCAAGAACCACAAAACACTATAAATCAAATAAGAGGAACACGTAGATAGACCTATTATACCACAAATGAATCGTAAAAATCTGGAATAGTACCAGAAGATACCAGGAGGTATGGATTCATCATAGATGATGATGATGAGGTACACATCATGAAGATGATGATCCGATTACATACGATGAGGTAAGTGTTATAGACACTTCGAGAGAAATGGATTGAAGCAAGTTTCTCAAATATGGAACATTCGTTTTGATGGGGCAATCAAAAGAGTTTGATTTTATCAAAATAAGAATGAACCTAGTATGTACAAAAGGGTTGGGTGGGAGCATCGTGACATTCCTAGTACTATATGTTGATATACTACGGATAAGGAATGACATACCAATGCTACAATCAGTAAAGATAAAGTTGTCTAAACATTCCTCCATGAATAATTTGGAAGAGTATCTTAATTGGGGATATAAATCTATATAGATAGATTTAAGAGGATGCTCGACTTAACCCAAGGAACGTATATTCATTTGATGCTAAAGTCGTTTAGCATGGCAAACTCAAGAGATGTCTCATGTAGATGAGCTATGGAGTGTATCTCTCTTAATAGTCCCCACAGACTCACGAAAGAGAGGTCGCATGAGTGACTATCATGTATGCAATGAAATATACGAGACACGATGTGGATCGGTCATATTACGGAGAAGTTCACTATGAGTCGATGAAAACATCTTAAAGTGCTTAACCCAAGCACTAAGGATGTGATCATATTCATGGTGGGTCTAAATTAAAACTAGAGGGCTTAATGGACTCAAGTTTTCGAGATGCACCAAGATGATGAAAAAATCCACTTTAAGGTAAAGCGTTATCTTGAGCAAAGTGGTGCGGTGAATTGGAAAGGTTCCAAACAATGCAAAGAGTTCTTTGGTTTAGTGATAAAGACAAAGTATATAGCTATAAATGAAAGCTGCAAGTTGATTGTTTGGATTAAAAGTTCATTCTGAGAACTAGGAATAGTTCCTAAGTCTCATCTTGGATCTAAACATGTGTTGTGGCACTTTCATTTGATTATTAGAATCATTGAAAGATGGAAATCACTAAAACAGATAGTGGACTCTCATGAACAACATTACATATCCATTAACTAAAGCTTATCCAACAGCAGGATAATCGTCACTTAGAGAAGAAGGGTATGAAATACCATGGCGATTGGCTTTAGTTCAAGTGGGAGATTGAAAGTAGTATGCACACAAGCCAATCATGTTTGATGATAAAGCATATACTTTGTAACAATCTTATTCATTTATTAATAAAAAGTATTAATTTATTAAAGGCTTTTAATTATCTACATGATGCTGTTTTATAATATGTGATAAACCTATAGTTTTAAGCAATGCTTTTAGAATAATGATGATGATCATTCTAATGAGATCTAAATTCTTAGAAAGCTTAAAACTAAAATAGTTCCCAATCATTGGATTACTAAATTGGGGATTAGTGAATCCAGGATAGATTGAATACATACGTTGCTTGCTTTCATTGGATGAGGATGATTGATCTCATGATCATTTGTGTGGAGACACTAAAAAGCAAGTATGTAGGTGCTTATTAGAGAATAAGTTCTTTGAGCGTGGCTCGCTAAGGAATACCTAATGGAGTTTTACTTGCTGTCAATAGGAATTCCTGTAGTGATAGTAGTACAAGTGATCCTTGGACTTGAGATCATCATAGTATCTTGTGTATGATGAGTTATACTTTGACTTATTCCTTAAGACCCTTAGGGTATATCAAAGGGTATGCTTGGGTATAATAAGTTGTACATGGAGATAATGTATGATCGATAAAGAATCTACCACTTTATTAAAAAAGAGAAATGTCTATGTGATTCGATAAATGACAATTGAGTAGTCCTTGGTTAAAGCGAGAATGAAATTAGAAAGGAATTTCTAATTTGCATTATTTAGTGTTGTGCATTTAAGGATCGAAATACATATAATTAAATAAAATAAGACTTGTGATAATTCCATATCTTATATTTAATTGGGACATTGTATGGTGGAAGGATTGAATTTATGCAGTAACTATTTACTCAAAGGTTCTTTTATGATTAATGTTGAAATCTATATTATCACGGAAAGTCGTTGATCGTTAGGGAGGCTTATCCTATTGTAGAATAAATATTATTTATTTAAATAAATTAATTGTTTAATTTATTTATTTAAATAAGATTAGAATTGTTCTAATTGATTTATTCACAAATAGGTTTAATATGGAGAACCTAAAGGGTCACACCATAAAAGGAAGAATAATTATTTAAGAAGTTAATGGCATAATTGTAATAATATGTTATGTATATTTAATTTAATCTATGGTGATAGAATAAATTAAATAGCTTAATATTATTATTTAATATTTTAGAAATATTAAATATAAATTAATAAGAGAGTCTTATTAATATTATTACAATTATTATTATTATTTTAATTTCTAAAAGAGTTTAGGAATTAATTTAATATAAGTACTCTCATTTATTCCTAATAAGATTAGGAGGGAAAATTAATTAAAGGAGTTTAATTAATTATCCCTAATAAGATTAGGGAGCCCATTTAATTAAAAGAGTTTAATTAAATAATACCTTATTTTAATAGGGTTACTTGATATCTATATAAGAGGAGTCTTATATCAGATATTAAAACTACGTGATAATTCCAATAGTTGGGAGAGTACGTCTTTTCTATAGAGATAGAAAAACTAGGGTTTAGCCAACCACCCATTTTCTTGAATCTTTATTCTTCCTTGGTGGATCACCTCTAGAGGCCAAACACATGGGTGGCTAACGTTGATCAAAGGAAGGAACCAAACCCGGTGGATTCAAGTTGAACGCGAAAAGGATTGGAGGTGAACTTGTACCTGAGGAAGCTCGATCTTCAAGGGTATGATTCTTATTTGTTCTTTCTTTTCGTTTAATTAATAATTGTGCATAAAGGGTGATCCGGGTTTATGGTTTGTAAAATTTTAAACTCTGATTTTTACACGTTTCCGCATTATTTTTGCAATTTGATTGCGTTCATGAATATTACAAACCTAACATTCTCCTACAACAATAGTTATCAAGCAAGTATAGGAATGGCTCCATTTGAGGCGTTGTATGGACGAAAGTGTCGTTCTCCAGTATGCTGGGACGAGGTGGGTGAAGCAACTTTATTGGGACCGGAATTGGTACGCATGACTACAAAAAAGATCCAAATGATTCGACAACGTATTCAAACCTCACAGGATCGACAAAAGAGTTATGCTGATCTTCATCGAAAGGATGTGGAATTTAATATTGGAGATCATGTACTATTACGTATTGCTCCATGGAAGGGAGTTACAAGATTTGGGAAGAGAGAAAAGCTCAATCCACGATTTATTGGTCCATTTGAGATTCTTGACCGAATAGGAAAGGTGGCCTATAGACTCACATTACCTCCAAGCATGTCTCGCGTTCATAATGTTTTTCACATATCTATGTTTCGTAAATATGTAAAAGACCCAAACCACATTATTGCGTTAGAACCAGACGAGATAGCCGAAGATTTAACATGCGAGGAGGTACCTGTTAAGATCTTGGATAGGAAAGAGCTTGTCCTACGCACGAAGGTTATACCACAAGTTAAGGTTTTGTGGAGGAACCATGCTATTGAAGAAATGACATGGGAGTTTGAATCAGAAATGAAAGTGAGGTACCCTCACCTGTTCGAAACACCAGGTACGTACGTCAATTTCGAGGATGAAATTTTATAAGGAGGAGAGGTTGTAAGACCCCAACTTATTATAAATAAAATTAAATTTTCCTCTATTCATTATTCTAAATTAATAAGGGTTAATTTGATATAATGCTTTGGTTATGGGTGAAACGTGCAAATTTTGCCAAATAAGCAAGTGGTTATAAAATATTCATTTCTGTCGGGGAATATTCGTTTGGTCGTGGAATATTCTTGTTGTCGGGGAATATTAAATGCGACGGTAGCAGACCATTCGTGGGCCCCATGCTTGGAATAAGCATCGGATGAAGAAAGCGACAAAGTATGAGTTTTTATAAATAATCTACAGAAGCGTAGTTATTCTGAATTAACACTATTGGAATACACAGTGGTTAAAAAATACGAATGTCGTGTGGTTGCACAAGAAGTACACGGTATTACTGAGTATTGTTGAATTATTGATTTATACGTAAGAAAGGCACTACTCAATAATTGTTACGATGTAATTTTATTCAATATTTTATTTTATTGTTTCAATAATTCTTTGCGTTGATAGTTTATATTATTATTGTTTCAATAATTGTCCTTTGCACAAGATTTTCTCATTATCGGATCAATAATGCATATTATTTGAATAATATTATTAGATAGCATTATTGGAAATGTCTAGAAAAAGTTACATCGAGGAGAGGTTTGGTCACCTAATTGTGCTTGATGAAGGAGAAATCCTTATTGGAAAGCCCCTCTTTCTGAGGAGCTATCTGGTTGTCATAATTGTGATTACGTAATATAATTTATGAATAATTAATTATTAATTTATATGATAAGGAAATATTTATTTGATGTGGATATAAATGATGAATTTATTTATGTGGTTATAAATGAAGGAATTAATCTTTGAGGTATTTTATCGGTATTTTGTCGGAATAAGGTATTAAAATCATCCAGTTTGTGGATTTTGGATATTTTCTATTTGGAATTTGGAAAAACCCAAAGCTACAAAGTTGTAGAGAATTCAATTTCAAAAGCGAGAATGGACACAAAATTCGTATTTTCTGATTCACGAGCTATTTTCTATGAATTATTGAATTTTCAGAAAATAAAATGATTTTTATTAATTTATGGGTGGGACCCACTTTTGGGTTGGTGTTGAATACACATGGGTCGCTATTTTTCTTCCAAGATGGCATGCTTGATTTTTCCAAAGGTGTGCGTGAGAGAAAAGAAAGAAATAATAATATTTTATTATTTTAGTCTCTATGGCGTTTCTAGCATTTTCCTATAAATGGCGATTAGATTAGAATTGAAAATCACACCGAAACAAGTTTTCTTTCTCTCTACATTATCGGGCGTATTTTTGTGAGTATTTATATACTTTGAGAGTTTCTTTGTTGGTCTAAGCTTCCTTGACTTTATATCCAGATATTAGATCAAAAGTACCGTTATTTTAAGGTAAGGGATGTTATTTTCTTCTTAAATGATATTATTTTCTTCAATATCATTTACTGTGAAATATTGGTGAACTTTTTAATCAAATTTGGAACTTTTTGTGTAGGGGTTACTATTCACGATATCTACAACCTTTATTCACGAACGATACGACACTATTCACCGAAAAATAAAAATTTTCTTTTTTATCCAAGATGTCTATTTTGGCTACTATCTTTGATTGTATCCATGTTTTGATCGTTATTTTTGAATTCTGCTTCACAATTGGTTATTATAAAGTAGTATTGATCTTGGATAAACTGTTATACGAATCCCTAATATTTGTTCTTCTGTCTTACTGGATTCGTTTTCTTTAAAATATTTTTCATCATCCTCAGTCTTAAATGATGACATTACTGAATATCTTTGGCCTGTAGTGCAAAGACGAATGATTAACTGATGAATATCTTTGGCTCGTAGTGCAAAGATGAACAGGTGTTGAGATGAACATGACCATCGGTGGTGATATAAATGAATATCTTTGCTTTTGTAGTACAAAGATGAATATTTGATTAAAGATGTATATTGATTGATGTTGCGGGGATAAAATATTGATGATGGACTTTTAAATCTTAGAAGATAGTAGAATTCATTCTCTACGTGACTCTTCTAATGGATTCTTTATTTCCACTGCAGGTTGTTGATCTAAAACTTGTTTGTCTATTATATTCTATCGATTTTTCCTGTTGAAGACTAATGATAATTTGTTGTATATTATCTTAGTTATAATATTCTTTACTGGGCTAGTTGAGCTCACCCTTTTCCTTTTTGTTCCATTTTTCTTCTCAGGAGGTGAGAACATAGCAGGATCGAGTCGGGGTATGGAGTGATGGTTCTAGAAAGATGTTTTAACAGTCCTCACTATTTCTGTAAAATAGTGTATAAATAATTGTAATGAGGACTTATTTGAGTGTTGATATTGTCTAGAAGACAATATTTGTATTTAAACTCACAGTATATGTTGTTGTATTTTGCACGACAATTGTATTATTGAAGTTGTAGTTTGCTTTCTGTACCATGTATTTGGCGACTCAGAATGGGTGTTGTATACCTATTTTGGGGGCATCACAAGTTATGTATGCATTACTTCCTTGTGAAGACAGTTCAATAAGTGGAAACGCAGAAATGTCAGCTGATGTGCAGAAGCTGCTAACAGAGTTTGCTAACTTAATGCCCGAAGAACTTCTATTGGAATGACCACCATTAAGGGATATTCAACATGAAATAGATCTTATCCCAAGATCAAGTCTATCGAACAGACCAGCCTATAGACTTAGCCCTAAGGAGTCCGAAGAACTACAAAAGCAGGTGATGGACTTAATGGAGAAGGGGTACATTCGGGAAATTATGAGCCCTTGTGCAGTACCAGCTCTATTAGTTCCGAAGAAGGACGACTCTTGGAGAATGTGCATCGACAGTAGAGCCATTAATAAAATCACAGTGAAGTATCGTTTTTCGATACCTCATCTGGATGATATGTTAGATCAATTGTCCTGGGAAAAATTCTTTTCGAAAATCGACCTGAAGAGTGGATACCATCAAGTTCGAGTAAGACCTGGAGATGAATGGAAGACAACCTTTAAAACACAACAAGGCTTATATGAGTGGTTGGTTACGCCCTTCGGACTTTCCAATGCGCCTAACACCTTCATGAGATTTATGCATCAGGTACTACGACCTTACATGGGCAAATTTATGGTTGTTTACTTTGACGACATCCTTATATACAGAAAGACATCAGAATTACATCATGAACACCTCCGAACTATATTTGAAACCTTGAGGAAGGAACGATTGTTCATAAATCAGAAGAAGAGTTCTTATTTCACTACTTCAGTAACCTTCCTCAATTTTTTTTGTTTCCACCAAAGGTGTTCACGCCGATCCAACCAAGATCGAAGCAATCTCAGCATGGCCAACACCGAAGACCATACATGACGTCAGAAGCTTTCATGGATTAGCATATTTTTACAGACGGTTCATCCGAGACTTCAGCACATTGGTCGTGCCTATCACTGAATGCCTTAAATCATTTCAATGGTCCTAGGAAGTTGAAGAAATCTTTCAGTTAATCAAAAAGAAGATGATCGAAGCACCCGTACTAGCACTTCCTGACTTCGAGAAGGTCTTTGAAGTAAACTGTGATGCATCAGGAGTGGGTATTGGTGGTGTTCTTAGTCATGAAGGTCATCAGTGGTTTTTTTCAGTAAAAAATTATCAGGGTCAAGAAAGAATTATTCTACTTATGATCTGGAATTCTATGCCCTAGTCCAAACACTAAAGCATTGGCGTCATTATTTAATACAGAAGGAATTCATTCTCCTCACTGATCATGAAACTTTAAAGTATATTAATGGTCAACATAAGCTCAGCCGAAGACATGCTAAGTGGGAAGAGAACTTGCAAAAGTTCACTTTCACTCTTCGACATCAAGCAAGAAGTCTGAATTGAGTTGCTGATGTGCTAAGCCGAAGAGCATTACTTCTTAGTAATATGCAAAACACGATTGTAGGGTTTGACGTATTCACTGAGATGTATGAAGGAGACCTTTCCTTTGGTAAGATAGTTCAAGACATACGGGAAGGTCGACGATCTGATTTTATCTTACATAAAGGGTATTTGTTTCGAGGACTTCAACTGTGTATTCCTGATTATTCGCTTCGACAAAAGATAATGAGTGAACTTCACCAAGAAGGACACTTCGGACAAGAAAAAACATTGGCCTTAATCGGAGCTGACTATTACTGGCCAAAAATCTCAAGTGATGTGAAGCGTTTTGTAAAAGGGTGTTCTACTTGTTAGAGGTCAAAAGGAGTTCTCACAAATGCAGGATTATACACTCCCTTACCTGTTCCTGAAAGGCCTTGGTGTGATGTTAGCATGGACTTTGTCTTAGGCTTACCCCGAACTCAAAGAGCTTCAGATTCTATTATGGTTGTCGTCGATCGATTCTCTAAAATGGCTCATTTCATAGCTTGTCGAAAGACCATGGATGTTGTTCGTATCGCCCATCTCTACTTTCGGGAGATTGTACGCTTACATGGTGTTCCACAATCTATCATATTTGATCGAGATACTAAATTTATGAATAATTTTTGGAAGAGTCTATGGGAAAAGCTAGGAATGCAATTGAACTTCAGCAGTGCTCACCATCCCCAGATCGATGGTCAAACCAAAGCTTGAGCAATATTCTGAGGTGTTTGGCCTGAAGTAAATCGAAGCAATGGGATCTGGCACTTCCTCAAGTAGAATTTGCTTATAACCGTTCGAGAAATCGAACCACCAACATGAGTCCATTTGAAATAGTTTGTGGTCAGAACCCTTGTGGAGTCTTGGACTTAGTTCCTGTTCCTCAGATTGGTTGAATACATCCCAAAGCAAAAGAAATGGCAGATCATCTTCGGGTTATTCATGATTAAGTGCACAAGTCTATCTTGGACAACAATGCTAAGTACAAGGTTTGGGTTGACAGTCATCGGCGTAAAGTTATTTTTAACGTAGGAGATCTGTTTGGGTTGTACTTACCCGAGATCATTTTCCTGTTGGCGATTATAATAAACTTAAAGATCGAAAAATTGGCCCTTGTGAAATTCTGCAGCGAATCAACGATAATGCCTATCTGTTACGCATTCCGAACCATCTGAGGATTTCGGACGTTTTCAATGTTAAGCATCTGAGCCCTTATTTCGAGCAGGTTGCTGAATAAACTGAGAACTCGAGGACAAGTTCTTCTCAACCTGGAGTGACTGATGCAGGATGGTCCGAGACTTAAGAAACCGAGCTATCAGATAATATGATGATTGCCTTGAAATATCATGAACGGGATGATCGTCAGAAACGACGAGGCCACCTTCGGCATTAATCCTTTCCGCTTCGGACAAGCGTTCGGTCGGTTAAGAGTTCGGCATCAATTCATTCAGCTTCGGGAACACTCGAGGACGTCTTACTTCGAAGCTCGACAGATTACTAGTTTAAATTGTTTTCTTTTTTATTTTTATTATTTAATTAAGAAACTTTATTATTTGTTAGTTTGTTATTTTCCGTAAATCTAGGAAGTTTGTTAAAATCTTTTTCACATCCCTAGAAAGATTTTATTTCCATATCAGGAATATTCTAGAGTGACTTAGGGATAAAGTTTGCTATCTATATAAAACCCGACTTGTGGGTTGAATTGAAATTGAAATTTTGATAAATACACTACACATATTAGAGAGATTTCTCTGTGTTTTCTAGTGAATTTTTTGTTCCTTTATTTATGAATTCAATTGTTTACCGGCCCGCAGAATAATCACTATTCTGCCCGGTGTCAGAAATGCCCTATTTGTAATACTACTAATCGAAAATACATACGAAAACACCATGGAATACATAGCCATCAAAAGTTTCCTTTGAAAATGAAAACCAGCAGTGAGGTAAGTGATAATGCTTAGTGATGATGCAAGTCCCACACTATTCGTAAACAAGAACAAATATGTTGTCACACGTGAAGCAAGATTTGTCGTCCTTTGTCTGCTTAAGAAATATCGATTAGGTTATGTGATGAAAATTTAGAATTGATATGAATTAATATGTCTACTTTTGAGATTTGTTATTTTAAAATTTTAAATGAAATATATCTATTTTAAATTTTAAGATTGAGAATCAATTTTAAAGTCAAAACGAGACTATTTTTGTATAAGTGCCGGAGTATATTATTCAAAAAGTCCAAAAGGAGTAGAGAAGGGTGAAGGATCCCATCCATACACCTTTAATTTCTCAATTCCTAGCTCCCCCCAACACATTCAGCGATACAATAATTTTCATGGCGAATAATTTTATCGCTAGTGTTGTTATTAAAAGTAATATTTATGTCGTTAAATGTATATTAGGTGAAAACTATTATGGAGAAAATCTTATGTAGCAACACAAATATTTTTTTAGCGACGGTACCAGCGACACAATTAGTTACCACAAATATTATTATGTCGCCAATGTAATATTTTTTCTGGTTAAATGAGCATAGAGAGAAACTGGGTGAAAGATATTATAGAGGAGATCCTTGTCCCTAAAAAGAGGAGTTAAAGAGCGAGAAAATTCAGTTGAATAATTAAACCTTACCTCGAGTTGTTTTCTTGACGCAGCAATATGCAAAACTGTGTTTCCTCAGCAATCCGGCCAGTTTATAATTATCTCCTTCATGTTGAGCATTTCAAGCCACTTGATCAATACTCCAAATGCTTGAACTTTATTATTATTTTCACAGAAAGATGCATAGCAGTTTCCCCACTAGCAGATACATCCTTAATAGCCTCTGGACAAACAGATAACAATTCATTTATAACATCAATCCTTCCATTAATGGCAGCAAAATGAAGAGCTCTTCTTTGATCCTTGCCTTCAAGTAGACAATTTTGTCGGATCAATCTTTAAAATGCTCTAAATATTTCTACATTCCCCAAAATCGATGCAACATCCATAGACCGATAACTATCCTTGCTTAGCGTAAAAATTCAAGATGTCCAGCTTTTGTGGCAACATGAAGAAGTGATTAATTCCTTAGGGGATGTTATTAAAACATCAGTGAGCATCAATGGATTTTGTTGAATTATTGTTTTGAGAAGATGCTGAATTTTTCTAGAGATTATGCACAGAAAAATGGATATGAGATTAAAATTGTTACAGGTCACAAACATAATCGTAGTAATGCTTTATATATTTTCTAGGTTTTATGCATGTAAAAAAATTGGTGGACCAAAGGTTATAAAAAGTTTAGCAGATGACATGATGAATGTGAAAATTTTAAAATAACAAGACAAAAAGACTATAGAACGCACTTAAATTAACAACTTATTAGTCTCATAACTTTAAGACTAAACATGGAAAAAAAATACATTCATAATATCTATAAAATTTGCGAAGTTTAAGAATAGAAATACTAGCTAGACAGGTAAAAAATAATTTAAAATATTTAGCACTAACATAAAATGTTTCATCTCTGAATATATTGAACATCTCAAATTCACAAACTATCTGCAATTCTCACAAAAATAAATCCAGTTGGTTAGGACAACTTTGCATCTGCACAACCTGGAAGACTGCTTGAATTTGCGATATTTGTATGGAAGATTAGAGGGTGACAGTGATAGCTAGCTAGGTTTGATACCTAATTGCTTACACCTTACCATGCAACAAGTGATTAAACGTACGCTAACCGTTGGGCTGTATTTGAGCAGGGTGAATTTCATAACAAAAAAGAAGTTCAGGGATAAATGGCACAAGAAGGGAAGGTCTGGTATACAAAATTTATTTACAATTTTATCTATATCTAGATGCAGATAAAAAGGCCTCATACTTAGAATTGCAAGGAACCTTGTCACGGGTTTCTTCAACTACACCACGTATCGAGCCCGAAGATTGGGCTACTAAAACATATTTTTTTCGCCTAGAAATTAGGGTTCTTTACAGAAATACAACAATTAGAAAATAATTACACCATTAGTGCATCCACAAAATAATTACAAAAAGAGTAACAAATTCAAACCATTCAATTTCACATTAATAAGAAAACCTAAAATCAAGGAGAAATAATCGCCAAAATTAATAATTCAAATTTAAACCAACAAAAACAAATCCATAATTCAAATCAAAATGAGGGAAAAACAAAAAAATATCTTCTCCATCCTAATCTTCATCTCCCTCACCGCTCATTCTCTTCATCACCGCCTCCTCTCACTTCCCCTTCATCATCTTCCTCCGCCGCGAATCTCCAGAAGTCCTTGGTTGCCCCGCCGCTACATCGCCCTCTCCTCCACTTCATCATCCTCCTCTGCCGCAAATATCCGGAAGTACCTGAGTTACTATTTTGAATTTTATTTTGACGATTTGGTTACCCACAAAAACTAAAATGGTTACCTTTGTATGAAGGTTTGGCTACCAACTGCATCACGTTCAAAATAAATTTGTAACCTAATAAAACTGAATTGGTTACCTTGGTCTGAAGGTTTGGCAACCAACTGCATGAAGGTTTGACTACCAACTGCATAGCATTCAAAATAAAATTGGTAACTTAATAAAACTGAATAGGTTACCTTGGTATGAAAGTTTGGCTACCAACTGCGTCACATTCAAAATAAATTGGTAACCTAATAAATCTGAATAGGTTACCTTGATATGGAGGTTTGGCTACCAACTGCACTATGGAAAAAAAATTCAGGTAACACTTGGAAACAATTTTTAAATTAATTGGCAACTTAACTAACAGTGGGGTGGTGGAAAACGTTGTAGGTGGCAAGACGGTTAATGGAGGTGGAGGTGGTCATAATGGAGGTGGTGGAGGTGGAGGAGGAGGCGGCTATAATGGAGGCGAGAGAGGAGGAGGTGGGGGTGGCGGCGGAAGGCGACCATAATGGAGGCGGCGGAGGAGGAGGTGACGGCGGAAGGGGAAGCGGATCAGGAAGGGAGGAGATGGCGGTGGAGGCGGCAGAGGAGAAGGTGGAGGTGGCAGCGGAAGGGAAAGAGGATCGGGAGGGGAGGAGATGGCGAAGGGGAAGCGGATCGGGAGGGGAAGAGATGGCGTTGGAGGTTGCAAATCTGAAGTGTTTATTTTTGATGATAATGATGATGATGACAACAATGAAGATGATATTTAAAATACCCACCTAAATTAAAGGGATAATAAATACATTAATTTTGTAAATAAAATATTTAAATTCATTAATTGTGTAAATATTTTAGGAATGCACTATTGTTGTAATTATTTTAAAAAATGTACTAGAAAGTGTAATTGTTCCTAAAAATTATTCTACTAGATGTGTGTACATTGGTTTTGGGTCTCGTTGGGCCGATCCAGTGGCAACTTCCTCAACAACATAATCTACTAGATTAATTAGAGAAGAGATGAATTCAGTAGGTTTACATGGCTGAGAATCCATGGTAAATAAGTTGAGGATGGAAGAAAATGGATCAAAGTTTGAATTCTTTTAAGAAAACCTTGAATGTATGCAGCTGGAGGTGGCGATCGAAAATAGCCTTAGGGTGGATTAAGGCGGCCTAACATTGCCTTATGAGGATTGAAGCTATCCACACTCGAAGAAAAGGAAATTCTATAAATTTTTCTCTCAAAATAAAATGATTGTTAAGCGAGAGGATTGCAAGAATTTGAATTTTGAAATTCAATAAAAAGATAACTTTAGAAAATTCTAGAAGACCCTAGTATAGAAAGGGTTATAAGATGGAAAGTTAGAAATTCAAAATTCAAAATTTTGAAATTTGAATTTGTTCGATAATCATGGAAGGTTGAAACTAGAAAGGTGGGGTAGCGCCAAGGACAGTTAAGACATGTGGGTCCCTCACCCATTTAACGTCAATTAATAAGAGCACCGATGGACATGCGGGCCGGTCCCTCACCCATTTAGCGTTAAGGGCTAAAAGCGCCAAAGTTGTGTAAGGTCCATGGGTCCCTCAACCAAAAAGCGCTAAAGGTATTACTCGTTGGCATTATTTTAAAGTGAAAAGCGTCAAGGAGAGAGGCCAAGGAGACTTAAAAAAGAGAAGAGTTCCAAGGAGTAAGCACAAGGAGAAGGGAGAAGGGCGTTGAAGAGAAGAAAAAGAAAAGTGCCAAGGAGGAAACAAAAAGCGTCAAGGGGCGCTAAAGGCTCAAAAAAGTCAATTAGGGACCCTGATAAAAGGATTCCATAGTGGGCCCCATCAAAAAATGAAAAAATTTATTTGAGTTATTTACTCCTATAAAAATATTCAAATGATGGTAAAAAATAATCCACCAATAATAAACTATCATGTGTAGTCTTAGTAACCCTACTAATGAGGGGTATTATATATAATAATTTGACTTCATTTATTATTCTATAAAAATATTCAATCATGTAAGTATTATAAGTCTTTGATGTTTAATCAATGAAGAATTGACAACCTAGTGAGTCTCTAAATCCAAAGAGGAATCTTATTCCTAACTTCTGAAGGGGAGGATTGTCATGCATGCGATAAATAAGGGATGCTCCAGCAAATTCAAGGTATACAATTCTCACACCCATAATAATTCTATCTTTGATCTTTATATCAACGTCCTAACTTAACCAAAGAGTCCTCCCGAAATCCCGGTGGACCTTTTGTAGGTAATTCGACGAGATCAAGGTGTTTACATGAAGGTCAAAGTCAAAGTTCGTGGGTTGATCGAAACCCTAATTTAAAGGTTACTAATTCACGGATATATAGCAAAGTCATCTCTTGTAAACATATGTTCTATGTGGATAAACTAAACCAATTCTATTATGCAACTTAAGTAATATTAAATCTCATATCTTGTAAAGTCACTTGTCCAATTTTTTTGTTGCTTAATTAAGTAACTTAATTATGTAATTCTGTAATAAGCACACCTAGAGGAGGGGGGTGAATAGGTGTAAATACTCAAAAGTGATCTACAATGGTCAATTTTTAAAGTTTACTATTGCATGATATAATCAGACGATCTAACCACCGTAAAAGTATTAGTTATGTTCTTCGTCATATAAAGCGGACATGACTAATACTACTGCATTTTAGTATATATTCTTTGTCTGTTATAATCGGACGGTCTAACCCTATCTGTATTAGTATAATTTTTTTTACGACTAAAACCAAAATTTATAGATTTTTAAAGCATATAACAGAAACAAATGAACAATAAATCACGCCAAGATTTTTACGTGGTTAAACCCCTATCCTCTACTCTAGTGGCCTAATCCACGTCCAATACCAACTAGTATTGGAGACATTTTTTTATTAAAACTTAATATTCAAAAGATTACAGAAAACTCCATGTAAAACGAAGATCGATTCTGACTTGGACACCTCTGCCCTCTTTGCACCTCTCTGCAACTTCTCTCACCTCTGAGACCTTGATGCTTGATGAGTAGGTTTTATACCTATGAATCCGATATTATTAAACTTAATTATTGCTATCTTTAATTGTTTTTTAGTATCTTTTTATCTGTTTTTGTGTTTATTTTGTGTAGGTTGGAGTGGAGGGACAAATTGGTCATTTAGGAGAAGAAAAGGTCAAAAATCATTAAAATTAGATTTGAGTGGCATTTTGTAATTACGTGGTCTGGTCAAGCGCCCAGCGCTTGAAATAACTTGTGTTGGCGCGCTAGGCGCTCGTATGTATGCAAAAAGGAGGATTTTCTACTTCCAGTGGGTGGTTGAAGCCAAAAAAAGGAATCTGAATGAGAGAGGGAGACTAATACAAATAGGAGGAGACTTTAGAAAAGGCGTATCACTCAATTATTCAAGGGTTTCACAGAGAGAACTACGAAGAAAAAACACGAAGGAAAATTGCGAAGGGTCAAGATCAAAAGAGAGTATTGGAGAAAATTGAGAGTTTCTTCTTCTTCTCTAGTTTTATCTTTTGTAATTATACGGGATGTTTGGATTATTAACTGGATGATGTTTTCTTTATTATTAGCATGAACTAAATTTTCATTAAGATTGCAAGCGGAACTTGGTATGTAGTTTAAATTGAACCTTCCCATTGAATGAAAGTTGGTTTTATTGAATTGTTTATTATATCTTTTGCTTATTGATTGATTGTTTGGCCAACAATTATTGTGATAATCTATATAAAATTGGAAGATGGAGTATAGATTAAGATCTGGATATGATAACATCTGTTCATATAATCTGAATAGGGTTAATATGATTAGCATGTAGGATAGGAATATACCTATGTGTCTTTTGTATCCTTTGAAAGAATTTATGCGTAAACCCTAATTAACTTGATTCACATAGGAATATAGTGAATTAATTGAGAAGGGTGTTCCTTGTAATTTTGTGTCTTAAGGATCGGAGTTAGGAGGATTTGTTCACGTGTTTTGGAAAAAGTGTGTTAATTTTATAAATCATTCTTGGATAATGATTCATATTAATTAATTGCTTTAAATGGGAAGTGAAATGATTTAAATGAAATACCAAGGGAAGTTGTAATCTTAACCTATTAAATCTGCAGTTATTCTTGTGAAATTTTGATTCTTAATCATTAGTTTTGTTAAGTTTAAATTTCAAATCAAAAACAAAATTTCGTAGTTTAAAATAGGATTAATTGCATTAGAATTAGTAATTGATAAATATTAGTCTATTTCCTCGTGGGAACGATATCCTTGCTTGCTGAATATTATAATTGATCGCGTATACTTGCGTGGTAAAGTGCTATTAAAAATTAGGCAACAAGTTTTTGGCGCCGTTGCCGGGGAAATTAGTTTATTATTTTGTCATTATTGATTTTTATAGCGTTAATCTTAATTTAAACTTTTCTTTTTTCTGTTCTATTCAGGTGTTCTTGACTAGTGTATGCAAACGCGATCGAAGAAGCTAGATTTATTGCCTTACGAGGACGACATCGACAAAAGGTTTATTGATTGCTTGCAAGTGGGTTAAAGAAACCAAAGAGGCACTTGATAAGAAAGATACTATGGTGAAGAAGAGCAAAAAGCATTTGGGATTATGCTACGTGGCATGAGTTCTTTGAAATTCGATCGAGTATTACGAGGCTGCCATTCTTGCTACAAGTTTTGAGATAAAACCAGGGATAATCTGGATGATTCAAAATTCATGTCGGTTTGGAGGGTTACCAAATGATGATCCGAACGATCACATAGTCGACTTTATAGAAATCTGCGATACTTTCAAGTATAATAATGTGTCGAGAGGATGCAATAAGGCTAAGGTCATTTCCATTTACTCTCGAGAGATAAGGCTAAGAGTTGGCTCCATTCACTACCACCGGGCTCGATTACTACATGGAACGACGACTAGCCCAAAATTTCTTGCAAAAAGTTTTTCCTACCGCAAAAAGCAAAGAAAGTTATGAACGATATCTTCTCTTCGTTCAAAGACGATTCGTAATCACTATATGAAGCATGAGAGAGATTTAAAGACTCATTGAGAAAATGTCCACACCATGGGATTCTAAATGGCTTCGGTGCAAACTTTTATAACGGTTTATTCAAAGACAAGAAGATCGAGTATAGATCTTTGCAATGGGAGGAGCTATTATGGCCAAGAATTGTGATGAGGGTATCAATTGCTTGAAACCATGGCGACTAATAATTATCGTTATTACAACAAAGAAGAATGACTCGGCCAAGACGGTGAGGGGTTTATGAAGTGGATGCGATGACGAAGATTATCACTCAGTGACACTCGATTTACTGCTCTTACAAAGAAGATAGATGCACTTGGGGTACAACCAGTTCTGAAAATGGAAACTATTTGTGAAATATGTGCGGGTAGCCACTCAAGTGATCGATGTGCAATAAATCCTGAGTCAGTCCAGTTTGTTTCCAGTTATAACAGGCAGCAGGGCAATTATCCAAACAGTCACAATCCAGGAGTGAGAAACAACTCAAATTTTTCTTGGAGTAATAATCAGTCACATGTTCAAGCCCAAGCTCCAAGGCAATCATATCCACCTGGATTTCAGCCACATCAACAATCTCAACAACACCCACAACCTCATCAACCTGATAAGCTATCACAAATGGAAGAATTGTTGGCAAGATTGGCAACTCAGTTTGAAGCCACAACAAAAAACCAATCAGCTGCAATAAAGAATCTTGAGAACCAAATTGGGCAGATAGCTAGTGCTTTGAATACTAGAACTCTCCGGGTTCTTTACCTAGTGATCTGGAGAAAAATCCAAGGAATGATGGAAATGAACATTGTAAGGCGGTTACACTCGAAGTGGGAAGGAGTTGACTCTGATTTAGAGCGGACAAAAGAAAATAATTTACACGAGGATGGTGAAAAAGAGAGTGGAAATTCGGAAAGTAAACTGGGAAAATGTTGTGAAAAAACAACAAGAAGATAAGCAAACAACAAATGTATTCGTACCCCCGTCTTAGTTTCCTCAAAGATTTCAAAAGCGAAATTAGATAGACAATTTTCAAAATTTTTAGAAGTGTTCAAAAAATTTGCAAATCAATATTCCATTCGCAGATGCTTTAGAACAAATGCCTAGCTATGCAAAATTCATGAAAGATATTTTAGCAAGAAAGAGGAAGCTAGGGATTTTGAAAGCTATAGCGTTTGATGAGAAGAATGTAAGCGCAATTCGCAAAGAAAGTTACCACCGAAGTTGAAGGATCCGGGTAGCTTCACCATACTGGTATACGATTGGACCCCGATTCTTTAATGAGATGTTTGTGTGATTTGGTGCAGTATTAACTTGATGCCGCTTTTCGATCTACACTTGATTAGGATTACCGACACCAAAGCCAACAAATATCTCTTTACAATTTCATGAGATAGATCGGTGACATACCCTAGGGGCATCGTGGAAGACATATTAGTGAAGGTGGACAAATTCATATTTCCGGTAGGACTTCATTGTGTTGGACTATGAAGAGGATAAAGACATACCCATTATCCTTGGAAGACCATTTTTAGCCTTTGGAAGAACATTAATTGATGTACAAAAGGGAGAGTTAACGATGAGAGTCCAAGATGAAGAAGTAACGTTTAATGTTTTCAAGGCTATGAAATTCCGAAGGAGAGGAAGAAGTGCTTTAGAGTTGATCGATTGAAGAAGCAACTTCTGAGAGGTATTTAGTGAATTTGTGAATGAAGACCCTCTTGAAAGTGCATTGGTTAGTGAAAATTTATTTGATGACTCAACTGTGCTTTAGAATGGGTTCAAATGTTAGATTCAAAGACAAGAAGTTCACACGAAGTTTGCAAAAATTTGAACCTATGGATTTTTGGGGAAAGCCGGGATGAAAAGGTAAAATCATCTTTAGAAGAACCGCCCACCTTGGAACTTAAGCCATTGCCTAACCATCTACGGTATGCCTACCTTGGTTCTTCTTCTACCTTTCCAGTTATTATTTCGCATCACTTGATAAGGTTCAAGAAAAAAGCTACTAAGGGTACTTGGCAATTCAATTTGCTCTTGGGTGGACTCTTGCGGATATCAAGGAATAAGCCCATCAATTTGCATGCATAAGATTCTATTGGAAGATGAAGCGAAACCGATTATTGAACAACAACGAAGACTCAATCCCATCATGAAGGAAGTTGTAAAAAGGAAATCATTAAATGGTTGGATGCGGAATTATCTACCCTATCTCGAGATAGCTCATGGGTAAGTCCGAGTTCATTGTGTGCCAAAGAAAGGGGAATGGCGATGTAGTTGCAAATGAGCGTAATGAATTGATCCCGACTTCGAGCGATTCACGGGTTGGCGGGTGTGTATGGATTATAGAAAGTTGAACAATGCCACTCGTAAGGACCATTTTCCTCTACCATTCATAGATCGGATGTTGGACGGAACTGCGGGACATGAGTATTATTGTCTTTTGGATGGATACTCGAGGTTATAACCAGATTGCCATTGCACACGAGGATCGAGGAGAAGGCGACATTCACATGCCCATATGGTACCTTTGCTTTCGCAGAATGTCTTTTGGATTATGTAATCTGTGGCGACATTTCAGCGGTGTATGATGGCTATTTTCTCCGATATGGTCGAGCAAAATCTTGAGGTATTTATGGATGATTTTTCAGTTTTGGGGATTCATTTGATTATTGTTTGGAAAATCTCACTCTCGTGCTCAAAGCGGTGTATGGAAAGCGAATTTGGTTTTAAAGCTGGGAGAAATGTCATTTTATGGTGCAAGAGGGAATAATCTTGGGTCATCGAGTGTCATCAAAAGGAATTGAAGTTGATAGAGCTAAGATCAAAACCATCGAGAGCTTGCCACCACCTATTTGATAAAAGGGTATTCAAGTTTTTTGGGACACATTTGGTTTCTATAGGCGATTTATAAAAGACTTCTCCAAAATCACGAAACCACTTTGCAATCTTTTGGAGAAGGATGTCCCATTCAACTTTGATCAAGCATGCCTAGAAGCTTTTGATGTGTTGAAGAAAAACTTGTTACCTTTTTGTAATCATAGCGCCAGATTGGAGTATCACATTCAATTAATGTGTGATGCTAGCGACTTTGCGATTAAGCGCGATTCTTGGCCAACGAAAGGATAAAATTTTTCATGCTATATACTATGCTAGTAAGACATTAACGGATGCCCAACTGAATTATACCACTCTTGAGAAGGAGCTATTAGCGATTGTTTATGCATTTGATAAATTTCGATCATATTTGATTGGGACAAAAGTGATCGTGTTTACAGATCATTCGGCAATTAAGTACTTAATAGCAAAGAAGGATGCGAAGCCGAGATTAATTAGATGGGTATTATTGCTACAAGAGTTTGACTTGGAGATCCGGGACCGAAAAGGAACAGATAATCAGGTTGCTGATCATTTATCACGATTAGAGAATGCAGAACTAAAAAAAGATGACACAACAGTGATCAATGAATTTTTCCCGGATGAACAACTGTTTGCGGTAAGGATGGATACTCCATGGTATGCAGATTACGTAAATTTCATTGTGAGTAAGGTGTTTCCACCAGATTTAACAAGTCAACAGAAGAAGAAATTTCTCCATGATGTGAAACAGTATTTATGGGATGAACCGTTTTTATTTAAACAATGTGGAGATCAAGTCATAAGAAGGTGTGTTCCGGAAGTTGAAATGGAAAATATTCTCTACCAATGTCATGCATCTAACTACGGTGGACATTTTGCGGGAGAAAGAAGCGGCTGACTAAGGTGCTTGATGTGGGTTCTTCTAGCCAACACTCTTTAAGGATGCCCGTGTGTTTTCATTGAAATGTGATGAGATGCCAAAGAGTGGGTAATATATCAAAGCGATAAGAGATGCCACTAAACATGATCTTAGAAGTCGAATTGTTTGATGTTTGGGGCATCGACTTCATGGGACCATTTCCATCATCTTTTAGCAACTCCTATATACTTCTAGCGGTGGACTACGTTTCGAAGTGGGTAGAAGCTATAGCATCGCCCACCAATGATGCTAAAGTTGTGGTTACGTTCATTCGGAAGACTATTTTCTCTAGATTCGGCACTCCTCGTGCAATCATTAGTGATGAAGGCACGCACTTACGTAATAAGCGGTTCTCGGCTATTCTCGCTAAGACTGAGTCACTCATAAGATAGCTACCGCTTACCATCCACAAACAATGGTCGGCCGAGGTATCTAATCGAGAAGTGAAGCGAATCATCGAGAAGATAGTGAACCCTAGTCGAAAAAAGGCTGGGCTAGTAAGTTGGATGATGCTTTATGGGCATATAAATACGACTTACACAAAACCCCGATAGGGATGTCTCCGTCTGAGTTAGTATATGGGAAGGCATGCCATCTTCCGGTTGAACTAGAACACGGTGCTTATTGGGCAATTCGGAAGTTAAACTTTGATATGCATCTTTGAGAGAGAAGCGCCTCTACAATTGAACCAAATGGATGAATTAGGACTCAATCATACGAGAACGCGAAGTTATATAAAGAAAAGGTTAAGAGGTGGCATGATGAGAAAATTCGGAAAGAAAGTTTGAAGTAGGGCAAGCAGCTTGCTATTATACAATTCAAGGCTTAAATTGTTTCGGAAAGTTGAAATCCCGTTTGTCGGGGCCATTTATCATTACAAAAGTTTATCCTCACGAAGTTGTGGAGGTGGAAGACCCGGATGCTAAGCGTAATTTCAAAGTCAACGGTACGAGATTGAAACACTACTATGGGGGTTGTGTTGATCGTGAAAGGACATCGGTCAACCTTCTTGATTAGAACAGAGAGAAGAAAGTCGGTGAAGACTATAAACTAAGCGTTAGCGGGAGGCAACCCCAGAATTTTTATTGTTATTTTCTATTTTTACTTTTATTACATTTAATTTGCTTTTTCTTGTTAGTTTATTTAGTGGTTAAACTTTTATAATTTAGGTTTTGTTACACCCCTTATGTTCTCTAACATGATATTTAATTGATTTGGGGTAGGAAACATGAATTCTTATTTGGCGGGTTTGATTAATGGCCACTACGACTACCTGGGATCAAATGGGGTCTCGCTTTCATTTGTCAAATTCTCATATTTCTAATCATTTCTCTCATTTTTAGTGTTATTGAATTGCTAAAGGGTGTAGGTTGGGAGCACAAAGAAGCAAACGAAGAAACCAAAGGCCCAAGACATGCCCAGCGCTACTTAAAGCGGCCAATCCAGCACAAGCCAGCGCTGGCGCCCACTCTGATAGAGCCCAGACGAGCACCAGCTACCTGGCGCCCATACCTAGGTTAAACCAAGCGCAAACTAAAGCGCTCAAGTCGATAGCCATACAGCACCCCAAGCGCCTAGGCGGTCCAGACATGGCAATTCTAAGCGCCTAGGCGCTCCATGCGTACCAAACATACTGCTACCTAGCGCCTAGGCGGTCCAGCCAAGGCATTCTCAAGCGCCTAGGCGCTCATGCTGCATCTTTAAAAAAAATATAAGCCCTAATCGGGCAAAACAAATCCAAACCCAAATCAAACACTCTCTTGCTCTCCCACTCCAATTCAAACTCACTCAAATCACAACCCTCCTCTAATTTAGCCACTAGAATCAACGTTTTCTTGTATAAGCCTAATCAAACACTCAATCTCCTACCCAAACCAAGGCACTTAATCTCCATATGGTCATCCTTCATCACTAATTCGGGCACCAACTCACATTCAAGCCACATCTATCTGAAGTAAGTGCTCAACCCTCAAAATAAATTGCTCCTACAACTTTGATTGGAACATCATATCTGGCTATAACCAAGTAAGTGCACAAGATTTTATTGCAAATTATTTGGTTTTGCTTGGATAGTAGCTAAGGTAGTAAGTTGAAGTTGGTTATTTCATTGTGTTGGCTCAAGTGGATTTGGGTACTTCTCATTGTTGCTTGTATTTCATTGGACGACTAGTGTGCTTAGTTATTAACAAATTTGGTGAAAATTAAGTTTGGGGAGTGTCTACCAATAGTGTTCAAAATTTGTGCACACCAAGTGTTCGATATATTGTCACAAAGAGGATTGGCCCATACTAAGCCTCTAAACATCGTCTATTGGGCAAGCAATTCACACACAAGACTCATGGCTACTAAAAGGCAAAGAGGCGAGACTTCGAGCACTTCGACTAAGTATGACAAAAAGAGATTTGTAAGTGCTAGTGCATCCGAAAGATATTACAATGTGCTTTCTAGTAAAAGCGCTTATTCTGGCGTGGATTATTGCAGAGGCGGAAGATGGGGAGTTACTACAAATGATTGGAAGCGAGAAGATGGGGTAACTCAAGCATCCCAACCGGATTCATCGGTCATTAAAATTGTTAAGGAATTCTATGCCAATGCAAAAGATGTTGTTGGTAACATAATTTGGGTTCGCGGAAAATCAGTGGAGGTCAGTTTTAGGACAATAAATGCTTATTACGGATTGAACATAATACCCAATAATGGTTACGTGCAATATTTAGAAACACGAAGCTAGAACTCTGATGAGATCATTCAAGCTTTGTGTGTACCTGGAACAACATGGAAATTAACAGATCAACAAGAAGCTGTTTTGTTCCCTGCATCCGCACTAAGCAGTTATGGGAAAGCATGGCATGCCTTTATTTGTGCCAAGTTGATGCCGTGTAGGCATATGAGTGATGTTATAAATCAACGGGCGGCGTTGTTTTTTACATATTGCACAAGGAAAAGCGATAGATGTGGGTCATGTTATACATGATTCAATTGACAAAGCAATTGAGGAGGGACCTCGGTGGATTACCTCACCCATCTTTGATCCTTTGGACTATGTCAACAAAATTTGGAGTCAAATGGGATGCCGAAGAAGCTAGACAACCTCCCTTAGCTGCGATTGACCACTCGCTTATTAAGAAGTACAAGGTATGGGGTGGTGGTATACCACACCCGAGAGGGTTAGGGTTCATTATCGTGCCTCCCGAGTCTGCGGTAGAGCTTATTCAACAATTACACGATAATCCTCTCCTGCAATTTGGAAGTTACGGGCCACCACCAAATTTTTTGAAGATATTCACGAGAATTAAGAAATCAAACTAGAAGGATTGACACGGTGGCTACTAGAGTTCAACAGGGTTTGACCGGGTTGAAAGAAATCGAGGATAGCCTATTTCGGTGACAAACAGAGATGTATCGAATTGTAGTCTGGCATTCTAGAAATGTTTGACCGCATGAATCCGATTCTTGCTCCCTACCAATTTCCCCATTGTCTGCGTACCCTCAAATTTGATCTACCCCACGAAGATGAGGTTGATGAAGAAGAAGGCGAGGATAATGACGAGGAATAAGGCGTCATCTTCGGGGAAGTCCTCGATTGCCTAATTTCTTATGTTTTGTTTGTTATATACAATGAGGACATTGCATAGGTGAAGTTTGGGGTGCATTCTTCCGAGTTCGATTGCATTCATGTAGTATTCATTTAGTAGTTTTTCATGTAAGTAGTTTTTCATGTAATTTTTCATTCTACTTTTAAAAAAAAAAAAAAAAAAAAAAAAATTCAAATATTTGCATGTTTTTCGGTTGTTAGATAGTTTAAGTCTATTTGGCGGTGATGAGATTGGAATTGAGTAGACAAGTATATAATCGATTGTTAAGACCTGTGATGTGATTTCTTGTCATGATTTGAATCTTTACTGTTTGAAAGCCCGATATAATAAGGATAACACAAAAAACAACTATGTTGGTGATTGAGTCTAAATTGACACATAGTGGACTTTTGAGGATAATACTAGTTTGAATGAATGAAAGACATGAATAAGCGGAGATGGTGAATTTAGAGACAAAACTTAAGTTTGGGGGAAAAATTTGGGATATATAAGCTTCAAAAGAAAAAAAATTTACGTGGCTAGTTTTGTTTGGGGCCTTTGTTACTTGACTTGAAATGCGCTGAAGAGAGTGTTCTTCTTAACACCTAGCGCCCTAAGGTCTTATATGGTGCAGGAGTCGTTGGTTGAAAGCTTCGCTAAGGGGTAGCATTGTTAGCCTAATGGAATGAGACATTGCATATCATGGTTTTAAAAAGGAAAAAATAAAAAAAATAAAAAATAAAAAAAAGCGCGGAAAAGAGCAAAAAGCCCCCGTAATGATAAGTAAAGCATAAGTATCCCGGATTGGACTCTTGAATTTGGTGGATGTTTGACTTTAGTTGGATCTAGCTTGTTCGTGAATTTTGTGAGTTGACACTATATGACGCCTTTAAAGAGATCTATTATGTTTTGTATTTAGCATTGTATTAGTTAGCATTGTTGTTCAGCACACACACACTATATCAGTAATAACAGGGTAAGATTTGATGATTGACTAGGAAATTATTAATCTGTCTTGATATGATGTACTAGCATGTTTAATCTGATTTCTCTGAGGCTTGATGAATAGATTTTGTTCTGTTTGACTGCTGAAATTTTAGGCACGTAGATAAATCTGTATTGCATATTTAGTTATTGCATTGTGTTTTATTGCTTGAGACAATGACAATTGGTTAAGTTTGGGGTATTTGATGAGTAGGTTTTATACCTATGAATCTGATATTATTAAACTTAATTATTGCTATCTTTAATTGTTTTTAGTATCTTTTTTATCATTTTTTGTGTTTATTTTTGTGTAGGTGGAATTTGGAGGGACAAATTGGTCATTTCGGAGAAGAAAAAGGTCAAAAATCATTAAAATTAGAGTGAGTGGCATTTTTGTAATTACGTGGTCTCGGGTCAAGCGCCCAGCGCTTTGAAATAACTTGTGTTGGCGCCTAAGCGCTTCGTATGCAAAAAAGGAGGATTTTCTACTTCCAGTGGGTGGTTGAAGCAAAAAGGAATCGAATGAGAGGGAGACTAATACAAATAGGAGGAGACTTTAGAAAAGGCGTATCACTCAATTATTCAAGGGTTTCACACAGAGAGAACTACGAAGAAAAAACACGAAGGAAAATTGCAAGGGTGAAGATCAAAGAGAGAGTATTGGAGAAAATTCGAGTTTCTTCTTCTCTTCTCTAGTTTTATCTTTTGTAATTATCGGGATGTTTGGATTATTAATCTGGATGATGTTTTCTTTATTATTAGCATGAACTAAATTTTCATTAAGATTGCAGCGGAACTTGGTATGTAGTTTAAATTGAACCTTCCCATTGAATGAAAGTTGGTTTTATTGAATTGTTTATTATATCTTTTGCTTATTGATTGATTGTTTGGCCAACAATTATTGTGATAATCTATATAAAATTGGAAGATGGAGTATAGATTAAGATCCGGATATGATAACATCCGTTCATATAATACGAATAGGTTAATATGATTAGCATGTAGGATAGGAATATACCTATGTGTCTTTTGTATCCTTTGAAAGAATTTATCGTAAACCCTAATTAACTTGATTCACATAGGAATATAGTGAATTAATTGAGAAGGGTGTTCCTTGTAATTTTGTGTCTTAAGAATCGGAGTTAGGAGGATTTGTTCACGTGTTTTGGAAAAAGTGTGTGAATTTTATAAATCATTCTTGGATAATGATTCATATTAATTAATTACTTTAAATGGGAAGTGAAATGATTTAAATGAAATACCAAGGGAAGTTGTAATCTTAACCTATTAAATCTGCAGTTATTCTTGTGAAATTTTGATTCTTAATCATTAGTTTTGTTAAGTTTAAATTTCAAATCAAAAACAAAATTTCGTAGTTTAAAATAGGATTAATTGCATTAGAATTAGTAATTGATAAATATTAGTCTATTTCCTCGTGGGAACGATATCCTTGCTTGCTGAATATTATAATTGATCGCGTATACTTGCGTGGTAAAGTGCTATTAAAAATTAGGCAACAATGCTTCTGTTGTACAGACTGAATATTAAATGATCACCCAAGCCAACCTAGACTTATACTCGGTTTACAAAATATGAATAAAAGATTACAAAGAATTTTCAGTTACAAACAATTCAGAAGATTATAAATAACAACTGGAATCATACTTTAGAAGAACTCTCAGGATGTATTCAATAATGATTTTTAGCTTCAAGTCTCTTGTCTTTGTTTTATCCGAGAAGGAGAATATATAACGTGAGTAGCAACTACTATAAAATTGTTAGCTAAAAAATCTCATACTTGTTATAAAATCTAACAGATAAGATATAAAAATATAAAACAGCTCAGTAGATATAAATGAGATATATTGCAATGAAGGAGTCAAAGAATATTCAAAGTCTAGTTGAAAGAGTCTAACTAGTTGTTAGCAACTTTGAATGAGATTCATTAAATATACAAACTCCTAGAAAATCTCCAAACCAATATTCGAATTGGTAACTATATATATATATATATATATATGTGTGTGTGTGTGTGTGTGTGTGCGTGTGTGCTTGGTATTTATATACCTATATATATATATATATATATATATATATATATATATATATATATATTAGAAAGATATAATAATAATAACCTAGGAAAAAATAAAAGAGCTAAAAGATATGCATGATAAGGTAAAAGTGTCCATGAGATTTAATAGTCTGTTTCCTTAAACAACTTAATTCCATATGAATTTGAATTAGTCAAATACTTTCCATGATGGACTCTAACTCAAACAGATGATATAGTATAACCAAATTCCTTAAGAGACCCAATAAAAGAAAATTGTATTAACAATATATATTAATTAAATTTCTAGCAATAAAGATATACATTTTAAGCTTCTTGGGCAAGGAATACTTCATGCAATCCTACATATTTCCTTAATCAACATGTATAAATATATTGTCATTATTAAAATCACCAATAATAAAAACTAACATTCTCCCCCTTTTTGATGATGACAGTATATTTAACTTTATAATAACATGCTCCCTCTAAGTATATGCCCCCCCTAAATTTATGCATATTAAGGAGCAAAAATGACTTGATCCAAATATCTATCATTGCATATTCTCACTACCAACATGAATACTAATTTAAACCAATTCAAATAACAAAAGAAATCATTAAGCACAAGTTGATTATAATAATCATCATTACCCAAATATCTCTCCCCCTTTGTCATCAACAAAAATTAATTCATATCAATTTAGCAAGCTTATAACAAAATCACATATAGAAAATAAACAAAATGATCACACCTTTGTGATTTGTTACATATATATATATATATATATATATATATATATATCAACATTTTGTTACCAATAATAAGCTTGATAGTTGAGCTCCTTAGTGTAGCCTCTCAAAGTAAAGTATCATTCGTCTCTATTTTGACCTTGAGATATCTATAAAATAAACAAATCTTCTCTACCTTTTTGGTACCCAAATCTTCCTGGGTCCATTTGGGTTAGTAGCATATAAATCACATTTTTTTTACCCAAATTTATTTTATTCTAATTTTATTACAATTAGAATCAAAATGACCTTTAAAATCACATTTTCTACAAGTAACAAACTTTGAACAATAAAGGGGTTCAAACCTTGGTTTACTATTAATCATTATAATATTATCATTAGTTCTATTTTTCACATTTTTAATAAGATTATATCCAATTCCTTGTTTATCAAGACTAGACCTTTGTGCCCCTAACATAACATTTAAGTTCTCTTCTCCTAGCACAAATTTAGCAAAATCATTTTTTAAAGATGCTATTTCTGTATTTGTTATATTATCATCATGTTGAACATTCATCATTTTTCCATCATTAAAAGCATCTATGCATGCATCTCTCATTTTCAAATTTTCTTTTAACACTTTATTTTCATTTTTAAGATATTCATTTTCTTTTCTCTTTTTATTAAGCGACTTAACTTCATTCATTAGCTCATCTACACAATTCTTAAAATATGCAGTTTTCTTTTTGAGTTGTTGATTTTTATTTTGTAAAGCAATATAATTAGGCATATATATTTCAAAAGCTTCATGAAAATTTGTTACCTCAAGTTGATCATCATCTTCTAGTCCCATGAAACAGAGTTGGACAGTTTCTTCTTCTTGTTTCGTTTCGGACTTACTCACTGGAGTTGAGCTACCTTTTTGATTTTTCCTTTGTTTCTTCCTTTGCAGTAGTCTCTCGAGTTTTCTTGAGATTATTTCAATTTCTTCATCAAAATCTTCGTGATAACTTTCATTGTTGCTCTCGACTTGAAGTGCAAATGTCTTCTTTATTTGTGCTTCATCTTCTTCATTATACCTTCTTAACTGATTTTCAAATTCTTCAAGCTCTCCAAATAAAGTGAGAGTTTCCATTGTACTGATTGTTGTTGAATCTTTAAGAGTTGTAACCTTTGGTGCGAATTGTTTAGGCATGACTCTAAGTATCTTTCTGTTTATCTCCCTTTGATCAATTTTTGTCCCAGCATACTTAGAGAGTTCATTAGAGTGATAAATCTCCCTTGAGCTTCATTAATTATTTCATCTTTTTCTAACTTGAATGGCTCATAGTCTTGCATTAACATACTTAACTTCACCTCTTTTACTTTGGAAGTATCTTCGTGGCTTGTCATGATAGTATCCCACATTTCTTTTGCTGTGTTGCATGATGATACTTTATCAATTTCAGCTTGGACCATTCCGCTTAGCAAGGTACGTATTCATGGCTTTTGAGTTGTAAGAAAACATGTAGCTTTCATTTTCATCCATGTCTATAAGAGTCTTGAGTCTACCATCATCATGTCTAGGAATAACAAGTCCATTTTCAACTACCCACCATTGCCATGAGTCTCTCTTGAGATAAATCTTCATTCTGAATTTCCAAAAGTTGAAGTTAGCTCGCTTCTAAGCAACAGAGGTGGTCAACTTGTAGATTGACCTTCTTAAAAATAAAGATATGCCATAGGATCTTTCCCTACGACCTGCAAAGATCAATATTAGTAGAGCCTTGCTCTGATACTAAATGTAATTCTGTAATAAGCACACCTAGAGGGGGTGAATAGGTGTAAATACTCAAAAGTGATCTACAGTGGTCAATTTTTAAAGTTTACTATTGCATGATATAATCGGACGGTCTAACCATGTCCGTATTAATTATGTTCTTCGTCTGTTATAAACGGACAGCTAATACCTGTCTGTTTTAGTATAAATTCTTTGTTTATTATAATCGGACGGTCTAACCCTGTCCGTATTAGTATAATTTTTTTTACGACTAAAACCAAAATCTGCAGATTTTTAAAGCATATAACAGAAACAAAAGAACAATAAATCACACCAAAATTTTTACATGGTTCAACCTATCCTCTACTCTAGTGGCCTAATCCATGTCCAATACCAACTAGTATTGGAGATATTTTTTTATTAAAATTTAATATTCAAATGATTACAGAAAACTCACTGTACAACGAAGATCGATTCTAACTTGGACACCTCTGCCCCTTTGCACCTCTGCAACTTCTTTTACCTCTGAGACCTTGATGCTTCCGTTGTACAGACTGAATATTAAATGATCACCCAAGCCAACCTAGACTTATACTCGGTTTACAAACACTACAAGAAAATTCTCTAACAACGACCAAACATATCAGCGACCGTACTTACGGTCGCAGATAGGATTAGTAGTGACCGGCAGTATCGACCGCCCTTGAATATGGTTGTTATATTATGTTAGCGACCGAACCCGGTCGCTAATCGGTCGCTGGTTCAATTTTACCTCCAAAAAAATTGGCAGGAAATGTTGGCGCGCTAGTTGTTTGTGACCACTCACCGTCAGCGACCGCATTCGGTCGCTGACACTTCCACATTATTAAAAATTAGTGACCGCATGCGGTCGCTGATCAAAGTTAATTTTACCAGTTTCAGTCATTCGCTCATCTTAGCAGGCGAAGAAAAAAAAAGAGGGGGAGCAGGATAGAGAGAAGAGGGAGAAGGGGGAGAAGAGAAGAAGGGGAAGAGAGACGCCATTGCTGCCATCGCCGCCCCACCGCTGCCCAAACCGCCGCCGCACAGGTAATATGATACTATTCTTCCATTATATGGATAATAACTATGTATTTTGCTTCAGAAAAATGTTATGGCTTATGTCAATTAACCTGGTTTTTTCTTCTTTTGGAAAAAATCTACAATTCTTTTGTTGATTTGTGCTCTTTAAATGATTCTTGTGATTCTTATTTTGTCTGATTTAAGATTTTTGCGGCCCAATTCTTATGTGACGGGAGAATTTGTTTATATATATGTTGCTTTTAACAAGGAGAGATTTTAGGGTTCCTGAATTGTATTGTTAATATTTTGCAGTACTTTAGTCTTGGTTTAATATCTAATGTGTGGTAAGGAAACTGTATAAATTTGGAGTGTAATTTCCTGTTCATTAAGATATAATGAACTCTTCATTGAATTTGGAAAGTCTGTTATGTTCATCATTGGCAAAAAGCTGGGGCTTCCCTTGGGCGTTCAGTTTACATACTTAAATTGCCTATGATACATGGAAATAAAAGAAAGGCAGGGCTGCTGCCCATTTTACAGCAGCAGTCGACTGTAAAGATTGCTAGAGCGGTTGATGTGAATAATTTTGATTTCATAATGTGGTTTGAAAATCTAATCATAAGTTTGGTTTTAAATTTTCTAAATAAGCAAGTATATAAGATCTACATCACATTCATGATTCAAGGTAAATGAATGGATATGTAGGAACTATAATGAATTAACAAATTATAAAATTAAGTTATCAAACTAAAATGTGGAAAGGATAAGGGCTGTTAGGCTATGTTTGGGGCCGTGAGGCCAATTGTGGCCACGCCAAGGTTAGGCAAGCCTCATGGGGCCAAGCCAAGCTTGACTGCCGGCGTAAATAGACGACGAAGGGACTGTTTTGGCATTATGAAATTAAAGAAAAATAAGAATATTTAATACTTTAGTATACAAAAATAAAAAACTACAAAGTATTATGAGAACTACAAAGTATTTAATAAGTATTATGAGAACTACAAATGTAGACACTAGTAATTTCTCTAGTACAGTACTGGAATTATATATATAAAGAACATAGAACGTCAGGTGTTAAGCCAAATTTAAGTTATTAGTACCTTAAAGAGTTACTAATACTACAAGAGGACTAATTTGGCATAACTTAGAAATGAACTAAGTTTGAGCAAACCACTTGTTGATATAACTTACCAAGCAAATTAAAAACTAAATTTTTACCCTTATGATAAACAATCATACTTAATACATGAAATACCTTACGTATTGTATCATGTCACCACTTTTGTGGGCTCTTCAATTCTTAGCGTGCAGCCTTAGATGGTACATGTTAGTTTTCTTAAGAAGAAACATTTCAGTGCTTCTAAATACCTCTGTACGAGTAGAATAGAACCAATAAAATTAAGCAACACTAATCTCCCAAAAACATTTGTATATGTAACAACCAAATACAGTGTTTATAACAGAATAACATTCCTAAAAAGAAATGAAAGTATTACTAATTTATATATATAACTGTGAAACGTAAGAATAGCATTCCTGAAAAGCACTTGAAACGTAAGAACTAGATGTGAACAAGGATTGTTGATATGAGATTATTGTATACATACATATAGTTCTATTATTTTGTTTGTTTATATTATCACTACCAATTTCCTGAACTATACATAACTACAACATGGTTCTAATTTGAGAAACAGAGATAACCTAAAATGAGTAGTTCTACTGTTTATGGATTAGAAAGGTGAAAAGGATGTGGATAAATCTTTTGAAGAAAGAACATTCTTTCATCTATTTATCCTATGTCTGGTAAAAGTATGGAACAGAGCAGGAAAAAATTTAAGAGATGTTAAAATTTAAGAAATGTCAAAACTTGTATAAATGAGATACTTTAACTCTGATATAAAGCTAGCATGAATGAAATACCTTACATATTCACTTACGATAAATAATAAAAACAAATTTAAAACAAATTAAAATAAAATAACATGATATAATATAACTATTAAACTAAGTAGTATTTACTTAGTTTCTCATACTAAATTTAAGGGTTAAGTTCAGATGACCACCTGAGGTTTAAGCGGTTTCCCACTTAACCACCTGTAGTCAGTAAAGCTACATTTAAACTCCCGAATTTTTGAGTTAAAGTGAAAAAATGCTTTCCGTCTTAACTCCTTTAAATGATTTGGCTAAAGACTTAATTACCCTTCATGAATTTAACAGAGTGCAAGTGAGAGAAATGTAGTACAGAGGGAGGAGCATTATTCTTAAAATATAATAAAATTCAATGAACTTCATAGAAAGGATCATAAATCCAACTAAATGCAGATTTAGAAGCAACCCAGAAAATTATATAGTAGTAATACAATGACATCCTTTCAATTGAATCTACACCACATATAAGTCTTTAAATGCCAAACAAAACAGCAACGAATATGATATAAAGAAAGAAAAGTTAAAAGTAGTACTTTGAAGAACAGAGCAAATCCTCCATTTTTTTCCTCTCAATTCCTTGTCCAAAAATAGAGCAAATGTAATATACCCTAACACCCAAATACAATCCTCCAATAATTCACCAACACAAGCAGAATATCCAATTTGAAAGATTAATCGCAGGAATCTCCATGTAATATACTTTGTTCAAAGATTTTCCCATATGTACCAAGAACTGTGAATTTCTTCCAATTCAACAACTTTTCTAAATATTGAAACAACAAAGCTAAAATTTAAGAATATCACCAAGTAAAACCCCAAACCCACCAATTTTCAATATTCCAAGAAAATCACCAACACATCGACTAAATCAAACTTAAAAAGACTCTCAATGTAAATTACTCATATCAAGAAGTTTTAATTTTCTTCAAATTGAGCCTCAGAACATTTAGGTACAAAAAACCCATAATAAATGAAGCCTCAGAACTTACAATTGAAGGGCTTGCAGGGGCGAAAGTGTTTAGTATGGGTAAATGTCAGATTGACTGAAATCAAGATTGAATCAATTTAACATTGAATCAATTTAACCACTTTCGGCAATATCTGCTCAAGAACTAAATTGAATAAACAAAAGAGGGGCAATTACCGATTTCGCCTTGAAGCAACCGTTCTTAATCAATTTAACCACTTGCCGGTCCGATGACGACTCAATTGCCGCCGTGAGGCATAAAGTCGAGCCGATTTGCAAATTGTAGTCCTGTTCGTGTAACATCGCCTCGACAAGTGGCTTCGAGAGCGACGAGAATGGAGGTCTGGTTATCTGAGAGGCCATAAAAGAAACAACGTCGACGTAAGTGAGCGGACGATGACATGAGTTGAAGTCGAGTCGAGTCATGAGGCGGCGGAAAACGGTGGAGAGCATTTTAGAAAGGTGAGGATAGAAAGAATCTCCGTGGGAGGTGGACAAGACGCCTAAGAGATGAACGCATTGCTTCCGTATGGGGGATTTCTCGGAGGAGTCGGTGGTGGAGAAGGCGGTGAGGAAGGAGAGAAAGAGTCGGGGAGTTAGGGTTTTGGCGATGGAATCCATTTCGGTTTGTGGCGACTGGCTAGGTGTCCCGGTCGAAAAGCTTGTTGAGGCACGTGATCACCCCGGTGCTTAAGATCGGATGGCGGCGGAGTTGAGAAATGAGAGAGAGGATTGTGGTTTGGGGAAGATGAAGGGTATTTCAGACATTTATCTGTCTTTTTTGACTTTTATAGTTCTTTCTCACACGCTTTTGGTGTTTGACTTACACGCACGATTAAGTTGGACGGAAAAGGTGACGTTTTCACTTCAACTCAAAAGGTCGGGAGTTTAAATATAGCTTTACTGACTACAGGTGGTTAAGTGGGAAACTGCCCAAACCCCATGTGGTCATCTGAATTTAACCCTAAATTTAATAACATTTAAAGTTTCTCATACTGCTTTAATTTGCATTCATTCGTTAACATCAAGTATGCTTAAATTATATAAGTATGCTCAAGTCATATGTTAACATTTATAATGTCGTCTGTAGTAGGTACCGTGGAATCATGGACCTCTATTCAGACCGTAGTTGGATGGCACGACGAAAGTCAAGTGCCCAGATAAATCTTCAATTTGAATTTAGAAATTTGGTTGCCAAGTGTTTTTGGAGTATCGCATTATAGTCACCGGAATGTATGAATGGTCAGTCGCAGATATGATGTCCATGTTTGAAGTGTAAGAATGTAAATTATATGGACAGAGACATGGTAAACTATCATTTACTTGTTTCTGGGTTCATGAAAAATTACAAAGAATGCTGGTGGGCACATGGGCAGAGAAGAGATGGTGGCATCACAGAAGTACACAATTTGGGAAGTAGTACTCATCGTATGAATGAAATGGTTCATAATATTACAGGGCCAGATTTTGATTGAGAACAAGGCAGAGAGCAACCTATAAACTCTGATGCCAAAGACTTCTTTAAGTTGTTAGACGAGGGTAGCGAGCCATTGTGGCATGGTTGCACCAAACACACTACATTGTCGATGATGACATTATCTAACACTAAGGCTGATCACAACATAAGCCATGAGTGTTTTGAGTCACTCTTGAAGGCCATTAAGAGTATGTTGCCTGACGGTGAGAAATTACCTGGTAACTATTACTTTTATAAGAAAATGGTGAAGAAGTTGGGTCTTGGATACCAAAAGATCGATGCATGTCTCAACGATTGCATGTTGTTTTATAAGGAAAATGAACAGATGACAAGGTGCACGTTTTGCAGTCATGATCGGTTTAGGCCTAATAAAGAGGGTGTGACTTCAAAAAAAATCAAGTATACCGTTTAAGATTCTAAGGTATTTTCTAATAACACATCGGCTAAAAATATTGTACATGTCTTCAAGAACAGCTGAACATATGAGTTGGCATGCAAAATCTCCACTAAAGATGGAGAACTAAATCATCCATGAGATGATGGCGGTGCTTGGAAAGATTTTAACTTAGCACATCCTGGGTTTACATTAGAACCTAGAAATGTGAGGCTTGGATTGTCCACCGATGGTTTCAATCCTTTTGGCCACTCAGCTGTTCCGTACTCATGTTGGCCTGTGATTGTTACTCCGTACAACTTGCCTCCTTGGATATGTATGAAACAACCATACTTGTTTCTTTCACTTGTGGTTCCTGGTCCTAAGAGTCCTGGAAAGAACTTAGATGTTTACTTGAGACCTCTTATAGACGAGTTGAAGGTATTGTGGGAGGATGGAGTACAAACTTGGGATGTTTCAACGAAAAAAAATTTCAACCTTAGGGCAACGGTATTGTGGACTATAAGTGACTTCCTAGCTTATGGTATGTTAGCTAGATGGAGTACACACGGGAAGTTGGCTTTTCCGTATTGTATGGAGCATACAAAGTCTTTCAATCTATCTAAAGGTCGAAAGCCTTGCTGGTTTGACTGTCATCATTGGTTCTTGCCAGTAGATCACCCGTTTTGAAGAAATAGAGAACACTTCAGGAAAGGGAAAGTAGACAATGATATGCCTGCACCGCGATTGTCGGGAACGGAGATGCGAGATCGTGTGATGAGATTGTCGGTTATCCCATTTGGTAAGATTGATGCTACAAACATAATCAATGGGTTTGGAGAATCTCATAAATGGGTTCGGAGAAGCATCTTTTGGGAATTACCTTATTGGTCTACAAATTTGATTCGTCATAATCTAGATGTGATGCATATTGAGAAGAATGTGTTTGACAATGTGTGTGATGAATGTTACGGGGATGACAAAGGATAATGATAAGGCACGTTTGGACATGAAAGATATTTATAAGCGTCCTGGATTAGAACTTTATGAATCTCGTAATGGTAAGATTGTCAAAACTCATGCAAGCTACACATTGTCCAAAAAGCAAGTTGAAGATGTGTGCACATGGGTTAAGTCTCTAAAACTACCAGATGGATATGCGTCAAACATTGCAAGGTGTGTTACGGGTGGGAAATTACAAGGGATGAAAGAGTCGATGGCATCGTGTGTTCATGGAGAGACTTATGCCTATAACATTTCGGGATCTGCTTGATAAACCAATATGGGATGCTTTGACGGATCTTAGTCATTTCTTCAAAGACTTATGTTCAAAATCATTAAATGAGAAGGACATGTCTGTACTTGAGAAGAACATCATAGAGATCACGTGTAAACTGGAAAAAATATTCCCACCTGGTTTTTTTGACTCCATGGAGCATTTGCAAATCCATCTTCCCTATGAAGCTCGTGTTGGGGGTCCAGTTCAATATAGATGAATGTAACCTTTCGAGAGGGTGATGGGAAACCTTAAGAGGAAGGTGAAGAATAGAGCTTATGTCGAAGGGTCGATATGTGAGGCATACAGTTTCGATGAGATATCTACGTTTGTCTTAGACTATTTTTTGGACGAAGTCTTGACAAAGGCCAATCGAGTATCGAGACATGATGATAGGGTAAATGTTGAACTAAATGGTTGGCTCTCTGTATTTGGTCTATCGGGCCGCGCTTATGGAAAAAGGAAGCGCATATTCCTCTCTGAGCAAGAATTACATGCTGCACATACTTACATTCTTCTGAATTGCGAGGAGATTGACGAATTTGTGAGGTACACATGTAAAATTGATAATTTATCTCTTAAGTTGAAAATTTATTCCAATATGTTAATGTTTATAACATTGTATAGATTGTACGATGACGAGTTAAAAGTGAAACATCCCGGTATAACTGATAAAGATATTCAAATTAATTGTGATAAAAAATTTTCACTTTGGCTAAAGGACAAAGTAAGTTCAATTTCTTAAGCACGACATATATATATACTCCATATTAACTATGACTTCATCTAATAAGATAGAGTTTTTGTAGGCTTTGGCTGAGGGATCAACGATTTTGGCTAATGTACAAGTCCTAGCTATTGGACCAGACAGGGACCAAGTCAGCCGCAATGGTTACAAAATAAATGGTTGTGAATTTCATACAAAGGCATATGGGCGCGATAAAAGAACAACGAACTCTGGAGTGTGTGTCCAAGGAGATTTTTACAATGAGCTTGGTCGTGCCTTTTATGGGAAGTTGGAAAAATCGTAGAGTTGTCGTACAAGGGCACGTACGTGGGTCATATTAACTTGTTCAAGTTTCGTTGGTTTGATTCAGAAAAAGGGATACGTGTTGACAGACATGGAATCGTCGATATTGACCTCCATAGGTCTGCGTACTCCAACGAACCATTTGTTTTTCCAACTCAAATAGTACAAGTATACTACACTCCTAGTCTTGTTAGGAAAATGTATAGACCGCCTACAGATTGACAAGTTATAATTCATACTCCTGCGCGTAGTCGTGTAGAAGTAGTTGATGGGGAGATTTACCAAGAGCAGATGCTTCATAGTCAAACTATAATAAATGTGGAGGACGACAATGAAGTAATCCAGTTAGATGGTGGAGATGAACCACATGAATTAGAGCCTGAGTCAATACTTGTGTCAAATGACATTGATACTGAGGAGGAAGAGTTATTAATCGAATCGACATCTGAATCAAGAAAGCGGATGATGGTTATGAATCTGCAATACGTATACAAGATGATTCTGAATCAGACATTGACACTTGAACAAATGAAATGTATGTTTAACATTACATGATTTTTATATCATTGCCATGTTTATGTACTTAACTATTTAAATGCAATTTTTGTTTATTGTCATTTATATTCATATATATACATTTTTATATCACTGTCATGTTTATTGTCATTTTATATATTCATATATACATGTAATCAAATATAACTCATAATAACATCTTGAAATTTGTAATATATAGATGGCTTACAAGCAGTAGTAGTAAAAAGCGTGCTTGGGTGGGGGGGCCTAATCATGTGCCCAAGGCTCCTACTAATCCGGATGATCAGATTCTTATTCAGATTCGCCTTTATCCGAATAGCACGTACGTCCCGCATCATTTATATATAAGCATTTTAGATTCTATTTATACAAGATATATAGAACTTAGATGTAAATTACTTTAATATATCTACTTATCATTGATGTAAATTGTTGTATATTATAGTGAATTTTTAGATAATAAGATCGTCAAGTGGATATCACAGATGTGTTTACAGAATTGGCCTACACCTGTGATTACGTGGGCGAGCACACCTATCGCCCATAAGGATAATTTTTGGGTTGAATTTCAGGTATATTTTTTTTAATTATGACAGATAATATAATATTATAAGGATAATTGTTTAGTAATTTTATTATTGTTATTTTATTTGCAGAAAAGGTATAGATGGGGGACCTTACGAGCTTCAAAGTGATCTGAGACATTATTTTTGGCGAAGTGCTGCGGTCGCTTTCAAAGACAATTTGAATAAATTAAGAATGACAAAAACCCCTTCACAATGCATCGATTGACCATCTAGGCATGAGAGAGGATTACATGCACGAGCATAGCCCCTGGTGGTGCACCCAGTCCATATGGGTTGAGATGTGTGCCCAATAGAGAGCTGAGAGCTGGGTGAAAAGAAGAAAGACTTCCACCACCAACAGATCCTCGGGTGTACCCGATGGCGAAAAGGCTAAAAGAATATACAAGGGCGACAGTATTTCACAGTTGCAGTATATCACTGCCAGGGTACGTATTTATAAGTTTTAATATGTTTACAGTCATGAATTGTAGAATATCACATGTTTAGTTAGTAATATTGGAATATGTTTTGTATAGGAGTCTCAGTCTCAAGGTCAGCCTATCCATTGGCTGGATTTGTACGTGGCCACCCGTGATGGTCTGCCTGATGCTATCCAGATAGTGGTAATAAATTTTAACAACTTTGATCTTATTGTTTATCAAGTTTTACGTCATTCTTTAGAATTTTACCAATTTATTTTTAACTATTTAATTGTTAACATGATGACATGATACTTATAAGAGTTTATTGAATGAGCGCTATCCTGAAGGCATTCCACGTCCGCCAATTGATCAAGAGTTGTGGGAGAGGGGCGTCTGTTGTGAAGAAGAACTACATTAAAGGTCAAGGACAACGACGACGCCCATCCTTTAGTGGCTCAGACAGCTTTGCTATCCAGTCTTCACATTCATCGAGTCATCCAGCTGCTCATACTCCGGCTGACTGCGTAAGAACTATATGTCGAGATTGAGAGATATTAAGAAGATCTTTGGGCGGCATCTGGCGGCTCACGAGTCTCGATGAGTTAGGCGATGCGATGAGCGATGTAAAAGAAGACAAAGAAAGAGGGAGCATGGGGATGGTGACGAAGTAATCAATTTGTTGTATATTGTCGTAATATATACCAGTATCAATATAGTTACTATATTTGTAACTTGTTTTAGTATTTTGTTAATTAAAGGGTGATCAAGGAGGCGATGATGCTTGACGATCGATACAGCTCTGTTTTGTAGTTCTTTGAGAATTTTGTACTTTTATATTCATTCTTTGGATGTCTGTATGTTACTTAAACATTAGATTTGTTTATATTTATTCAATTCATATTGGTTTTTAAAGGTTTATATAGTTTATATACTAGTTTGGTGTATGTGTCGGTGGACGATGGATGTTTATATTATTGTGCAAGATGTTTATATTGTTGTGTATGTGTGTTGGGATAAAGCAGTACAAAGCAGTCATGTGTTTTTGGGAATTTCGCAAAACAACAAAATTTGATTTTCGCTTTTTTAAAATCAACATTCAGATGCGATCGATGATAGTTATTAATGACGGCTAAACATTTGAGGGTATATCGATCATAACCGGGTCACGATAGCGATCAATGACATGTGAACCACGTTAGCCTTTGGCCCTGGACCATGGCGACTCAGCTTAATGACCGAAAATGGCAAATTCGGTCGCTAATATCGGTCGCAGATATTTCAGTCGCTAAATATGGTTGCTGATGTGCATCCTAGCAACAAGATTTTATGTTACGCTTTATCGGCCATGATGGTCGACGATAAGGATTTGCGACCGAATTGCGGTCACCGATAAAGCGATAGATGATAGCCTATTTTCTTGTAGTGAGAAGATGAATAAAAGATTACAAAGAATTTCCAGTTACAAACAATTTAGAAGATCATAAATAACAACTGAAATCATACTTTAGAAGAACTCTCAGGATGTATTTAATAATGATTTTCAGCTTCAAGTCTCTTGTCTCTAGCTGTTTTAGCCGAGAAGGAGAATATATAACGTGAGTAGCAACGACTATAAAATTGTTAGCTAAAAAATCTCATACTTGTTATAAAATCTAACAGATAAGATATAAAAATATAAAACAGCTCAGTAGATATAAATGAGATATACTGCAATGAAGGAGTCAAATGAATATCCAAAGTCTAGTTGAAAGAGTCCAACTAGCTGTTAGCAGCTTTGAATGAGATTCCTTAAATATACCAACTCCTAGAAAATCTCCAAACCAATATTCGAATTGGTAACCATATATATATATATATATATATATATATATATATTAGAAAGATATAATAATAATAACTCAGGCAAAAATAAAGGAGCTAAAAGATATGCATGATAAGGTAAAAGAGTCCATGAGATTTAATAGTCTGTTTCCTTAAATAACTTAATTCCATGCGAATTTGAATTAGTCAAATACTTTCCATGATGGACTCTAACTCAAATAGATGATATAGTAGAACCAAATTCTTTAAGAGACCCAATAAAAGAAAATTGTATTAACAATATATATTAATTAAATTTCCAGCAATAAAGATATACATTTTAAGCTTCTTGGACAAGGAATACTTCATGCAATCCTACATATTTCCTTATTCAACATGTATAAATATATTCTCATTATTAAAATCACCGATAATAAAAACTAACAAATTATTCTTCTGAAGTCGGTTTTTGTTTTGTTTTTAATTATCGAATTTCGGTAATAAAAGTGGAGTTGACAATCTGAGTAAAGCCTGGATTCCCGGCCTTTGTAAGGACGTGCTAGACTTTGAGTTGTCAAAGTTGTTATTATACATGAAACAGCCATTGCCATTCCAATTTCCACCTATAATATTTGAGCTCATTTTCAAACAAATTCAAAACATGGAAAGATGTAAGTTCCAAACTGCAAGCTAGACTTAATTGTAAATTATTTTCTTAATAACTAAACAAATTATCCATGTTTATGTTCAAAATAATTAGTCTGAAAAGAAAGCTTCTTACACAATTGAATTAATTCGGGGCACAATTATCACATAGTAGAAAATTACAGGCTACACATTCAAGTCCAAGATGAAAATCACTTAATTCCAAACGACAACCATCACAAAATCTAGGGACATCTAGTCTTTTTTCAACAAATACGAGGGGGTGTTTGTGAATCTCAACTTCAAGTACTTTTCCCCCGGCCTTAATATTATGACGTCCCACAAGGCACTGTGTATGAAAAGATTGATCGCATTCACGACAACTATAGAGCCAACGATTTTGATCTATTTCCTCCTCGCAAATTTCACAGTACAGTACACCCCCATAATCATAAAAAGGACGATATATCAAGGCGATAGGATGAGGATCCCATCTGTGCCTGACCTTACTTGGCAGTTGAGCACATCCAATATGTATATTGAACAAACAAGTTTCACATCCAAATTCCATGATGTTATCGATTTCATCTTTACCAAATCCACAAGCATAGCATCTAAATTTCTCGTACATTCGACGTTGGACTAGGGTTCCCTTGTGAGCTTCATGATTTATCCTGTCAGGTAGCAAACAACACTGCATATCAATGGCAAATTCACAAGTTGAACACCTATAGAAGAATCCATTGCTGCACAAGCCGCATACAGAACACAACCCGACATTAAAATAATTCTCTTTCTTGCATAGAGTGAGCTCATTATCTGGATGATGTGCGTTTCCTCGCGGCAAAATTATACGCAAATTTGTACAAATTTTGTGGAGAAAGAAATTGCATTGAATACAACCGTAAAATTGATCAGCTGCCGAGATTGGCTGCACACACCCATTGCATAGCATTTCATCATCGATATTCTCACGAGTATTATTATTACTTTGAAGTTCTTCCAAAAGGATTAGTGGATGTTCCTTGTGACTCCAATGGCTGAGCTGATGTGCTGCTATGATTGTGCTATTACTTTCTGCATCACTTGGCTTTCCCAATTGGTCGTTTATTAGATCCATGATTGATTCCTTAGGTACCGGAAAGCGCGCCAAATTAGGCTCGTCGATTTCTTGTATGCTATCAACTTCCATCTCATTTTCCGCTTGTCTAAAATCAGAAATTAAAGTGTGATGTTAGTAATTACTCCATGATCTAATCTAATAAATGAAATGACAGATAGAAAAAAAAAAATACTACGATGCAAGAACAAAAATGATGTCAGAATAATTAGTGTCGTTCAAAATGTTAAATGTCGCGAAAACAATTATAAAAGTGTTGCTACATGTTTATTAGTTCTGACATAATAATTTTTGGTCTGGCAATATATATCAACAAACAATAACAATAACATTTATAATCTTTGTATAACAAGAAAGTATGGTTTATCAATATTTTTTGTTCCATGAAAAAGTCGCATTTTCTTAGATATATAGTAGTATAAATTGACAAAATGCAACAAAAATACATCCATAATATTTGTAAAATTTGCAAGTAGAACTCTTTTTATAGAATTGAAGGAGTGCATACAAACTAAAGAAAAGAAATACTAGACAGATAAAAAAACACAACCAAGTATTTAAGACTAACACCAAAGAATTCATCTCTGAATATATTGCACATCTCAAATGCACAAAATATCTACAATTGTCACAAAAATAAATCCAGTTAGTTAGCACAACTTTGCATCCGCACAACATGCAGGACTGCTTGAATTTGCGAAATTTGTATGGAAGATTATAGACTAGGGTCAGAGGGTGATGGTGATAACAAGGTTTGATGGTGGTAGGGGAAGAAGCACAACTCTTGTGCACCCGAAATGGACATGTGTTACATGCATAGGATAAATCTTTATCTTTTCTGTCACAAGCATCACAATCGAACAAGGCTTCCCTTTGCACTAACGTTAGTTCATGATGCTTGTGACCTTCATGATGAAACCTGCGGTCCTCTGACGCGCAGGGCACACAAAGGTCAAACTCGCACCTAAGACAATTGTAGGTAAAACCTTCCCATATAAGTTTACAAACATTACAAGAGCATATAGGCGTTTTATAAGGCGGGCGTGCACAAAGTGTAAGAGGGTGTTTGTTGTGCATTGGGTGTTTGATTTCTTTGGGTAGTTCTGCACAGGTTTTGTGAAGGAAAAAGAAATTACAAGCATGACTAACACTAGTGCAACTATAGGCTGTAGAGCCTTCTATGAGTGGCTTTTGACACCCATAGCACACAGCTTCATCTACAAGAATATCCTCTTTAAGGATTAGTGAATGCTCATGGCTAAAATGTGCAATCTCCATCTCTTTGTGTTTATAGTGTGTGAGAGTAGAGAGAAAGAGAGATACAGAAACTGCTATAAGAAATGACAAATTTTATAATGTAGAGCTCTCAGCATATATACTCATGAAGTAAAGTCAACTATCCAACTCTTTATTTAAACTAAAATGCAAAACTATAACTTGACCTTTCAGCATATATATAGACATTAAGGTTAGTTTGCACTACTAATTATACCTTAAAGGATATGATTTTGTACTAATAATAATAATTTGAGGGAGAGATTTGCTAATTAGTCAATGATGAAAACATTACATATGCCCAAACACGGGTGAGTTTGCATTTTCGTCCGTTTTATTTAGTTAACTCTAATAAACTTGCTCAAACCGCAACACGGAACGATATTCGTGCAGTAGTGGACCCTTTATGCAATGTTAAAAGACTCAGTCTTGAAAGAGTTATAAGTCTTACTTCTTATGACAACTAACCGTTAAGCAAATTCAACTATCCATCTCTATATGTTTTCGAAACGTCACCCTCTACGTGAACCATGTTGCTGCCTGGTGATTTACATCTTGTATTTCAAGAAATTAAAAGTCTTCGTTTCTTTTTCTAATATATATTAGAGAAATAACATAATATTGTTATTTAGAATAGTTTTTTATTTATCAAGTAGTCAAGATATTGTTTTTGAATTACCATAATTATCTCTTGAAAATATTTGATTATGTAATCCCTTGATTTTAGAATAGGTGATTTTGTAAATCACTTGATTTTTGCTTAGGTGGTTATCCTATTTGTATATATATATATAGGACAACTCTCTTTGTAATTGAAACAAGTTAATATAAGCTCAGCTTTCTATTAGTTTTAACTTGGTATCAGAGCCACAATGCCTAACGACTTATAATCCAGTCTTTCGCTGCACACCTTTAATTTGTTCTCCTCCTCCTTCCTTCTTCTTCTTCTCTTTTGTTATTCCTCTCTTTATCCAGACAGTCGTCCCAATCCAGACACCCTGTTCACCTGTCTGCATTCCAGCAATTGTCCCTGGTTTCTTCTTCTTCTTCTTCCTATAATCCTCTGTCTCCCTCAAATCAAATCAGCAACTCATTAACCCATTACTTCTCTCCAATCAAATCAAGTACCATCACCAATTCAAAAAAAAAAAACAGCCAACTCTCCATCCAATTACTTTAACATAATTCATACCACTTCATACTCTCTCCCAGAATTCTACTCTTCATCATATGACCCAAAATGGTGGCTAAATCCTCCACAAAAAGTTGATGCAATTTGCAACCCAAATGAGTCGATCAGACTGAAAAATATATCTGATGATATCGTCACCGATACTCCCGATTCTGACTCATTTTTCTTTATCTAATTGGTATGTCGAGAATCTTCTCGACCAACTCTATTCTCTTCGAAAAGTTCCAACTCAATCTATAAACAACTATCTCTCTGAGGCGAAATCTCTTGCATACGCCCTTAATCGAATCGGAGAACCCATTCCTGAAATCGAGCCATTGACTGTCTCGTTGATGGTCTTGATGAATCTTTCAGTGACTTTATTCAAGACTACGTACTATGAACTGAATCCCTTATTATCATTGGATTTTTTTTCTAGATTTCTTCATAGCTAAGAAAAATTACAAGAGCCGCTCTCATCAATGTTGCCTAACCATCCTCTCGATCCATCATCTACACTTCCACAAGAACATTAAAGCATTGACGGTGATACTCCTATTAACTTGTCATCAAGTTCTAGTATTAGTGTTTCTCATTTTGTCGTAATTTCTTCGTCACACATTATACCTCCATCCACCTCTCTTCCTTTACCCGTTGAAAATTATTATTTGGTAGTTCCTACAAATTGTCAAATTCCAAAATCCCAGTTATTATCCTCATTTTTCTCCGCAATTAATGACTATTCTCATTCTCACTTGGACATCTTTAAGGATTCATTTTTAGTTTGCTCCTCATCTCCACCTCATCCCTCAAATGAGCGAATGTTTTCTATTGATACAACCCACATCTCCTATCTTGATGGATTAATGGAATTCTCTAAGAGTGTTCATGGAAATCTAATACAAGACGTACAAGAAAGTTCCTACTTGTTGTAAGTGTGCAAACAACCAAGCACGTTCCAGTCTTCTTGCATGGTTATATGCAATACTTATCATGCAAGCTATTCTTCATTTCAACATACATTGGCGATTGTGGGTATATCAGTTGATCATAAGGTTATTGTTTTATTGCTTATACAACTCCGAGGATGTTTCACCGAGGTCAAGCTCAAGCTCCGGTTACTTACGTTTCGCTTGCGGTGGTGTATTAGAGAAATAACATAATATTGTTATTTAGGATAGTTTTTTATTCATCAAGTAGTTAGGATATTGTTTTTGAATTACCATAATTATCTCTTGGAAATCTTTGATTATGTATTCCCTTGATTTTAGCATAGGTAATTTTGTAAATCACTTGATTCTAACTTAGTTGGTTATCCTATATGTATATATATTGGACAATTCTCTTTATAAATGAAACAAGTTAATATAATATAAAAACTCAGTTTTCTATCAACTTTAACTTTCTAAGTATATATGCTAAAAGAATTCGTTTCTTTTTCTAAGTATATACTCCCCCCGTCCCTAATTATTTGACGTTTTAGAGTTTTTTATTTGTCCCTAATTATTTGACGTTTGTTCAAATCTAGGAGAATTAATGACAATTTTTTCAAAATTACCCCTCGTTACTTTGCCTATTTTTTGATACTTTAAACTCTTTCTCTCTCTTTATTCTAACAAAACTCTCCTTATCTCAACAAAACTCTAGGGTATTATAGATAATTGAGTACTATATTTAATGTTTTCCAATTATTATTTTAATTCTTGTGTCCATCTCTAAAACGTCAAATAATCAAGTTCAATTTTTACAAAAATTCTATTTAAATTGAAGAAAGTGGGTAAAAGCTGTTAATGGAAAATCTAGAGAGAGAAAATTGTTGACATTGCTTACAAAATGTTAATTATTAAATAATGGGAATGAAATGTGAGAGTCGCACCTTATTCCCTTCCTCAAGTTTTTGGCTTAATTACATATTTGTCCCTCAAGTTGTCATTGAGCTTTAAAGTGGTCCCTAAATTGACAAAAAGTGACATTTTCGTCATCCAAAGTGGTTATTTTTGTTCGTTCTTTTATTTTTTTTCAAATTTGAGTCATATATCTGCGATGCACGTGCTTTTTAATGAGGCTATATTTAATTATTTTTTGACATTAAAATATATACTACGTTGGCATTTGATTTGTGTCAAATCAATGTAATAGCTCTGTAATGCAATAAGCTAATTATTACATTGATTTGACTTGTTTTTTGTTTAGTTCACCTATTATATTTATTAATTCATTATGGGTGTAATACGATTACGTCAATTTGAATGTTTTTCATTGCGCCCATCAATGTATGTATTAGCTCATTACGTCCGAAATATACAGTAAGTTATAAAAGACAAAATTACAATTGATAGACATTTTGACTTATACTTTACCTTATTCTTTATATATAATCATATAATTTAGTGAACCAAACACAATTTTTAACATAAAAATAATTGCTCTTTTCAATGACTGCATTTGAGCAGGAAATGAAAAATATTGAATGGTTGTAAACAAATTCGCTAGTTGATTCAATTGGCACTCTTTCACTAGTGATTGTAAGCTAGGCGCCTAATTAAGATGATCCTCTCATAGTTATTGAGAACGAATCAAATCAGATGATTATATCTCGAATCATTTTTTATTTGCTCTTACGGAACCAATATCGAAAAGATTGGAAAAACAAGTTATTTGCAACCACTAATAAAGGATTTCTCGAAAAGTTAAGTATTAGTAATCTGTTTAAGAAATCGAATTGATTCGGAACTTATACATACGTGACGCCAGGCGAGATAGCGATTATCCTGCGGGCTAGGGTAACATAAATTCACAGATAAAATGAACAAAAGATTCACCGGAAAACACAGAGAAACTCTCTCTAATGTGTATAATATATTTATCAAAATCAAAGTTATGAATTCAACCCACATGCCAGGTTTATATAGCTTAACAAAAATTTATCTCCAAGTCACTCTAGAATCTTCTTAGAGATGTAGAAATAATATGAAAATAAAATATATCTGTGTGATGGGATATGTTGCTGCTAATAAAAGCTATTTCATAACTATATGTCAAATCTGAATCGTTTTCGAAATATAAAGCAAAGTTTATGCTACCAGAGTTGAAAACTCAATGTTTGACATAAGTAAGCTATATATGTAGGTATAAGACATACAAATAGCATATGTCTACTTACAAGCCAAGCAAATGAGGCAAGATTTGACATTATAAGAGAGGCGTATATGCAAAAGCATATATATACCTCATATATACATGAAATGGGGAAAGTAATGTTATATGAACGCATTAAGCTAGTATTCGTACGGAATAACATTTAAATTACTCGTGAAAGCAAAAATAAGCTATAAATACACAAAGTAAAGGCACGAAAGCACTATATGACTACAAGTCTACATATAGATGCCTGTAAAGTCTGTAAATACATTATAAAAGGGTTATAAAATGTAAATGTAATGAATTGACATTTTAAAAGCCGTGTTGGAACTTTTTGAGAATGTATGGCTATATTATTCTGAAACCTAAAATATTCTAAAGGAATATGGAAGTTTCTTGGAAATAAGAATATCAGATATTGATATAATTTATGTGAGTGTTATTAGCTATACAGGTTATGGAATATGAATGTGTAACTAATGTATGCATACATGTGAACATAACTGTGTAGGATTCATGAAGCGAAGTTAAACTAAAGTTTATATCGATAGTCATCGATCAAGGCAAGTCTTCTAATTTCTTTGTGATTATATGAATTGATTATAGTATGAGATCTTTAAGAATATGTTGAATTACATGTTACATGCTATAAACTGTGAAAGTCAATATATGACTAAGCTGGTTGAGTTATGGAACTCAATAAATATGTGAAATATGGCATGAACTAATATAGTTTAAAGTGATGATGCATGTATGATATGAAGGATTTTGATGTGACGCCCCCAAAATAGGTCAACACAACCCATTCTGAGTCGCCAAATATATGGTACAGAAACCAAATACAAACTTCATTAATACAACTATCATGCAAAATATGACAACACGTATGCTGTGAGTTTTAATACAAATATTGTCTTGTAGACAATATCCAATCTCAAATAAAGTTCTCATTATAATTATTGATACACTATTTTACAAAATAGTGAGTATTGCTATAATAACTGTCTTGAACCATCACTCCACACCCCGGCTAGTCCCAACTATATTCTCGCATCCTGAGAAGAAAAATCGAACAAAAAGGAAAATGATAAGCTCAACTAGCCTAGTAAAGAATATTATGACTAAAATAATACATAATAAATTATCCTTAGTCCACAACATGGAAAAATCTGATAGAATACAATAGATAACAAGTTTTAGATCAACAAATGCAGCGAAAATAATAATTCATTAGAAGAGACAAGTAGAGCATGATGTCTACTTTCTTCCATGATTTAAAAGTCCATCATCAATATTTTATCCCTGTAACATTAATCAATAATTATTTCTAATCAACAAATTATCTATGCACTACAGGCCAAAGATAATCATTTGTATCACCAATGGTCATGATCATACCAAACACCTGTCCATCTTTGCACTACGGGCCAAAGATATCAATCAACAGCTCATCTTTGCACTACGGGCCAAAGAGATATTCATCAATCAACAGTTCATCTTTGCACTACGGGCCAAAAATAACTTTCAACATAAGTTAAGTCTGAGAATTATGATAATGATATTAAGATTGAATCAAGTGAGACCATAACATGGATTCAATTTCAAGAACAAGGGTCACAACAAATAGCTTGGACAAAGAAGAAGATTTTTTTTTTGTGAACAGTACTCGTGAATAGTACCGTATGAACAGTGCCCATAAATAGTACCCAGACATGAAAATTTTCAAATTTAATAAGAAAGTTCATATCAATATTCTGGTGAAATGATATTAGATGAAACACAATTTCTAATCATTTCAGGAATTATAGAAGCAATACTTACCATAGTAAGTGTAAATTTAAGAATACGAGATGAAATAATATCGCTTACGTAATATGGAGTATGAAAGAAAATGATACCCCTTACGAATATAGAAGGAAGTAATATCATTTACGAGTATTGGAAGAAAATAACCTCCTTTATGAAAAAGAATAATATCTTTTACCTTAGTAGAAACTAGATTTGACTGGAATATAGGATATTATTCTGAGAAAATCTTGCACTGCTATTAACACTCAAAAATATCCTTATACTCACAAGAAATACGCTCAATATTATAGAGAGAGAATTTTCTGATTCTGGTGTGCGTTTCATTGTTTAACTAAGCAACCTATTTATAGGAAAGTGGTAGCACACCACTTCTGACAAACCTTACCTACGGATGACTTTGAAGCATACTCCTTTTGAAAACAAGCTTTCCAAAACCAACTTGTTTACTCCCATCATTTATCACATGTTATTTGAAATAAATGAATTAAAACTCAATTTAAAAACTAATTCAACTTCAATTTGATCATCTTCACTCCATTTAATTCAATGCCCAAAAATACAATAATATTACCATTTAAATTATAAAAATATACTACTCCCTCTGTCCAATGATAAAAGTCATTATTACTATTTTGGGTAGTCCCATGTTAAATGTCTACTTTCCTTTAATAACCAAACTTTTACACATTTATTCCTATTATACCCGTAACATTAAATATCTCATACTTTTCTTATTCTAATTCTCTCTCCATAATTAATGACATTATTATGGGCAATTTTTTTATTTCATTCATCTTCTTAATATGCGTGAAAAGTCCACCAGGACTTTTATCCTAGGACGTAGGGAGTATTTGTGAGACCCCGAATTTTTTTAAATGAAAGTATTCAATTTTTTTATAATGATTATAATTAGTAAATAGTTAAATTGATAAAAGGATAAAGTTAAGGGTGATATTTGAAATTTTTTCAAAGCAAACAAGTTGTTATAAAATAATTGGTGATAAAAGTATAGTAATACGTGTGGTTACATAGAAGCACACGGTATTGTACAGTATCTTTGATTATTGATGCTTATGTGAGATGTCACTCAGTTTTATTCAATTATTGTCACAATATATTATATTATTAAATCAATAATTGAGACGACAAAGTTATTCATATGATTATTTGCAATATTGACAATGTCTAGAAGTTCTGTCAAGGAGAGGTTTGGTCACCTAATTGCGCGCCAATAAGGAGAAATCCTTATCGGAAAGCTCCCTCTTTCCTAGGAACGACCTAGTTTTTAAATATTGCGAATTATAATAATAATGAATAAATGTTATTAAAAATCGAATTTGAGTTCGGAGCTGAATTTGGAGACGCGGACGTGATATTTGAGTCCGAAACAATGAAATTAGTAAAAATAGACTATAAACACAAAATTTTCCGGGATTAACTTTTTGGTCAAAAATTCAACAGTTGACTTTTTAGAAAAAAGTCAAACTTCGAAATTTCAAAAATAATTTTTTTGATAAAAATAGTTCCATTGTGTTGAGATTATTAGTGTTAGTGGAAATCGACATTTATTTCGATACTAATTGACGTCGGGAAGTTATATTGACCAATCGGGTAATTAACCGGATAAATGAGCATTTAATTGCTATTAATTCACAGGATTATAACTATTTATTCACATGTGTGTACTATTGACTCACATTCTTGTACTATTAGGGGAGGTGGTGCAAGATTGATAATACTTGCATGACTAAGTTAAAAATAGAGGTATAGATGGAGGTACTATACTGTAATTCGTATTTTCACATGATTATAACTATTGGTTCACATGATTGAACTATTGATTCACATTATTTACTATTAGGGGAGGTGGTGCAAGTTTGATAATACTTGCAGGACTAAATTAAAAATGAAGAAAAAGAGGAAGGTATTATACTGTAATATATTTGAGCCTCAAAACGTACAATTATCGAAACTATATTTTTCTATAAATAGAAGCTCATTCTTCCTTCATTTCTCACCAATTCACTAAAGCTATAGAGCAATTATTATAGAGAAAAATTATAGAGAGAAAGGAGAAGAGAAGTCTGCTACCTCACTATTCCAGTTTTCTTCTAAGGTAAGGGGTATTATTCTTTCGTATTCATGAAGAGAGTTATTTTTTTTAATACTTTTAAGGGTCGTATTCATTCATTATTAAATTGTGGAAATGATCTGTCTACGTGGATTACCGCATGGCGGGCGAAAATCCATTTGCAATTTCGTAATTTTTCTGACCCTCAAAAATTCAGGAAAAATTTGAAATGATAAATTGATGAGTTTTCTAGATTGTGTCCAAAAATGGCGATTTTTGGATGTATAGATTAGGAGTTATAAATTTTACGGGAAAAAATTATTTTAAAAGTAAACCCTTATAACTCCTTGTGGTTAACTCTAAAATTGGTGAAATTTTTATTGTGAGAACATATATATATAACAGGAGTATACCCTATAAATTTTAGAATTTTTGGACAGAAGTACAATTTATGATAAATGTCTAAATATTCGGCAGTTTTGGCCATATGAAAAATAGTAAATGAATTTTAAAAATTCTAAGAAAAATATATGTTCAATATGGAACTATATTCTGCTAAATCCCAGAAAAGAAAATTTTTTGGGAATGATTTGTTATTTTTTATGAAAATGGTTTAGTTACGGACATATGAATTAAATATGTTATGTGAAGTTGAAAAATTGGTAAATAGGATTTTATGGCTTAGAAATCCTATATAAGGTATATGCAGATTTTTGATGAGGGATTTGATCATTGGTGATGAAATCTTATAAGTATGGCATTTTTGAATGATTAAATGCATTATTTGGTAAAGTGTAAATAATTAAAATAAATTTTTTATAAGTTTAAAAAATGATTAAAATATTGTTATAATATTAATGATATTAGATTATGAGATTATTAAGTGATTGATAACATTTGGATATTTTAAACTCTGGATAAATTTAAAGTCTTTAATATTTATCCTCGATTTTATTTGATTAATGCTTATATCATTGTCATCATCCTCATGCTTATATTATGATGAAAGTCATCTTTCGCTTACGTGCAAAGATGGATTTCGTTGATTATTGGTTTTACTGATTGTATATCTTTGGCTTACGCAAAGATGGATTGGCGATTATCGGGTTTTGATTGTATATCTTTCGCTTATGTGCAAAGATGAACTATTGATTGATGAGTATCTTTGGTTTATGTGTGTAGATGAACCTGTTTATTGGTATGATTATGATCGGGGATCATTCGGTATAATTATGACCAAAGTAATGTTATAGATGAGGTGGTAAAAGTCCTCTCATTGGCAGTAGTGCATTGATGGACGAGTTATTGGTATGATTATAACCAGGATTATTCGGTATAATCATGACCATTGATGATTACATGAATATCCTCGGCAGTAGTGTGTGGATGTCTCGATGATGTGGATTATTTATTGTCGAGTCCGAGCGATAAAATATTGATTATACACTTTTAATTAAGTAAAAGATAGTAGATATCATGCTCTACTTGACTCTTCTAAAATATAGTTGTATGTCTTTGGTCTGTAGTGCAAAGATGAATTGTTAATGAATATCTTTGGCCGTAGTGCAAAGAAGAATTTATTAGTATGATTATGAGCAGGAATTGTGATTTGGCATAACCATGATTCTTGATGTTTCAGGTGAAGATAGGTGATGAAAATTATCTTCGTCCTGGGTGCGAAGAAGAATTTAGAATCACAATTATGATTATGAGTTATTCATATGTTTGTGGACAGGAATTATTGATTGATGTTACAGGGATAAAACATTATTGGTGGACTTTTAACATTGAGAAGATAATAGGCCTGATGGTCTATTTGACTCTTCTAATGGATCGCTTCGTTCGATTCAAAACTATGGTTGAAAAGTTTTATCATCTACCATATGTTCTAAATCTACGATTTATTCTTGATGAAGGCTATTGATGATGTAAATTATCTTTTAGTCATGATATTCTTCTATTGGGATAGTTGTGTTCACCCTTTTGCTTCACAATTCCTTTCGTGTAATAAGAGTGTATTTGGGTCAAGGGGATAATAGGGAATAGTAAGCGGTGGTCTATAGCTATTGAGGTTCTCCCTAAATAGTATGGAAATAATTTTATTGAGAACTTTAGATAAGTGTGTTGTATTGTATACGTCATTTGATATTTAATTTTGGTGAACCGAATAGGGTGAGGTGAACCCAAGTTTGGAAGGGTGTTTTGCCATTATCATACAAGATGTCTAATGACATACAACCTCGTGTTATCATAAGACAGGGTTGTGCACATCCACTTACTGAGTATATCTATGAGCTCTACCTATATAATCTTGGAGTTTATTTGAAATATAATTTTCAATTGGAGAAAACGGAGATAATTATATGTCAAGAGAAGACTCACCATTGGAAAGAAGATGATAACAATCTTCTTATTTTTCTTTGGGGACTATTGGGTCAACCAAGGATAATTCTGTGGACATATGATATCTATCATAACCTAGACGCATGGCCTCCCATGTACGAAGGTTTCTTTGAGCATTTCCAAAAGATTTTAATTTCTAAAATACTTTTTAACTGTTCTTTTATGTAAAGTACGATTGTAAGGTTGTGGTCGCGGCACCATGAGAGTTACATACATTTGTATTAAAACTCACAGTTTAACTGTGGTCATATTCTGCACGACAGTTCAACAGTTGTATTAATCAAGTGTATATTTGATTTTTATAGTATAATATCTAGCGACTCGGAATGGGTCGTGTAGACCTATTTTGGGGGCTTCACAGTATTATAGTATCACATTATACTATTATAATGTAATATTATAATAATATATAAATATATTATCAGAGAAGATAATTATGGTTTCATAAAAAATAACAACTTTCGATAATTGTCTAATTCTAAAATTCCTCAATTTATATCAAAATTTAAAGAAATATTTACTTGCCATATTCATCAATTATTTAAAATTATTCAATAATTATTTCTAATTAATATTATAGATTCATAGTACTGATAACCAGATCGTTCCCAGGAAAGAAGGGGGCTTTTCGATAAGGATTTCTCCTTATTGGCACACAATTATATAACCTAACCCCTTTCCTCGATAAAACTTTCTAGACATTATCAATAATGTTATCTAATAATATTATTTCAATAATATGATTTACTGTGTCGTGACAATTATTGAATCAATAATGTAAAATACTATTTAATTATCACTATAGCAATTATTGCACCAATAATATGAATGAACGTGCAATTTTTACTATATCAATTATTAAGTGACTTCTTACGTAACAATCAATAATCAGAGATATTGTGCAATACTGCAGTCACATTTTGTGAAACCACGCAGACATCTTTTTCTTTTATCATCCAAATTATTTCAACAGTTTTAACGGTAAAAGTTTTACCGTTATTTTTATTAAAAGGTTATTTCTGTCGCTTTCTATATTCGTTAGTTATTCTATTATATGTGTGACGCCCCCAAAATAGGTATACATCACCTATTCTGAGTTGTCAATACATGGTACAGAAACAACTACAACTTTATTATTACAATCGAAAGCGTGAGTTTGAATACAAATATTATCTTCTGTATAATATCTATACTCAAATAAATCCTCATCACATTTATTGATACATTATTTTACAAAATGGTGAGGACTACTAAATAATTCTTTCTAAAACCTTCATTCCATACCCCGACTGCGTACTCGCATTATATTCTCGCCTCCCGAGAAGAAAAAATGGAACAAAAAAGAAAAGGGTGAGCTCAACTAGCCCAAAGAAAGAATATTATGACTAAGATAATATACAACAAATTATTGTTAGTCTTCAACGGGAAAAATCTAATAGAATACAAAAGACAACAAATTTTAAATCAATATTCGCAATGGAAATAATAATTCATTAGAAGAGTTAAGTAGAGAATGCAAACTACTATCTTCTATGTATGAATTTAAAAGTTCATCGTCTATCTTTTATCCCTCGTAACATCAATCAATATACATCCTGAATCAAATATTCATCTTTGCACTACTGAAGCCAAAGATATTCATCATTGGTCATGTTCATCTAAACACTGTTCATCTTTGCACTACTACCAAAGATATTCTTGAGAATCATTCATCTTTGCACTACAAAGCCAAAGATATTCAATAATATCATCATTTAAGACCGAGAATGATGAAAAATATTTTTAAAAAAACGAATCCAAAGTGAAACAAAATGACAAGGATTAAGGATTAATGATTAAGTACTTTGTTTTATCCATGTTCAAAAATACCTCAAAAATAATCATAGTGGTGTAAAATTCAAGAATGATCAAAACATGGATACAATCAAAGCTAGTATCAGAATAGATATTTTGGACAAAAAGAAGAAATTTTATTTTTGATTGAATAGTGCCAGTATACGTGAATAGTAACTCAGACACCAAAAGATAGAAATTCTACAAAAACATCTTCACGCTTCATGAATAGTACTTGTGAATAGTAACTCATGAATAGTAACTTCATGAATAAGAATCGTGAATAGTAACTCATGAATAGTAACCCGTGAAAAGTAACTCATGAATAGTAACCCCGACATGAAAAAGTTCCAAATTTGATAAAAAGTTTCAACCAATATTTCAAAGATAATGATATTGAAGAAATAATATCATTTCGAGAAGAAAATAACATCCCTTACCTCGAAAGATTAGTATTTTAAATTTGGAATCTGGGATATAGTCTTTGAAGGGAACTTGCACCGTCTAACAATACTCAAAGTATACTCAAAATACTCACAAGAATATGCTCGATAATATAGAGAGAAAACTTGAGTTAACGGTGTGATTTTCAATTCTAACCCAAGACCCTATTTATAGGAAATCGCTTAGAACACCAAAGCAGTAAAATTTAATAAATTAATAATATAATTATATAAATTTTCTACGCATGCCTAGAATCTGATTTCAGCCATCAAACACATGCCACATTCTAGAAAAGTAAGAAAAACGTTTTTCTAATTTTAAATATTTTAAACTTCCAAAAATCAATTATTTTGACTTGAACTTCAATAATTCATAATAAATTGCCCTTTCATCAGAAAATTCGAATCTTGCGAGTTTTTATAGGAAATTCAATTCTCTACAACTTTGCAGAAGAAAATTTTTCCAAATTCCAAATAGAAATTGGAAAGAAATCCACAAACCAGGCGATTTTACAAAATTTATAATCAAATTTCGGTCAATAAATGGGGTCCAACAGACATGTTTAACATGTTTTAAACATTTATTGCAACAAAAATACTCTTCCTCCTCGTATACTCATATATCCCACATTCGTTGTAAAAATATCACCATTATTATATTATTAAAATATAATAATATATTTAAATGAATTATTTTATCGAGAAAAGATAAAATTTCAATTTTCAACAATTGTCACATTAAAAATTTTCTCCATCTATATCCACATAAAATCAATATTTTCCTCATCATATGAATCAATAATTAATTATTCACAAATAATATTACGAATCACAATATCGACAACCGGGTAGTTCGGGAGGAAGAGGGGCTTTCAATAAGAATTTCTCCTTCATGGCGCGCAATTAGGTGACCAAACCTCTCCTTAGATGTAACTTTCTAGACATTGCCAATAATGTTATCTAATAATATTATTAGGATAATATGAATTATTGCTTCGATAATGAAAAATTGTGTAATGACAATTATTGAAACAACAACAATATAAAATATCAACGCAAGCAATTATTAAATCAATAAAAATATTGAAGCAATAATTATCGTAACCATTATTGAGTAGTGCCTTCTTACGTAAGAATCAATAATAATTGGTGCAATCTGGTGTCTTCTTGTGTTTTAACCACCGAGTATTTTAACAAGATTATTTCTGTAACAACTACTACCGTTATTTTTAAACAACTTATATTTATCGTTTTCTTCATCCAATCGCTTTCAGTTATGGGGCCCACACATACATGGTCGCTACGGCAGTATTACGAATATTCCCGACAAAGACGAATATTCCACGACCCCAAACGAATATTCCCAAACAACAATGAATATTTTATAACCACTTGCTTATTTTGAAGTATTTATGATTTTACCCTTAACTATCCACATTAATCAAATCAACCCTTACTATTTCAAAATAATAAATAGAAAATTAAATTTCATTAATAATAAGTTGGGGTCTTACAACCTCCCTCCTTATGAAATTTCGTCCTCGAAATTGACGACGATACACAGTGTTTCAAAAGGTGAGGATACCTCGCTTTCATTTCCGTTTCCAATTCTCAGGTCATTTCCTCTATAGCATGATTCCTCCACAAAACTTTAACTTGTGGTATGACCTTTGCACGTAGGACATGCTCCTTCCTATCTAAGATCTTGACAGTGTACCTCCTCATACGTTAAGTCTTGGCTATCTCAAATGGGTTCTAACTCAATAACGTGGTTTGGGTCTTTCACATATTTACGAAGTACAGATATGTGAAACACATTATGAACACGAGACATACTCGGAGGTAACGCGAGTCTATAGGCTACATTTCCTACTCGGTCAAGAATTTGAAATGGACCAATAAATCGTGGATTGAGCTTTCCTCTCTTCCCAAATCTTATAACTCCCTTCCATGGAGCAACTCGCAATAATACATGATCCCCTACACTAAATTCCACGTCCTTTCGATGAAGATCCGCATAACTCTTTTGTCGATCTTGTGCCGTTTGTATACGTTGTCGAATCATTTGGATCTTTTCCGTAGTCATACGTACTAACTCGGGTCCTAACAATGTTGCTTCACCCACCTCGTCCCAACATATCTGGAGAAGCGACACTTTCGTCCATATAATGCTTCAAATGGAGCCACACCTATACTTGCCTGATAACTGTTATTGTAGGAGAATTCTACCAATGGTAAATACTTATCCCAACCGCCTTGAAGTCTCAGGACACATAGTCTTAATAAATCTTCAAGAGTTTGAATAGTCCTTTTCGATTGTCCGTCTGGTTTGAGGATGGTATGCCGAATCAATCGTAAATCCGTGCCCATAGCTTTTTGCAAGCTAACCCAAAATCTTGAAGTGAATCTTGGGTCACGATCCGAAACTATGGATACAGCATGCCATGCAACCTCACAATCTCATTCACGCACATACTAGCAAGACGTTCAAGTGAATAAGTCTCCGTGTCGGCAAGAAATGAGCAGACTTGGTTAATCTATCAACAATAACCCAAATAGCATTGATGCCCTGAGAAACCGTAGGAAGACCCGTAACGAAATCCATGGTAATGTGTTCCCACTTCCATTCGGAATCTCAAGTGGTTGCAACGGACCCTTAGGTACTAGATGCTCCGCCTTTACACGTTAACAAGTTAAACACATTGAGATAAACTTTGCAATCTCTCTCTTCATATTGTTCCACCAAAATGTATGTCAAGATCACGATACATTTTAGTACTTCCAGGATGGATTGCAAATAGTGTATTGTGTGCCTCCATCATAATCTTGTACTTCAAATCGTGAGTCGTTAGGAACACAAAGTCTAGAGTGGACTCAAGTATTCCTTCTTCATCAATTCTCGCCCTAATAGCTCCTTCTTGTACTTTTTTCTTCTTCATACGATCGGCTCCGGCCGGTGGCTCGAGCAACCTTAACTTTTTCTATTAAAGTTGGCTCTGTCGTATACTTGACATCATCATACTCGTTCTCTGCATATGATCTTCTACTCAACGCGTCGGCTACCACGCGTTTGCTTTTCCGGGATGGTATTGAATAGTGTGGTCGTAGTCTTTCAATAGCTCGAGCCAACGTCGCATTGCCAGCATGTTGAGTTCTTTTTGAGTGAAGAAATATTTAAGGCTTTTATGGTGCGAATATATCTCCACTTTCTCCCCATATAGATAGTGCCTCCATATCTTTAGCGAAAACGACTCATCGCTAACTCTAGATCATGAGTAGGATAATTCCTCTCATACTCTTTAAGTTGTCATGAGGCATAGGCTATGACTTTCCCACGTTGCATGAGAACACATCCTAACCCTTTGCTCGAAGCATCATTGTAGATAACAAATCCATCCGAACTAGATGGTATTGTTAGAATAGTTAGAAATAAGTCTCCTCTTAAGCTCTTGGAAACTTTTCTCGCATTCTTCGCTCCCAAACGAATTTTGTATCCTTCCGAGTTTAATTTGAGTTAATGGAGTAGCGATTCGAGAAAACCCTTCCACGAATCTCCGATAATAACCACTAAGCCCAAAAGCTACGTGCTACATCACCGACTTTGGTTGCTCTAACTTTGTATTGCTTCAATCTTCACGGATCAACAGATATTCCATGTTTCGACACCACGTGCCCAAGGAATGCTACTTCCTCAAGCCGAACTCGCATTTCTTTAATTTGGCATATAGTTTGTTTTCACGAAGCCTTTGGAGTACCGACTTCAAATGGTGCTCATGATCTTCACGACTTTTGGAATATATAAGGACGTCATCAATAAAGACAACAATAAACCGATCCAAATATTCCTTGAATACTCGGTTCATCATATCCATGAAAGCCGTTAGGAGCATTAGTCGGTCGAAAGACATGACTAAGAATTCATAATGCCCGTCTCGAGAGTTCTAAAGCGGTCTTTGGAATATCCTCGATTCTAATCTTGGTGATGATATCCGTAAGCTAAGATCGATTTTTGAAAAGAATTGTGCCCCTTGCAATCGGTCAAACAAGTCATCAATACTAGGTAGAGGATACCTATTCTTGATGGTGACATGGTTCAATTCCGATAGTCAATACAAAGTCGCATACTCCGTCTTTCTTCTTTACAAATAAAGCAGGAGCACCCCAAGGAGATGTACTAGGACGAATGAAACCGATGTCCAACAATTCTCGTAGTTGGACCTTTAACTCTGAAGTTCAATAGGAGCCATTCGATATGGGGTTTTAGAAATGGGCTTTGTATGCGGGTTCAAGATCAATAAAGAATTCAACTTCACGTTACGGGGTAGACCAAGGAAGTTCTTGAAATACGTCGGGAAAGTCAATAACAACAGAATATTATTCAAATTTGACGTGTCTTTATTCAAATCCATAACATGGGCTAAGAAAGCTTGACATCCATTTTTCAATAAGCGAATAGCTTTATGATTAGATATGACGTTGATTGATTTTAATGGTTTAGTTGCTTGAATTGCATAACAACGGGTTGGTTAGGAATATAAAAACTAACAACCTTACGAAAACAATCAATTTTGGCATGATGAGTAGTTAACCAATCAATCCCAAAAATCACATCAAAAGCAAGTATCTTTAAAGAGATAAGGTCAACGGGTAAGGTGATGGTGCCAACTTGAATCAAACAAGATTTATAAGCAATGGATGTGATGAAAGTTTCTCTAACGGAGTTTCCACGAGATAGGTCAAAGTCTAATTTCTCCGAGTCAAGTTTAAACGTTGAGCACATGCAGGAGAGATAAATGAATGGGTAGCACCCCAGATCAAGTAAGGTATAAACTTCGCAAGAATTTATAAATAGCTTACCCGTGATCACCTCGTTTGGGTTCTCGCATTATGACCAAATCACAACAAACGCTCTTCCCAGAATCGTTGACTTTGACTTTTAGGGACGATCTTTCGAGTCACCGTCCCCATTGAACTAGGTTTCATTCTTGACATAATCTCGAGCGATATGTCCTTCCTTTCCACAATTATAGCATACCTTGAACTGTTGTGGGCGATTTGGTGATATGTTCCTCTTTTCCGCATTTATAGCATATGACCGGTGGTCGTTCTCCTCCCTTAGAACCGATTCTTCTCGCAGACTATCGTCTTCACATGGTCGTTGTTAAATCTCCTCTTTTAAAATCTCCTCCCGACTTCGCTTCTTCTATTTTCATGGCCATGATTACCACCCGAGTCGTTACCATTTTTGTCCGCTCTGTTTCTTTCTCCATTTGGTTATCATTATTACATTGTTCGCTATCTGCAGTACGATCCTGGTTATGGTCCTCGGTTGGTAGTACTCGTTATCTCGCTCTAATAATTGAGCCCTGTTTACAACATCTGAATAGAGAGAAAATTTATGAGAAATGAGATATTGTCGTATGCCGGGTTTCAAACCTCTCAAAAACATCCGCGTCATACGTTCCTCATTCTCCACCAAATGAGGTGCAAACATGGATAACTCTGCAAACTTTGCCTCGTTACTGAGACACCGTCATGTTATTTTGCTCTAATCGATGAACTCCACTTCCTTCATATGACGAACACTTTCGTGAAAGTATTTGTCATTAAATAGTTCTCAAACGTTTTCCAAGACATCTTTGAGTCTTGTTGGATGGGTACGCTTCACGAGACTCCCACCATGAGTCCGCCTTTCGCCCACGGAACATAAAGGTGGCGAATGGAACCTTCTGTTCCTCCGTGCATCCCAAGACATCGAATATCTTGGTAATTTGTTTTGACCCATGTTTCACGGCATGATCGGATCGGCTTTCCCTTAAATTCGGTGGTCCAAACTCTTTGAGCGCTTGCTTTTGCCGTGACAACCCGTGAATTGCTATCATTTCCTCTCGTATTTTGAACACGAGTCTCCTCAAATCGATTTTTGCATGAATCGCAAAAGCTTCTAAACATCCCTCGTTCATCATCGCTCGATTGGTGTTGTTCACGGGAGGAACATTGCCCACTGTTGCACGTTCTCCTCGTTGGTGAGTACAAAGCGTCTCTCCACGGTCTCATTTCCATTGTTAATATTCTCAATCGACATTCTCAAATCATCGTCATAAAAACAAGGGTTAATTAAGGAAATCAATATATCACATAATATCCTTATATCTTGACCAACAAAAAAAAAATAAGCTTAGGTAGGACACACTTAGCGTGAAGGATTTACTCGTCTCTCTCCTCCTAGTTCTATTCCCGATCTCCGCCAGAGATCATATCCCTAAGCTCGATACCAACTGTGACGCCCCCAAAATAGGTATACATCACCTATTCCGAGTTGTCAATACATGGTATGTAAAAACTTACAACTTTATTATTACAATCAGAAAAGCTGTGAGTTTGAATACAAATATTATCTTCTAGACAATATCTATACTCAAATAAATCCTCATCACATTTATTGATACATTATTTTACAAAATGGTGAGGACTACTAAACAATTCTTTCTAAAACCTTCATTCCATACCCAGACTCGTACTCGCTATATTCTCGCCTCCTGAGAAGAAAAAATGGAACAAAAAGGAAAAGGGTGAGCTCAACTAGCCCAGTAAAGAATATTATGACTAAGATAATATACAACAAATTATCGTTAGTCTTCAACAGGGAAAAATCTAATAGAATACAATAGACAACAAATTTTAAATCAATATTCGCAGCGGAAATAATAATTTATTAGAAGAGTTAAGTAGAGAATGCAAACTACTATCTTCTATGTATGAATTTAAAAGTTCATCGTCTATCTTTTATCCCTGTAACATCAATCAATATACATCTGGAATCAAATATTCATCTTTGCACCACAAAGCCAAAGATATTCATCGATTGGTCATGTTCATCTAAACACTGTTCATCTTTGCACTACTACTAAAGATATTCTTCAGAAATCATTCATCTTTGCACTACTGGCCAAAGATATTCAATAATATCATCATTTAAGACCGAGAATGATGAACAATATTTTTAAAAAGCGAATCCAAAGTGAAACAAAATGACAAGGATTAAGGATTAATGATTAGTACTTTGTTTTATCCATGTTCAAAAATACCTCAAAAATAATCATAGTGGTGTAAAATTCAAGAATGATCAAAACATGGATACAATCAAAGCTAGTGTCGAATAGATATTTTGGACAAAAGAAAAAATTTTATTTTTCTATTGAATAAGTCGGTATCGTGAATAGTCTGCATAGTATACATGAATAAGGTCAAGTATCGTGAATAGTAACTCAGACACCAAAAGATAGAAATTCCAAAAAAACATCTTCACGCTTCATGAATAGTACTCGTGAATAAGAAAAGTAACTTCGTGAATAGTAACTCATGAATAGTAACTCGTGAATAGTAACTCATGAATAATAACCCGTGAATAGTAACTCATGAATAGTAAACCCAGACATGAAAAAGTTCCAAATTTGATAAAAAGTTTCAACCAATATTTCAAAGATAATGATATTGAAGAAATAATATCATTTGAGAAGAAAATAACATCCCTTACCTCGAAAGATTAGTACTTTAAATTTGGAATCTAGGATATAGTCTTTGAAGGAAATTGCACCGTCTAACAATACTCAAAGTATTCTCAAAATACTCACAAGAATAAATTTCGATAATATAGAGAGAAAACTTGGATTTACGGTGTGATTTTCAATTCTAACCTAAGCACCCTATTTATAGGAAATTGCTTAGAACACCAAAGCGAGAAAATTTAATAAATTAATAATATAATTATATAAATTTTCACGCATGCCTAGAATCTGATTTCAGCCATCAAACACATGCCACATTCTAGAAAAGTAAGAAAAACGTTTTTCTAATTTTAAATATTTTAAACTTCCAAAAATCAATTATTTCTGAGCTTCGGAACTTCAATAATTCATAATAAATAGCCCTTTCATCAGAAAATTCGAATCTTGCAAGTTTTTATAGGAAATTCAATTCTCTACAACTTTGCGAGAAGAAAGTTTTTCCAAATTCCAAATAGAAATTGGACATGAAATCCACAAACCAGGCGATTTTACAAAGTTATAATCAAATTTCGATCAATAAATGGGGTCCACAGAGCATGTTTAACATGTTTTAAACATTTATTGCAACAAAAATACTCTTCCTCCTCGTATACTCATATATCCCACATTCGTTGTAAAAATATCACCATTATTATATTATTAAAATATAATAATATATTTAAATGAATTATTTTATCAGAAAAAGATAAAATTTCAATTTTCAACAATTGTCACATTAAAATTTTCTCCATCTATATCCACATAAAATCAATATTTTCCTCATCATATGAATCAATAATTAATTATTCACAAATAATATTACAGAATCACAATATTGACAAACAGGCAGGTTCCAGGAAGAGGGGCTTTCAATAAGAATTCTCTCTCTTCTTGGCGCAATTAGGTGACCAAACCTCTCCTTAGAGCGAGAACTTTCTAGACATTGCCAATAATGTTATCTAATAATATTATTCAGATAATATGAATTATTGCTTCGATAATGAAAATCTTGTGTAATGACAATTATTGAAACAACAAAGAATATAAAATATCAATATGACAATTATTAAATAAATAAAATATTTGACAAGTAATTCTTTGTAACCATTATTGAGTAGTGCCTTCTTCACGTAAGAATCAATAATTAGTGCAATCTGAGTGTCTTCTTGTGTTTTAACCAATTAGAGTATTTTAACAAGATAATACTTGAGAATAACTTATTCTATTTGTTATTTTTAAACAACTTATATTTGTCGTTTTCTTCATCCAATCGCTTTCCGTTATGGGGCCCATACATGGTCGCTTGGCCGCATCACGAATATTCCCCAAACGATACGAATATTCCACGACCAAACGAATATTCCCAAACAACAATGAATATTTTATAACCACTTGCTTATTTTGAAGTATTTGCGTATTTTACCCTTAACTATCCACATTAATCAAATCAACCCTTACTATTTCAAAATAATAAATAGAGAAAATTAAATTTCATTAATAATAAGTTAGGGTCTTACAATATGTTCCATCAATGATTGCCCCGTCGTATGTATATTCTCCAACAAAAAGAGTATTCCCCGATAAAATGAATATTTTATGACCACTTGCTTACTTTGCAAAATTTGTACAAATCACCTACAACTATAGCATTATATCAAATCAACACCTTATTATTCAAAAATAATATTTAAAGAAAATTAAATCTTTATTTATAAAAAAGTTGGGGTCTTATAACCTCCCCTTCTTATGAAATTTCATCCTCGAAATTGATGTACGTACCTGGTATGTCGAAAAGGTGAGGATACCTTATTTTCATTTTCAATTCTAACTCCCAGGTCATTTCCTCAATATCATTGTTTCTCCATAAAACTTTGACTTGAGGTATAACCTTTGAGCGTAAAATTTGTTCCTTCTTATCCAAGATTTTAACATGTATCTCTTCATATGTTAAATCTTCTGCTTCCTCGTCTGGTTCTAACTCAATAATGTGGTTCGGGTCTTTCATATATTTACGTTGCATATATATGTGGAAAACGTTATGAACACGAGACATACTTGGCGGTAAAGGGAGTCTATAAGCTACAGTTCCCACTCGGTCGAGGATTTCAAATGGACCAATGAATCGAGGATTGGGCTTTTCTCTATTTCCGAATCTGTAACGATCGAGAAATTTGTAATTTAATTTAAATATTTATGGAATTAAATAAATATTTTAAATAATTTATTTATTGAGAAAAATAAATAATTGATGAATTGTGGTGAATTAATTTAATAACTAAATTGATTAATGTTAATTAAATTGAGTATTGATAATTTTATTTAAAGGATTTAATTTAAGGAAATAATTAAATTAAATCAATTGCTTAATATTTAAGAAAATAATTAAGCTAAATAAATTGTTTAATTTAATGGAAATAAATAAATTAGATAAAGTGATGTGTCTAATTTATTAATTAAATTAGATATATAATTATTTATTAATTATAAGATATAATGATAATAAGAATTTTATTATTATTATAAGTTATTTAAATTAGCTAAACTAAAGTTATTTCCATTAACTAAATTAAAAGTATGACAATTGGAAACTATATAATATAAATAATATGAAAATAATCTAGTGTTGGGAGTTTTTGGTTAGCCAAACAAGGCCTTGTGGCCCTTGGCTTATTCTAACTGACGCGAGCCTTTTTATATTTTTACCCAACGTACGTGGGAGAGGCCAGTTATATTGCATATGCGTCTTATTTTTCTCTAAGTCTAGTTATCAGTAAAGGGTTGAGAGAGAGAACTTAGAAGAAGAGAGAAAAAACACAGAGAGAATTGCCAAGAGCTTGAGTGTGATCTCTACGAATTGTTAAGGGTTGAGGAAGGATTCTACCATCTTGCTAGTAGGAAAATCAAGGTATAAACTATTTTTATTTTTACTATTAGTTTGGTGGTGCATATATGTATATTTGATACAATTTGAAAATCACGTGAATTTTGATGTATATATGTTTATATATAATTTTAAAACTCTATTAATTATCATGTAAGCATGTTATTTGTTATCAAATTCATGAGCAATTGGGTTTGAGAAGAAAATGAAATCACAGTGTTTATGTTCATATATAGTAGCTTAGAAAGTACCAAATTTCATGCCTTATATATGTTGGAATCTGCAAATTGAAGTTGGATTGTGATAATATGTTAAGAAACGAAATCAACGAAGTTTAAATCATGTCAATTGATTAAGAAACGAGTTCGTGGCAATCAAATTCGTTAAAAGTGTAAAAATGAAGAAAATTTGAAAAAACTATGGTTTTGATTCCTCAAAATGGTGTATATGTAATGTTTTGTATATAGAATGGTGTTTAGCATGTATAACTATAGTATGTCAAAGTGTTAGATGTTGAAGTTGGGAGATTTTTTGTGAAATTGGGATTTTTGGCCTATAGCAGAGTATTAGTTCGCGTCTGTAAAAAGCGAGTGTCGGTGCATCATGGTATTATGGCTGCTTGGCAGGCTTATGTTTCTTGTGGCGCCAAGCGTCAGCGATGGGTGCGTGATAGCCTGTAATACTTACTATGTGCATGGAAGTAGCCGATCATGATAAAGTGAAGTCTCCGCTTTAATTGTGCAGTGTCATGCAAGCGGACTTGGGTTAGTTTAACATGCATGTAAAGGATACTAAAACATTAAGTGAATTACAAAAACAGATTGTAATGTGTTGCAATGCAAAGTGTAAAGATTTAAAATAATTATTTAATTGAGTTATATAATGAAACTAAAAGTGATGTTTTTAAAGGTTAGAGATGAACGGTTAGGCTATGTTGGCTCGTAATGAGATTTCAGATTCGTTAAGTATGTTAACCTAAATGGTTAGGTGCTAGGTTAGGGTTATGACCTAAATGATGGTTTAATACCCATAATGTTAATATTCATACAACTAATTGTTGTTGCGATTGTAATGATATGTGTAGGGTAATTGGAGATTATTTTACATTTGTGTAGCTTACAAATATGGCAAGTTTCTAAACCTTATCTCTTTACAATTGAGCAAGCTTTCTAACTTCATTATTTTTATATTGAATGCAAGTTTCCATTCCTATATTATTATTGTTCAAGTTCTTAAAATTGAGCAAGCCTAATCTATCTTGAATATGTTTGTACAATCTCTTATAACCTAGTTCGTTACATCGAGCGAGTTTTACTTTCCTAATTATTATTCAAAGCACATATTGTTCTAATACATCGATTCAAATGAGATTGTTCTAACTCTTTTGGTTATAGTAGTTTGCATGTATATCATGTTTATTCAATTATATATATTGTTGATATCCGATCTTTGACTTTGATAGCCTTGTACAGTTACACATTCTTGTGTTAAACCTTTATTGATGGAAATTGAATAGTGTTATAAAATTCTAGAAACACTGATAAGCTAGTTCCAAACTAAACTTTCTTTAGTGCGGAAATTCTAAATTCAAACTGTGACGAACAACCCTAATTTAGGGGATTTTTGTACATGTAACGTTTAGATGTTTGTGCACAATACATGGTACAAAGGGCTGATCCCCCTAAATACGCTAAGAAGGGTCTGTACAGTCTAATGACTGTTAAGGTTAAGGTAATAATACCTATATGTCGGAGACATAGTTCGTGGTCTTAAAACCCTCAGACATTGATTTCGAACTTGTGTTCTATTATTTATTCACAGAACAAGTTCATTATTGCTAGCATTCGTTGTTCATTCTCTTGTTGTTATTATTACTACTTCCTATATCAGTGAGCAATTGTTTGCTCACTCTTGCATTTAACACTGCAGCTAAAGTTGAGATAGTCGATGAGCCGTCTACTAGCAAAGGAAAGGGCAAGATGTCCAAATGATGAAGACATATGAGAATTTTATTTTAATTAATTATGTTAAAGACTTGTTTTACTATATGATGTATTCCATAAACTTATGTAATAATTTTAAGGTTAGATTACCTGGGATTTATTTTGAGATTATTATATAACCCTTTAATGGGGAAGATTATTGTTTAAGTTATTTAAATTATGTCTTTATCCTTTATTGATGGGTAGTTAGATGTAATAGTTTTCATAAGTGAGCACCAAATCCTGTGGGAATGAAGTACCTGGATTTGGGGGTGTCACAGAATCTCGTAACTCCTTTCCATGGAGCAACACGTAACAATACATGATCTCCAACATTGAATTCCACGTCCCTTCAATGAAGATCAGCATAACTCTTTTGTCGATCTTGTGAGGTTTGTATACGTTGCCGGATTATTTGAATCTTTTTCGTAGTCATGCGTACCAATTCTGTTCCCAACAACGTTGCTTTGCCCACCTCGTCCCAGGATACTGGAGAACGACACTTTCTTCCATACAACGCCTCGAATGGAGCCATGCTTATACTTTCTTGATAACTGTTGTTGTACGATAATTCCACCAATGGTAAGTACTTGTCCCAACTTCCTTTGAAGTCTAGGACATAGAGTCTTAATAGATATTCAAGAGTTTGAATAGTCTTCTCCGATTGCCCGTCTGTCTGGGGATGATATGCAGAACTGAATCGTAAATCAGTGCCCATAGCTTTCTGCATGATGACCAAAACTCGTGAAGTGAATCTTGGGTCTCGATCAGAAACTATGGATACTGGCATACCATGCAATCTCACAATCTCATTTATGTACATACGAGCAAGACGTTCAAGTAAATAAGTTTCTCGTATAGGTAAGAAATGAGCAGACTTGTTCAATCTATCAACAATAACCCAAACTGCATCTATGCCTTGAGAAACCTTGGGAAGACCGATAACGAAATCCATGGTAATGCGCTCCCACTTCCATTTTGGAATTTCAAGTGGTTGCAATGGACCTTTTGAAACTTGATGCTCCGCCTTGACTCGTTGAAAAATTAGACACCTTGAGATAAACTCCGTGATCTCTTTTTTCATATTGCTCCACCAAAATGTATGTCGAAGATCACGATACATTTTGGTACTCCTAGGATGGATTGCAAACGGTGTGTTGTGCGCCTCCATCATGATCTTGTACTTCAAATTAGAGTCGTTAGGAACACAAAGTCTAGAGTTGACTCTAAGTATTCCTTCTTCATCGATTCTTGCTTCCGAAATATCACCTTCTTGCACTTTCTTCTTCATACGCATCAGCTCCAGGTCTGTAGTTTGAGCAGCTTTAACTTTATCGATTAAAGTCTGTTCTACTCGTATATTTGACATCATCACGTGGGTACCTGGAGTCTTTAACTCTATCTCCATCCTTTGTAAGTCATACAAAATGGGCCTTTGCGTTGACAATATCGCACTCGTACCCGCATATGATCTTCTACTCAATGCGTCAGTTACCACGTTTGTTTTTCCATGATGGTATTGAATGGTATGATTGTAATCTTTCAACAGCTCGAGCCAACGTCGTTGCCGCATGTTGAGTTCCCTTTGAGTGAAGAAATATTTGAGGCTTTTATGATCCATATAGATCTCCACTTTCTCTCCATACAGGTAATGCCTCCAGATCTTTAGCGCATAAACGATTGCTGCCAACTCTAGATCATGAGTAGGATAATTCCTCTCATATTCTTTGAGTTGTCGTGAGGCATAGGCTATGACTTTCCTATGTTGCATGAGAACACATCCTAAACGTTTGCCTGAAGTATCGCTGTATATGACAAATCCCTCCGAACCAGATGGTATTGTCAGAACAGGTGCTGAAATGAGTCTCCTCTTGAGTTATTGAAAACTCTTCTCACATTCCTTGCTCCAACCGAATTTTGTATCTTTTCAAGTCAGCTGAGTTAATGGAGTAGCGATTCGAGAAAACCCTTCTACGAATCTCCGATAATAACCAGCTAAGCCCAGAAAGCTACGTACTTTGGTTACTGACTTAGGTTTCTCCTAGCTTTGTATTGCTTCAATCTTTGCCGGGTCAACAGATATTCCATGATTTGATATTACGTGCCCAAGGAATGTTACTTCCTCAAGCCAGAACTCGCATTTCTTCAACTTGGCATATAGCTTATTTTCACGAAGCTTTTGGAGTATCAGCTTCAAGTGATGCTCATGATCTTCATGACTTTTGGAGTATATGAGGATGTCATCAATAAAGATAACCACAAAATGATCTAAATATTCCTTGAATACTCGGTTCATCATGTCCATGAAGGCAGCAAAAGCATTAGTCAATCCAAAAGACATGACTAGGAATTCGTAATGCCCGTACCAAGTTCTGAAAGCAGTCTTTGGAATGTCATCAGTTTTAATTTTTAACAGATGATATCCGAAACGAAGATCAATATTTGAAAAGAATTTGGCACCTTGCAACTGGTCAAACAGGTCATCAATACGAGGTAACGGGTACCTATTTTTGATGGTGACATGATTCAACTCCCGATAATCAATACAAAGTTGCATACTCCTATCTTTCTTCTTTACGAATAGAACAAGAGCACCCCAAGGAGACGTATTAGAACGAATGAAACCAATGTCTAACAACTCCTGCAGTTGGGTTTTTAACTCTTGAAGTTCAATAGGAGCCATTCGATATGGGGCTTTGGAAATGGGTTTTGTACCAGGTTTAAGATCAATACAAAACTCGATTTCACGCTCTGGGGGTAGGCCAGAAATTTCTTCAGGGAATACATCAGGAAATTTATTAACAATAGAAATATCATTCAAATCTGACGTATTTTTGTTGAAATCCGTGACATGGGCTAAGAAAGCTTGACATCCATTTTTCAATAAAAGAATAACTTTATGGCTTGATATGACAGTGATTGACTTTAGTGGTTTAGTTGCTTGAATTCGCATAATAGGTTGGTTAGGAATATGAAAGCTAACAACCTTACGAAAATAATCAATTTTTGCATGATGAATAGTTAACCAATCAATCCCTAAAATCACATCAAATGCAAGTATTTTCAAAGAGATAAGGTCGACAGGTAATGTGAGGGTGCCAATTTGAATCAAACAAGACTTATAAACAGTGGATGTAATGAAAGTTTCTCCCAATAGAGTTTCAACAGATAAGTCAAAGTCTAATTTCTCTGGAGTCAAATTTAAACGTTGAGCGCAAGTAGGTGAAATAAAAGAATGGGTAGAACCGGTATCAAATAAGGTATAGACTTCGCAAGAGTTTATGATTAGCTTACCCATAATAACCTCGTTCGGGTTCCTCGCTTTTTGGGAGGTCGCGACAAACGTTCTCCCTTGAACTACCGACTTTGACTTGTCTGGGACGGCATTTGGTGTCACCACCCCAGCTGGACTTGTCTTCACTACACGACAAAATTGAGCTAGGTGAACTTCTCTTCCACAATTGTAACACGCTTTAATTAGATTGTTATGTACAGTTTGGACTGATGTGTCCCTTCCCTCCACATTTGTAGCATACGACCGATGGTTATTCTCCTTCCTTGAAAACGTTTGCTGGTTCTGACGTCTTTCCATCATTATTGAATCTCCTCATTTTGATATTTCCACTCCTATTTTCTTGGTCATGATTACCACCGAAGTGGTTACCATTTCTGGCATGTTGATTCCCTCCACATTTGTTGTCACCGCTTAGATGACTGCTACCACTGGTATTATCATTTTGCCGGTTGTTCTCCCTTGGTTGGGTTGACTCATTATCACGCTCCAATAACTGAGCCCTATTTAAAACATATATATGAATACAAACACAATTTGTGAGAAATGAGGTATTGACGTATTTTAGGTTTCAGACCTCGCAGAAACATTCGCGTCATTCTCTCCTAATTATCAACCAAATGGGATATAAACCGGGCCAACTCGACAAACTTAGCCTCGTACTGCGACACAGTCATATTGTTTTGCTCTAGCTTGATGAACTCCACCTCCTTCAGGTTACGAATACTTTCGGAAAAGTATTTATCGTTGAACAGTTCTTGGAACTTCTCCCAAGACATTTTGAGTTCGGCAGGCTGAGTATGTTTTACTGATTCCCACCAGTAATCTGCCTCTCCTCTAAACTTGAAGATGGCAAAAGGAACCTTTTGCTCCTCGGAGCATCCCACGACATCAAATATCTTGGTGATCTGCTTTATCCATGTCTCTGCCTTGAGTGGTTCTGGCTTTCCCCAAAACTCTGGTGGTCCCAACTCCTTGAACTACTTAGGGGTGACAGTCCGTGAGTTACCAGTGTTTCCACCTACATTTTGGACAAGAGTCTCTCTCGCCTGATTTTGCATGAATTGCAGGAAGCTTCTGAACATTCCATCGTTCATCATTTGGTCGGTGTTGTTGTTCGCCTGAGGATTATTGCCTTCCTGATGCACATTCTCTTGGGTATTGATCATTGGTGACTCAACGGTCTCATGTGCTCCATTTCTTATCTCAACATTCTCGGATGTCATTTTCAAACACTTTCACAAAATAAGGGTTAATTGACATGCCACATATTATCCCTATATTCTGACAGACCAATCAAATAAAAAATAAGCTTAGGTAGGTCATACTAGCGAAGGAATTACATGTCTTTCCCCTCCTAGTTCTAGTCTCACATCTCAGCCATGGATCATATCCTTAAGCTTTGATACCAATCGTGACACCCCCAAAATAGGTATACATCACCCATTCCGAGTCGTCAAATACATGGTACAAAATTCTAATACAACTTAATTAATACAACTGTCGTGTAAATACGACAAAAATATATGTCGAGAGTTTTAACACGAATATTGTCTTCTAGACAATATCCAAACTCAAATTCATTCTTATTATAATTATTATCACACTATTTCATAGAATAGTGAGGACTACTAAAATAACCATCTGGACCGTCACTCCGTTCCCCGACTAGTCCCAGCTATATTCTCATTTCCTGAAGAGAACAATGAAAGCAAAGGGTGAGCTCAACTAGCCCAGTAAAGAATATTATGACTAAGATAATGCAGAACAAATTATTGTTAGCCTTCAACAATGTTAAACTGATAGAATATAATTGACAACAAGTTTAACTGCAGCTGAACAAACAATCCATTAGAAGAGTCAAGTAGAGCATGATATCTACTATCTTCTATGATTTAAAAGTTTATCATCAATTTTATCGCTGAGACTCAGCGCAATAAATAATCCACATCACTGAATCATCCATGCACTATGAGCCAAGGATATTCATTATTATCACAAATGGTCATGATCATGCCAACAACTGTCCATCAATGCACTACGGGCCAATGATGACTTTTACCACATCATTTTTAACATTTACAAGTCATGATTATACCGAATAATCCCTGGTCATAATCATACCAATCAACAGTCCATCTATGCACTACGGGCCAAATATGACTTTCATCACAATATAAGCATGAGGATGATGACAATGATATAAGAATTCAATTAAACGAAAGCAAAGGATAAATTTTAAAGATTCATAATTCAATTTATCTAGAATTCAATAATGTCCAAATTGTCAACATGATACTGCTTTGTGGAGTAAAATTCAAGAATAATATTGTATCAAAAATGATTTAGACCAAAAAGAAATCAATTTTTATCATGAATAGTACCCCGCATGAATAGAATCCTATGAATAGTACTTCGGGAATAGTACCCCGGCATGAAAATATTAAAATTTAACAAGAATGTTCAAAAAAATATTTATGTGAAACGATACTAGATGAAACGCAAATTTCAAGGATATTCTACTAATTTCAGGAATTATAGAAGCAATACTTACCATAGTAAGTTTAAATTTAGGAATATGAAATGAAATAATATCCCTTCCATAATATGGAGTATGAAAGAAAATAATATTTCTTACGAGTATTGAAATAAAATAATATCCTTTACCTTAGTAGAAACTGGATTTGACTGGGATATAAAATATTATTCTGAAAAAATCTTGCACAAAAAGCTACTCTCAAAGTATCCTTATACTCAAGAAAAATACTCACAATACTATAGAATAAGAATTTCTGATATTGAAGGTGTGTTTTAGAAAGGAGGGGTTACCCCCTATTTATAGCAACGGAGGAAAAAAAACAAAGTATTCTGTCTACTTTTGCCTAACTCATCTCATTTTTCATATGGGTGGGGCCACCCTTAGAAATCTAAGGATTTGCAGGCAACATTTATCACCAAACAATTGGCCTAACAAATCATTTTCCTACCTAGCCACTCATTTCTTCATTATAGGTGAGGGTCCCCATGGAAAACATCATGCCACTTTGCTAACATTAATTCATTCAAGCCACCAACAAAGAATACAAAACATTCACATATCCGTCCCTTTTATCACATGTATATATATATATATATATAATAATAATATTATTATTTAAACCATTATAAAATATTATAATAATATATTTAAATGAATATTTTATCGAATAAGATAAGTTTGATTTCATAGAAAAATATGCCAAACTTTCAACAAATATTTCATACTAAAATCCTTCATTTATATCAAAATTGAACCAATATCCACCACATAATAATTATTCATAATTAATATTAAAAGTTTACAATATTAACAACCAGATCATTCCCAGGAAAGATGGGACTTTTTGATAAGGATTTATCATTATTGGCGTGCAATTAGATAACCTAACCTCTTTCTTCGACAGATTTTTCTAGACATTGTCAATCATGCTAATTAATAATATGAATAATTGTGTCGTGTCAATTATTGATTTAATAATATAAAATATAGTGCAGATGATATTGTGATAGTAATTGAATCAATAATAATGTGAGATACTGTGGAACAACTACTGTGGCAATTATTGAATAAAAATGAGTGACTTTTCACGTAAGCATCAATAATCAAAGATACTGTAGAATATTGTGTCCTACTATGCAACCACGCGTATTACTTTACTTTTATCAACGGGTATTTCAACAGTTAACGGTAAAACTTTCACCGTTATTTTTATAAAAAGATATTTCTATCGTTTTCTAACTCCGACAATAATTCCGTTTGTGGGTCCACCAATGATTGTGCCGTCGTACGAATATTCCTTGATAAAACGAATATTTCCCGATCAATCGAATATTTTATAATAACTTGCTTACTTTGCAAAGTTTATAAATATTACCCACAACTATAACATTATATCAAATCCACACCATAATATTCAAAAATATATTTCGAGAAAAATTAATCTTTATTTATGAAAGTTGGGGTCTTACAGACAAGTTAAACACTTTGAGATAAACTCTGCAATCTCTCTCTTCATATTTCTCCACAAAAATGTATTCTGAAGATCACGATACATTTTGGTACTTCTAGGATGGATTGCAAACGGTGTGTTGTGCGCTTTCATCATGATTTTGTACTTCAAATCAAAGTCGTTAGGAACACAAAGTCTGGAGTTGATTCGAAGTATTCATTCTTCTTCGATTCTTGTTTCTAGAATAACACTTTATTGTACTTTCTCCTTCATACGCATCAGCTCTGGGTCTGTGGCTTGAGCATCTTTAACTTTATCGATTAAAGTCAGTTCTACTCGTATATTTGACATCATCACGTGGGTCCCTGGAGTTTTTAAATCTATCTCCATCCTTTGTAAGTCATACAAAATGGGTCTTTGCATTAACAACATTGCACTCGTACCCGCATACGATCTTCTACTCAACGCGTCAGCTACTACGTTCACTTTTCTAGGATGGTATTTAATGGTATGGTCGTAATCTTTCAACAGCTCGAGCCAACGTTGTTGCCGCATGTTGTGTTCCTTTTGGGTGAAGAAATATTTGAGGCTTTTATGATCTGTATAGATCTCCACTTTCTCCCTATACATGTAATGCCTCCAGATCTTTAGCGCAAAAATGACTGCTGCCAAATCTAGATACTGAGTAGGATAATTCCTCTCATATTCTTTGAGTTGTCGTGAGGTATAGGCTATGACTTTCTCATGTTGCATGAGAACACATCCTAAACCTTTGCCTGAAGCATCGCTGTAGATGACAAATTCATCTGAACCTGAGTATCCATCCTAATTTTGTATCTTTTCGAGTTAGCTGAGTTAATGGAGTAGCGATTTAGGAAAATCCTTCCACGAATCTCCGATAATAACCAGCTAAGCCCAGAAAGCTACGTACTTCGGTTACTGACTTAGGTTGCTCCCAAATAAGCTTAGGTAGGACACACTAGCGAAGGACTCCCCTCCTAGTTTTAATCCCATATCTCCACCAGAGATCATATCCCTAAGCTCTGAAACCAACTGTGATGCCCCCAAAATAGGTCCACACAACCCATTCTGAGTCGCCAAATACATGGTACAGAAACCAAATACAAACTTCATTAATAGAATTATCGTGCAAAATACGACAACACATATGCTATGAGTTTTAATACAAATATTGTCTTGTAGACAATATCCAAACTCAAATAAAGTCCTCATTATAATTATTGATATACTATTTTACAAAATAGTGAGGTCTGCTATAATAACTGTCTTGAACCATCACTCCACACCCCGACTAGTCCCAGCTATATTCTCGTCTCCTAAGAAGAAAAATGGGACAAAAAGGAAAATGATGAACTCAAGTAGCCTAGTAAAGAATATTATGACTAAGATAATGCAGAATAAATTATCTTTAGTCCTCAACATGAAAAAATCTGATAGAATACAATAGATAACAAGTTTTAGATCAACAAATGCAGCGGAAACAATAATCCATTAGAAGAGTCAAGTAGAGCATGATGTCTACTATCTTCCATGATTTAAAAGTCCATCATCAATATTTTATCCTTGTAGCATCAATCAATAATTATTTCCAATCAACGAATTATCTATGCACAACAGGCCTAAGATAATTGTTTTTATCACCAGTGGTCATGATCATGCCAAACACCTGTCAATCTTTGCACTATGGGCCAAAGATATCAATCAACAGCTTATCTTTGCACTACGAACCAAAGATATTCATCAATCAATAGTTCATCTTTGCACTACGGGACAAAGATAACTTTCAACATAAGTTAAGTCTGAGAATTATGATAATGATATTAAGAATGAATCAAGTGACACCATAACATGGATTCAATTTCAAGAATAAGGGTCACAACATATAGCTTGGACAAAGAAGACGAATTTTTTTTGTGAACAATACTCGTGAATAGTACCGTATGAATAGTACCGTATGTATGAACAGTACCGTATGAACAGTGCCCATAAATAGTACCGAGACATGAAAAGTTACAAATCTAATAAGAAAGTTCAGATCAATATTTCAGTGAAATGATATTAGATGAAGTGCAATTTCTAATCATTTCAGGAATTATAGAAGCAATATTTACCATAGTAAGTTTAAATTTAGGAATACGAGATGAAATAATATCACTTGCGTAATATGGAGTATGAAAGAAAATGATACCCCTTACGAATATAGAAGGAAGTAATATCTTTTACGAGTATTGAAAGAAAATAACCTCCTTTACGAAAAAGAATAATATCTTTTACCTTAGTAGAAACTAGATTTGACTGGAATATAGGATATTATTCTGAGAAAACTGCTATCAATAGTAAAAAATATCCTTATATTCACAAGAAATACGCTCAATATTATTGAGAGAGAATTTTTTGATTCTGGTGTGAGTTTCATTGTTTAACTAAGCAGCCTATTTATAGGAAAGTGGTAGCACACCACTTCTGACAAACCTTACCTACAGATGACTTTGAAGCATACTCCTTTTGAAAAAAAAGCTTTCAAAAACCAACTTGTTTACTCCCATCATTTATCACACGTTATTTGAAATAAAAGAATTAAAACTCAATTCGAAAACTAATTCAACTTCAATTTGATCATCTTCACTCCATTAAATTCACATGCCCAAAAATACAATAATATTACCATTTAAATTATAAAAAATATACTATTATAGTATCACATTATACTATTATAATTTAATATTATAATAATATATAAATATATTATCAGAGAAGACAATTAAGGTTTCATAAAAAAATAATAACTTTCGACAATTGTCTCATTCTAAAATTCCTCCATTTATATCAAAATTTAAAGAAATATTTACTTACCATATTCATCAATTATTTACAATTCTTCAATAATTATTTCTAATTAATATTATAGATTCACAAGATCGATAACGGATCGTTCCGAGGAAGAGGAGCTTTCCGATAAGGATTTCTCCTTACTGGTGCGCAATTATATAACCTAACCCCTTTCCTCGATAGAACTTTCTAGACATTATCAATAATGTCATCTAATGATATCATTTCAATAATATGAGTTACTATGTCATGATAATTATTGAATCAATAATGTAAAATACTATTCAATTATCACTGTAGCAATTATTGCACCAATAATATGAATGACTGTGCAATTTTTACTGTATCAATTATTGAGTGACTTATTACGTAAGAATCAATAATCAGAGATACTGTGCAATACCGTGTGCCACTATGCAACCACACGTATTAATGTTTTTTTATCACCAGGTATTTCAACAGTTTTAAAGGTAAAAGTTTTGCCGTTATTTTTATAAAGAGGTTATTTTTGTCGCTTTTTATATCCGACAGTTATTTCATTATGTAGTCCATCAATGACTGCACCGTCATACGGATATTCTCCGATAAAAAGAATATTCCCCGACAAAAATGAATATTCCCCGATAAAACGTGTGACGCCCCCAAAACAGGTATACATCACCCATCTCCAGTCGCCAAATACATGATACAAAATTCAAATACAACTTAATTATACAACAGTCGTGTAAGATACGAAAAAATATAATATAAGAGTTTTAATAAGAATATTGTCATCTAGACAATATCCACACTCAATGGAGTCCTCATTACATTTATTATCACATTATTTAACAGAATAGTGAGGACTACTAATATTATCATCTGGACCGTCACTCCATTCCCCGACTAGTCCCAGCTATATTCTCATTTCCTGAAGAGAACAATGAAAGCAAAGGGTGAGCTCAACTAGCCCAGTAAGAAATATTATGGCTAAGATAATGCAGAATAAATTATCCTTAGCCTTCAACAGTATAACAACTGATAGAATATAATAGACAACAAGTTTTAGATCAACAACTGCAGCGGAATAAGCAATCCATTAGAAGAGTCAAGTAGAACATAAAATCTACTATTTTCTATGATTTAAAAGGTTTTTTTCATCACTTTTATCGCTGAGACTCGGCTTAATAAATAAAATCGAATCATCCCGCATCACGGCCAAGGATATTCATGTAATCATCAATGGTCATGATTATACCGAATAATCCCTGGTCATAATCATACCAACAACTGTCCATCAATGAACTACAGGCCAATGAGGACTTTCACTACATCATTCGTCACATTACGGTCATGATTATACCAAATAATCCCTGGTCATAATCATACCAAGTCCATCTATGCACGTAAGCCAAAGATGACTTTCATCACAATATAAGCACGAGGATGATGATGATGACATAATAATTCAATAAAACAAGTTCAAGGATAAATTTTAAAGATTTATAATTTAATTTATCCGTAAATCAATAACGTCAAATTGTCAACATGATACTTCTTTGTGGAGTAAAATTCAAGAATGCTTAGAAGAATATTTCCATGAAAAGATCTTTGGATGAAGCCTTAAATATCCGGGATATTCTACTAATTTCATGGAGTATATAAGCCAAAACTTTAACCAAGTTGAGTATAATAGAATATATGAAAGCGCAAATGGATTTTTGCTCGCCATGCGGTAATCCACGTAGACAGATCATTTCCACAATTTAATAAGGAATGAATACAAAGGATCATTCACCATGCATGCGGTAATCTATATAGACAGGTTATTCCAACAAAATAATAAAGAATGGAATAACAGAAGAATTCACCATGCATGCGGTAGTCCGCATAGACAGGTTATTCCAACAAAATAATAAAGAATGGAATAACAACAGAATTGATCACCAGGCATGCGATAGGATCGCATGAACATATTATTATTCCAACAGAATAATAAAGAATGGAACCAGGTCATGCGTAATCCGCACATACATGATATTCCAACAGAATAATAAAGAACGAAACCAGGTCATGCGTAATCCGCACAGACAGGATATTCCAAAGAAAATAATAAAGAACGGAACCAGGTCATTCCCAGGAAAGAGGGGGCTTTTCGATAAGGATTTCTCCCTATTGGCGTGCAATTAGATTATCTAACCTCTCCTTGACAAAACTTCTAGACATTGTTAATATTTCAAATAATAATATGAATAACTTTGTCATCTCAATTATTGATTTAATAATATAAAATATTATGAAGATGATACTGTGACAATAGTTGAATCAATAATATGAGAGATATAATGCAGCAATTACTGTAGCAATAATTGAGTATAATTGAGTGACTCTCACATAAGCATCAATAATCAATACCGTGTGCTACTATGCAACCATGCATATTACTATACTTTTATCACCGATTATTTTATGACAACTTGTTTACTTTGAAAATTTTCATATATCACCCTTAACTTTAACCTTTTATCAATTTAACCATTTACTAAATAGAATAATTATAAGAAAATTGAATATTTTCATTTCATAAAATTCGGGGTCTCACAAAACGAATATTTTATGATCACTTGCTTACTTTGCAAAATTTGTACAAATCACCCATAACTATAGCATTATATCAAATCAACACCTTAATATTCAAAAATAATATTTAAAGAAAATTAAATCTTATTCATAAAAAAGTTGGGGTCTTATATTTGAGATATATGCTGAGCATGAAATTATGTGCTATGTGAAGCATGAAAAATGTTAGATTTGCTGGGCTGTCGAGCTCAGTCTTGAAAACATATAATTTTTGCAAGTATGATATGCAACGCAATTTCTTGCTATCCGGATGATAAAGGATAGAAGCTTGCATGCAGGAAAGTTGTTTTCTTTAAGTAAGAACTATATTATATCGAAATGATGATTTTTGATATGTGTAAATATTGAGTTACTCGACAAATAAGAATGTTTGGGTTAAGATTAAAATACATTCTTATAATTACCTTGAACAGTAATTTCTTATAGAAATAATATTGTATAAGAAAGGATATGAGTTAAGAAATAAGTTATAATATACTCCTATCACTCTGATAAATTAAATCAAAAAATAAATATGATTTTGAAATAAGGGAATCGTAAAGGTTGCGATTCAGGGAACGAGTGAAAGACAAAAAGATTTGAAAATTTTAAATTTTCCAAGTCTTCAACTATTATTTCATCTTAGTATGACGTAAAGTTGAATCAAAATAGTATTTAACGCATAAGATCGGAAAAGGAAATAGTCCCGATTTTTGGGTCGTCTCATCTTCGGACACTACATTTTCACAACTGCCACTATTAATAATAACTTTACAGACTTTTTGTACCATTGTGCAAGTAGTGTGGAAGATATTGGTCCTTAACTAATCCTCTTCGGATTCTCCTTTAGGAGTCAGAAGACTCTTGCGAACAACTAGGGTCTCTGACCATCTCCATATAACACATCTTTGTCCTCGTACTCATCATATATAGGCTCTCCGAAATCCTCTGCTTCATCAGTTATACCTTCTTCAATAAAAAGGTTCTTACCTTTCTGGTTAGTAGGCTTTCGATACTCTGTTGCTCTATGACCTGGTTCTCCACATCTGAAACACTTGATGCTAGAATTAAAATTACTCTAAGGTTATTGTGGTGTAGTACGAAATTGTGGGGGTGGATTTGGCTTGCTGAGGGGATTGCTCCTTGGCATCAGTCTAATGTTCTATTGTTGCTCTGCCTCACGAGCTCGCTGATATGCTTCAGAAATCGTCTAAAGTAAATGGAGGCTAAGGACATTCTGTAAGAGTTGTTTTAATCCTCCCAAATATCGTGCCACTAGTTGTTCTTCGATTTTCGATAGATCATTCCTTGCAATCAATTGGAAAAACTCTCTGGTATAATCATACATAGATCGAGTATCTTGTCTTAACAAATGCAACCTCCTAAACAGAGATTGAGTGTATCCGAAAGGAAGAAAGTGGCTTTGCATCTTTTTCTTCATCTTCTCCCACTTGGTGATTTTATCCTTTCCTTGTCTCTCATTTGAATGTCTCATATGTTCCCACCAAGCAGATGCTCAACCCTTCAGTTTGATGGCAACCAATTTCACCTTAGTGTTATCTGATACCTCCTTATACTCGAAGATGTGTTTCACTTCCTTCGTCCAATCGATGAATCCTTCTACTTGCAGCTTACCAAAAAATTCTGGTAGCTCCATTCTAAAACCCAGATCACTACAACGGTCCTCACGGTCACACCGTTCCCATAGCTTCCTCATATAGTGGTATCAAAACTCGATTCAGAATCATAAGATTTTTCATATCGTGTTCAAGATGTGGGACTTACTCCTTTGGAACATGTCCACGTCGACCTAGGTGCGGGGCTTTCTCCTCCAAAACCTGTCCACGACGACCCATATTTTACGCTGCTAGGAGTTGCAACTTGTCTTTATAAATCCTCAATCATCACGTCCTGGACGTTCCGATCACGGTGCAGATCTCCTCAGTCGGAATCTGCCCTCTACGACCACGACCACCAACTATTGAAACCGATGAGTCTATTCTCAGAAAGATGCTTGAGTTTTGATACCAACTGACGCCGGGCGGGATACAGATTATCCTGCGGGCTAGGGTAACATAAATTCACATATAAAAGGAACAAAAGATTCACCGAAAAACACAGAGAAACTCTCTCTAATGTGTATAATATATTTATCAAAATCAAAGTTACGAATTCAATTACCCACAAGTCGGGTTTATATAACTTAACAAAACTTTATCTCCAAGTAACTCTAGAATCTTCTTAGAAATATGGAAATAAAATCCTCCTAGGGATGTTAAAAAGATCCTAACAAACTTTCTAATTTTACGGAAACAACATCCTAACAAATAACAAACTTGCTAATAATAAAATATTATTAAATAAAGAACTAAATAGGAATAGCAAATAAACTAATACTCTGTCGAACTCCAGAAGTCAGGACGCCATCCCATCTCCCGAAGTCGAATGCGTTAATGCCAAAGGTGCTAATTATCTCTTCGTCTGTGACGATCATCCAATTTATGATATTCTAATGTCATCAACATACTATCCGATAGCTCGATATCTTCGGTCTCGGACCATCCTGCATCAATACATGAGGAAAGTAATAACATTCCAATTACACAATTATCAACCGTAAACCAAACAAATGTCATAAATAACTTCTTACCATTACATAGAGTTTTATACATTACGTAGATTATTGTATTACATTAAATTTCTATTAGGCGAACTAAATCCCACCTTAGGGGGCAGAAAAAACTCACGTGACACAAAATCCATGTGAGTTTCATTAATTAGGGGAAAACATTTAACTGTAAATGGACAAATATAACCTCATTAAAATTAGAAAGCACTACATCGCACATGACTCGAATTTGGAAGAAAATCAGCTCAATGAGCGTATATGAATCAAAATGCCAACTTAGAGGACGAAAGAATTAGTTTTGCCAATTAAGGGGAACTTCAAAAGTCGGTAACAATTTGGAGGGACAGATTTATAGTTCAACGTCCTTTAATACTCCACCCAATTTTTTTCAATATATATTTAAAATTAAAAAATTTACATTTAGCGACGCAATAATATGTCACAAGCAATTGATGTGTCGCTAATACTTTGTCACTAAAACAATATTTATATCACTAAATATGTATTAGAAGAAAATTAGTGAAGAGTATAATGTAGTGAATCGGCTTTAGGCGGGGAAAAAAACAAAAAGGATTAAATTACAATGGAATGGATGAAACTTTTTTTCTATACATATCATACGTACAAAAAAAAAAGTACAAAAAATTAATCTTTTCTTCATGCAATTTTTTATATATATATGAGATGTATAAAAAACGGTTGCATTCGTACTCTTTTCCTTGTTATCCATCCGATGCAGTAACCCACTAAAACTAAAATTGCAATACACCAGAAAACAAGGAGCAAAATTACAGCTCAATAAAATAACAATGCCATTTAGCCTTCTTACCATAGCCTTAAACAAAACCATGTTTTAACTTCATAGCTAGCTTGAGTTACTTAACTTCCTCCTTCATCAATGGGTGTTGGGTGATCAAGTCAGAAGTATAAAGAGCACAGGTCGTACATAGTAGAAAGCTACATTGTGCACATTCCAGGACGGGCTGTCTATGTTGTTGTTCCACACCACAACGGCCGCACAAGTTGGATAAATGCTCTGTATTCTGGTCGAAAAATGTGAGGGGGTGTGGATGAATTTGAACTTCGAGTTTGCCCCAAATTTGATATTGTGAACTCCATTTAGGCATTGGGTATGAAAAGACCGATCGCATTCACGACGATGATAAAGTCAATAATTTGTGTCTATTTCATCCTCGCAAATTTCACAGTACAATACTTGGAGATAATCCGTGAAGGGAGGATACATCAAGGGGATTGGGTGACGGTCCCATCTATGCTTGATCGTACTCGGAAGTAAAGTGCATTTTTGATGTATTTGGAAAGCGTGTTTTTCATAAGTGCAAGTTTCACATCCAAATTTCATACCTTTAGGTTCCATGTCAAAACCACATGCCATACATCTATTTTCGGATATTTCACGTTGAACAAGAGGGTGCTTGTGAGCTTCATGTTTGATCCTGTTAGGTAATAAAGAACACCTAATATCAAGCACCAATTCACAAATTTCACACGTATATATAATTCCATTGCACAACATGTCACAAGCTTTACACGTGTGGAAATCAAAAAAGTTGGAGTGAAATTTTAAATTGAGCGGGTGTTCTGGGTGACATGGGTGTTGCAACTCTATTGGCAACTCGGCACAAAATTTATGGAGAAAGAAGTTGCATTGAATGCAACCATAAAATGGATTAACCATCGAGATGGGCTGCACGCACCCATTGCATAGAATCTCATCAACCCTATTCTCAATATTATTCTTGATTTCAATTTGGTGGATGAGATATAAAGGATGATCATGACTAATATTGTCAAGCTGAACTGCTACTTCTACCACTTCATCTTCTAGATTCACCAACTTGCCAAAATGGTCTATCATTAGATCTAATAAGGATCCCTTAGACATTGGAAACTGCCTCAAATTAGTATCATCAAGATGTCCACAAGCTTCAGTCTCCTCTTCACCTTGTCTGGAACAACCAAATTAAAAATTGATGCTGCTAAGTATGGTTGAATTATAGACCAGTACTTCAAAGAAACTCCTCAATTACCAAAGTGAACACTTGCCTTTTTATGGTTTCACTTGGTGTCAATTAATTTTGCTCCTCCAATTGACCTATTCCTTATTTCATGTCACATGTTGCGTCCGTATAATAAGAATATCTTTGTTATACCTAACACGTCAGATGCCGATTGAATACATAGTCAAATAACAAAGATAACCTCATAAAACAGTCTCATGATTAGCATATGAAGCGAAATAAGAGAGAAGTCAGCTTAAAGAACAAAATTGACACTCTAAAGATGCAAGTATTCACTTTGGTAATTGATGATTACTTTAAAATTGGCTGACAATTTGGAGAGATAGATCGATCTGTAATTCAACCTAGTAAATATTGAAAATGTACATATAGAAAAGCAAACAAAGGGGAAAAAAAATCAAAAAACACGCACATCAAAATTTCTTCCTCTAGCGATTGAACACGTTTCAAATGCGCAAAATATCTGCATTCGGCACAATAATAAAGCCAGTAGCTTGGATTTAGTTTCTCAGTGCAGATATGGCAATACTGTGAAAAACGGCAATATATATCTGGAAGAGAATAGGCGAGTACGAGAGGATGATCATGAAAACTAACTTCAAAAGTGTTGGGTAAAGTAGCACAAACCTTGTGCACCCAAAACTGACATGTATTACAAGCATACGATGAGCCTTTATCTTCCACGCCACAAGCATCACAGCTAAACAAGTCTTCCCTCTGCACTAAGGTTAAAACATGTTGCGGGTGACCTTGGTGCTCAAACCTTGTGTCCTTTGAGCCACATGTCACACATATGTCTAACTCGCAATGAGAACAATTATAGGTGAAACAATTCCAAGGACGCTTACAAACCATACAAAGGCACCTTAAGCCCACACTATCATAATTAGGCGGGTGCGCTAGGAGGATTAAAGGGTGTTCATCGTGCATAGGGTGATTAATTTCTTTGGCTACTTCTGCGCACTTTTTGTGTAGGAAAAAATCACAATCATGGCTACAACTATATGCTGCTGAGTTGCCGCCTATGATTGGTTCTTGACACGCATAGCACACAACTTTCTCGCTAATAACATTGTCCTCTTTATGGATAAGTGGGTGCTCATGGCTAAAATGTTCAATCTTCATCTCTTTTGGGACATAGATAAAGAGAAATGAAAAAGTTTTGACGGTTTTAGCATCCAGACCTCTCAAACTATAATGCCTTTTAAGTCAAATATCTTAATCACTCTCTGTTTATTTTTAAATGAACTGTAACTAATTTTGCTAGAGTAATGCTTTGCATACCGTTTTTATGGTCCTATTTTTAAAGTGATGAAATAATAAAAAATCGTAACCACATAGATTGTAAATCATTTTTCATTTTTTATTTCAACTTGAGCAATTAATTAATCTTACTTCTTGTAATATATAGCAAAGTCATCTCTTGTAATATATATGCTCTATAAACAATTTTATTGTGCAACTTGAGCAATATTAAATCTTATACCTTGTAACGTCACCTGTCAAACTTTTTTGTTTGCTTAATTAAGAAACTTATCATTCTTTTAAAGTCAGCTTCTTCTTCTTCTTTTTTTAATTATAGAAATCGGTATTCTATATCTAATCTATAAGATATTTTACAAGTTGCAGATGAATAATAAGTGGAGTTGACAATCTGAGTGAACCCTGGATTCCCTTTGTAAAGATGAGCTAGACTTTGAGTTGTCAAAGTTGTTATTATATGGAACAGCAATTGTCATTGCAATTTCCACCTAAAATAATTGAGCCCTTTTTTTAACAAATTCAAAACACGGAAAGGTGTAAGTTCCAAACTGCAAGCTAGACTTGGGAATTTATTTTCTTAATAACTAAACAAACAATCTATGTTTAGTTTTGACATCTTTTTTCCTTGGTTTAACACAGAGTTAGTAATGCATTCAAGTTTAAATACATGTCCTAAAATTTGAGAAATCTAATTAATTATAATTATTTATGTTGGGATTACTTCAATGGGTTTGACCAATGGCCATTCGGACCGGAAGCCAAGTGTCATGTGTATTTGGCCTTGGACATTTATTAGTAGCGCCCCAGTCTTGTATTTCTCTAATGTGTTGGGTCTCAAGGGTTTGAACCCATGTTATAGTAGTTAGGCTTTTCTAGTTACTATAAAAACAATGTTTATTGTATAGATCATTATAGAGTGTGTAAGACATATATTGTAATTCTGTAATTAAGCACACCTAGAGGGGGATGAATAAGTGTAACTACCCAAAAGTGATCTACAGTGGTCAATTTTTGAAGTTTACTAACACATACTATAATCAGACGGAGTTAACCACATGCTGTATTAATATATATTCTTAAATGCATTATAATCTGAGATGACTAATACCATCAGTATTAGTATATGTTCTTTAAATCGTTATAATCGGACAACTAATAACTGTCCGTTTTAGTATAATTTTGAGCACGAACTAAATCAGAAATCTCCAGAATACTAAAGCATATAACAGAAAAGAAAAGAACAATAAATCACACCAAGATTTTTACGTGGTTCAGCCCCTATACTCAACTCTAGTGGCCTAATCCACATCTAATACCATACTATAACATGTGACAAATGAAAGTAACCTGTTATTATCACATGCAATCACTTCATCCTGCAGTAAAAACTCTTTTGGGCTAAAAAGAGGTATATCACACTTCTAGGTAAATTTAATTAAATCAATTAACATGGGCCATCATTATACAGTAACACATTATAACCTATGAAGAAATCAGCCCAATTCGATCCATGCATAAACATACTTGACCAACATGACTTAAACAAGTTATAAACCAACATAATATCAATTCAGTCCAATAATCCATTGTCATCATTAAAACCACAAAGTATAGATATATACTAACATTCTCTCCCTTTTTGATGATGACAATATATAAAGAACATACTCCCCCTAAATATATGGCTCCCCCTTAATTTATGCATATCACAATCTTTATGTGTATCAAATATGTCATGTCAAACAAGTAGTATCCAAAACAAAGCAACATAACAGTAATCATAATATCATATCTTCAATTTCTGTTTAATCAACCAAAACAGATTTAAAGATGTCAAATCCCAAAACAGTTATAAGCTATCCAAATATCCAAATAGTTATCAAAATCAAAAATCCATAAACTTTTAGCAAAAACTTTCATTTTTCCCATAGCAACAGCTATATCAGATCAGATCAGACCCCAAAATCTCTCCCCCTTTGACATCATCAAAAAGGAGAGCCTAATCTTCCTCTTGAACAATTTCAAACATGTCATCTTCAATCTTTTTAGTAAGGGACTTAAACTGAGCATCTAAGGAGTCCACCCTTTCAGTAATAGTGAGTACCCTAGCTGATAAGGAATTGAGTGAAGCTAAAAAATTATGCATGAGTTCAAGCATTGTGTCAAACTTGGAGTTCATATCAGTAACAAGATGATGAAGATCTGAATTTTGGGAAGCTGGAAGAATAAGAATAGAGTTAGGAGCAAGAGAATAAGAAGGAGAAACAACAGGGGCAGTAGGATCAGGAATATCTTATTTAATGTTCTAAGATAAAACATTGTCAACCCCAACTTTTAGTTTGGAATTTGCAAAAAATAAGTTATCAATCAGTTCAGTCAATTGAAAAACTTCTTCATTCTCAAAAGATATATCAAAATGAGCAAATATCTTTGTCAAAAAGCCACCATATGGAAAACATTTAGATTTGGTTTTTACACAGCTTTCCATATGATTAATCATTAAAAGAGCATAATTAAATTTTATTTTTGACAAAATTAGCTAGGGTTGACAATATCAAATCTTGATAAGTCATTTCTGACCTACCACCAGTTCGAGGGATAATATTTGCACGTATGAGTTTATGAATGACACTGTTTAATGGTGTGGTCTCAAGAACTGTTGACAAAGATACAAACTCAGCTGTGGGACAGTCTTTAACGATTCTCAGTTGTTACAAAACAGAGAGGTTTTCAAATTCCAGTGGCCCTTTTAGAGTGAATAAGAAAGGGCCAGGACAGGGTATGTCAAACGAAGCACCTAGCAAAGTAGAGTCAATGGAAATTATTTTGTTTTGCACAAAGGATTGAATCTGATTATTTGTGACTGGCAGATTTCCATAAAATTGCTTAATCAACTTGGGATAGGCAGAGGTTAGTGGAAATAACAAACTAGACAGACCAATTTGTTTAAACATATCAGTGACACCAATAGTGTGAAAAAGCACTGGGTCGATAGGTTTGCCAAACACGATAGATTTATTGATCATCAATTTCTGAAATTGTTTTACAAACGTGTGGGATCGAAAGATAATAATTGAATCACGATTTCTAGGAATAAGAGAGGAATTGGGTATACTCACAGAGACAGGGGTTTTACCCTTGGATGATTTTCCAGTGCGTTTCATCTTTTATGACGAAGCCCCCAAATCAGATGCCAGTTTGGAGAGGTTTCGATTTAGCCTTCGTTCATCTCCAGGTCCTCTGGAAGACGACGTTGCCCTTAGCTCTTGGGATTCCACAACTGGCGCCTTGAATCATTGGAGTGGTTAGCGACCGGTGTTGAAGGTAAAGCCCCCTCTGGTCTTGGTCATGGATCAAAGTGTGTGAAGAAGGAAACAAGGCTAGGCAAACCTTAGTTTATGATTAGAAAGAGACGAGACAAAGAGAACAGAAAGAATAGAAGATGAAAGGGCTTTTTAAAAAAATGATTTGTTAAGGAGAAAAGAAAATATATAGAATAGAGTCTGACGAATGGGAGATGAAGAGTTTTAAGAAAAAGAAAGGTACAAACGAGTAAGGACTGATAAAAAAATCTCTTAGAGTTTTATTCCCACTAAAAAACCAACATAACAAATACTAGTTGTGCCCCATAAACTAAAAATATCAATTTTACCCTTATAAGATCAGAACGCTAACTCACATAAAGTAAATAATTTATTTAATGAGAGTTAAATCCGAATATAAATTTTATTTCAGAAAAGAAAATATACTACACTGAAATATATATATATATATATATATATATTATATTTTTATTATTTTTTTTATTTTTATTTTTTTAAAAGAATAAAAACTTTTAAGCATATACAAACATACCAAGTTCTCTTCTCAAAGTGCAAAAACGTTCTTCACATAAAGGTTTTGTAAAAATGTCAGCCCATTGATGTTCAGTAGAGACAAAAACTAATTTAATTAATCCTTTAGCAACATTGTCTCTTAAAAAATGATGGCGAACTTCAATATGTTTAGTACAAGAATGAAACACGTGATTTTTAGATATGTCAATTGCACTCGTATTAATTGTCACACATAATAGGCACATTTTCACATATCACATTAAAATCATGAAGAGTTTGTATCATCCACAAAATTTGTGAACAACAACTACCTGCAGCCAAATATTCACCTTCCGTTGTGGACAAGGCAACTGATGTTTGTTTCTTACTGTGCCAAGTTATAAGGCTTTGCCCTAAAAATTCACAAGCTCTACTTGTGCTTTAATTTTCTATCAACTTGGCACCCTGCATAATTTGCTTCTGAGTATCCAATGAGTTCAAAATTTAGAGATACAGGATAATATAGTCCAAGATTAATTGTGCCAGATAAATATTTAAATATTCTTTTTACCGGTTTAAGATGAGATTATTTCGATTGAGATTGAAATCTAGCACAAAGGCATACACTATACATAATATCCGTTCTTGTTGCAGTTAGATAAAGTAAACAACCAATCATACTTCGATACATTGTTACTTCAACATCTTTACCTGTAGTATATGCAGTAAGCTTGATGGTATAGTACTCATTGGTGTTGACTTTGGTTTGGTATTTTCAAAATTAAATCTCTTCAATAGCTCCTTTACATACTTTGATTGATGAATGTAAATGCCTTCATTGGATTGTTAATTTGATTTGAAGCCCCAAGAAATAGTTTAACTCACCCATAAGGCTCATATCAAACTCATTATGCATACATTGGGAAAACCACTCACACAAAGAGTTAGTAGTAGCTCCAAAAATTATATCATCAACATAAATTTGAACAATTACTTGACATATACTTCTTCATTTAAGTAACCATTAAAAAAACATTTTTCACATCCATTTGATATAATTTAAATTGTCTAAATCATGTATAGGCTAATAAAATTCTTATTGCTTCTAACCTTGCAACATGGGCAAATATTTCTTTATACTCTATACCTTCTTGTTGATTATAGCCTTGAGCTACCAATCTGGCTTTGTTTCTTGTTATAACAACATTTTCATCAAATTTGTTTTTGAAAATCCATTTTGTACCAATAATAGATGCATTTTTAGGAGGCTTAACAAGATCTCATACCTGACATCGTTTAAATTGGTTTAAGTCTTCCTGTATGGCGATTGTCTAATTTTCATCTTGAATTGCTTCCTTGACATTTTTTGGTTCAACTTGAGAAAGAAAGGCTGAAAATGTACAATAATGCCTTGCTTTCCTTCTCGTGTTCATCCAAGTGTCGAGATCTCCTATGATCAAATTTGGAGGATGATTTCTCACAGTTCGAGATGATCTAGGAAGCTTGACAGTGGTCATCTGTTCGTTAGATTCAAACTGTGGTATGTCAAATTTTGTATTTGAGTGTTCTTCTAAAACAGACAGTTTAGGTTGTCTGATTTCATCTGTCTTTCCTTCTGATACAAATAGCTTGGGCTGTCCGGATTGAACTATTTGGGTTCCACGATTCAGATTGTCATTTCCTGTAGAAACTTCATTCTCTTTCTTTGACAGATCATGTTTAAGTTCATCAAAAATAATATTCACTGATTCTTCATTAAGATTGTAATTCGTATTAAATATGGAGCATTTAGCAAAATAAAAACTTTATAATAAATTATGTTACGAACTCCATAGAGTTTTCATAATAATACATCTAATTAAAACTCTATTTAAAAAATTATAAGGTATTTACAGATTTTGCCAAATAATTAATAAGTACTATTCATCTCCATTTTGACCTTGAGATATATATCTACAAAACAAACAAATCGTCTCTATCTTTTTGGTACCCAAATATTCTTGGGTCCTTTTGGGTTAGTATCATATAAATCACATTTCTTTACCCAAATTTGTTTATTTTTATTTTATTACAATTATAGTCAAAATGTCCTTTTAAACCACAATTTTTGCAAGTAATAAATGGTGAACAATAAAGTAGTTTATGCATTGGTTTCCTATTAATCATTCTAATATTATTATTAGTCCTATTTTTTATATTTTTAATAGGATTATACCCAATCCCTTGTTTATCAAGAATAGACCTTTGTGCCCCTAACATAACATTTAGGTTATCTTCTCCTTGCACAAATTTAGCAAGATCATTTTTAAAAAATGTTATTTCTGCATTTGTTACATTATCATCATCCCGCACATTCATCATTTTTTCATCATTAAAAGCATCCATGCATATATCTCTCACTTTGAATTTTTCTTTTAAAATTTTATTTTCATTTTTAAGATATTCATTTTATTTTCTTTCTTCAATGTGTGACTTAACTTCATTCATTAACTCATTTACGCAGTTCTTAAAATAAGTAGTTTTCTTTTTAAGCTTTTGATTTTTATTTTGTAAAGCAAGATAATCAGATGTAGATATTTCAAAATTTTCATGAAAATTTGTTACCTCAATTTGATCATCATCTTCTAGTCCTGTAAAACAGAATTGGCCAATTTCTTCATCTTATTCTGTTTTGGACTTGCTCATTGGAGTTGAGCTACCTTTTTGATTTTTCCTTTGTTTCTTTCTTTGAAGTAGTCTCTTAAGTTTTCTTGAGAGCATTTCAATTTCTTCATCAAAATCTTCGTGATCACTTTCATTGCTGCTCTCGACTTGAAGTGTCAATGTCTTCTTTATTGGTGCTTCATCTTCTTCATCATACCTTCTTAGCTGATTTTAAAATTCTTCAAGCTCTCCAAATAAAGTGAGAGTTTACATTATACTGATTGTTGTTGAATCTTGAAGAGTTGTAACCTTTGGTGCGAATCGTTTAGGCATGACTCTAAGTATCTTTCTGTTTATCTCCCTTTGATCAATTTTCCGTTCGAGCATACTTAGAGAGTTCATTAGAGTGAGAAATCTCCCTTGAGCTTCATTAATTGTTTCATCATTTTCTAACTTGAATAGCTCATAGTCTTGCATTAGCATACTTAACTTCACCTCTTTTACTTTGGAAGTAACTTTGTGGCTTGTCAAGATAGTATCCCACATTTCTTTTGTTGTGTTGCACGATGATACTTTATCAATTTCAGCTTGGACCATTCCGTTTAGCAAGGTGTTCATGGCTTTTGAGTTGTAAGAAAACATGTAGCTTTCATTTGCATCCATGTCCATGAGAGTCTTGAGTCTACCATCATCATGTCTAGGAATAACAGGTCAATTTTCAACTACCCACCATATCCAATATGGGTCTTTCTTGAGATAAATCTTCATTCTGAATTTCCAAAAGTTGAAGTTCTCGCTTTCGAGCAGTAGAGGTGTGCCATAGGATCTTTCCCTACGACCTGTAAAGATCAATATTAGTAGAGTCTTACTTTGATGCCAAATGTAATTATGTAATTAAGCACACCTAGAGGGGGTGAATATGTGTAAATACCCAAAAGAGATCTATAATGGTCAATTTTTGAAGTTTACTAACGCAAATTATAATTGGACAGGCTAACCTTGTCTGTATTAGTATATGTTCTTCGTCTGTTATAATAGGACAACTAATACATGTCTGTTTTAGTATAATTTTGAGCACGAACTAAACTAGAATCTACAGAATACTAAAGCATATAACAGAATAGAAAAGAACAATAAATATATGACAAACCGAGAATTTAGACGATTAATTAAATCTTAAATGATTAAATAAAGGTTAAGTAATAAGACCTAGAGTGGAAATAGAGTTTGGATTTAAAAGTTTTATGAAGGACTTATGTGGTTTTGTGTATAATGACTTATGTGAAGTATGTGAGTGATTAAATAAACATATATTATAAATGGAGGGTCAAAAATGCCTCTAACTTTTACCCCGATGTTCCACTTGCACCCTAAACTTTTTTTTTCCAAAAGTACCCTTAACGTTATAATTTTTGGGTCGCCCATGCCCCTGCCGTTAACAGAAGACAAACGGGGTTAAAATGTGATGACGTGGCAGGTTTAAATATAAAATATATTCTAAATAAAACAATATATATCATTTAATCAAAATAAAAAAATAATAAAATTCAAAATAAGAAAAGCATAACATATTTACATCAATTAATCAAAATACTAAAATTCAAATTATTTTGTTCACTAATCAAAACAACTAATTAAATAAAATAAGTTGTAAAACATATTTACATCATTTAATCAAAATACTAAAATTCAAAACATAACATATTTACATCAAATACTAATTAAAAAATACTAAAATACTAATTAAAAAACATACTAAAATACTAAAAAAATCAAATTAAAAAAAATACTAAAATAGTAAAATTCAAATTCTTTTGTTAATTAATCAAAACAAAAAATTTAAATCACATCATTAAAATACTAAAATCATAATACTAAACACTAATTGATATAAAATTTTAAATTACTAAAATCATAATACTAAATAATATTTTTAAATTACTAAAATATTAAAAATTGATATAATTTTAAAATTGATAATACTCTAGTTTAAAATTGATAATACTAAAATATTTTTAAATTGATATGATTTTAAAATTGATAATACTCCAGTTTAAAATTGATAATACTAAAATATTTTTAAATTGATATGATTTAAAAATTAATATTAAAAATTACTAAAATAATAATAATACTCTAGTTTTGAATTTTAAAATATTACTTATTATTATGATTTTAGTAATTTAAAAATTTTATATCAATTAGTATTTAATATTATGATTTTAGTATTTTAAGGATGTAATTTGAATTTTGTTGTTTTGATTAATTAACAAAATAATTTAAATTTTAGTATTTTAGTATTTTTAATTTTATTTTTTTTAGTATTTTTAATTAAGTATTTTAGTATTTTTTTTTTAATTAGTATTGATGTAAATATGTTATGTTTTGAATTTTAGTATTTTGATTAAATGATATAAATATGTTATCCAACTTATTTTATTTAATTAGTTGTTTTGATTAGTTAACAAAATAATTTGAATTTTATTATTTTGACTAAATGATGTAAATATGTTGTGTTTTTTTTTATTTTGAATTTTAGTATTTTTTTTGTTTTGATTAAATGATATATATTATTTTATTTAGAATATATGTTTTATATTTAAGGCCGCCACATCATCACATTTTAACCCCTGTTTGTCTTCCTCGTTAATGGTAAAAGGTAAATTCAAAAAATGTAACGTTAAGGGTACTTTTGGAAGAAAAAAAGTTTAGGGTGCAAGTGAGACATCGAGGTAAAAGTCGGAGGCATTTTTGACCCTTTGCCCTATTGTAAATATGTATATATAATTATTTTTTATATAAAAAGAATTAAAGAAAGCTATATAACCTAATGTTATACATTAGATATGAGAATTAAATAACATAAATGGTTATAGTAATTGAAGAATGCTAGTATTTAAATTATGTACTAGTAAATCAATGAAATAAATAATAATCAATAAATGATTATCTAATATGATTAATTAATCAATAAAAATGAAGTAAGTTAAAACTCAAAATTTGAGTTAGGGACAGAATTTTGAAGTACAGACTGCTCTGTTGAATCCGGAGCTAGCGTCAAGTTTAGTAAAAATAGACTGTAAACATAAAATGTGTCGGGGTTGACTTTTTTCTCAAAGTCAACAGTTGTCTTTTTTGGAAAAAAGTCAAACTTAAAATTTGGAGATGAATTTGGAGAAACGGATGTCCATGACTTTGGGAGAGTCAATTTTAGTAGGAATCGACTATAAACTTGAAAATTTGACTTTTTGGGTTCGAAAGTCAAAGACGGGATTAAGCACGCAAAACGAGACAATAAAAAGCGGGACCCACTTAACCAAAATCTGATGAAAATTCCAGCACATGGGCAGCCCACCTAATGTCACCAACTCCCCCAACAACTTCACCTAAAAAGTGGATCTAGTTTCCCTTTATTTAATATTAAACCTCTAATTCATTTAACTAAAGGAAAAGGCAAATAAGAAGCATTTCTTCTGTCATTCTTCTCTCACACACCAGACCAAATAGGGAGAAGTGAGAGAGAGAGGGCTGCCATGGATTGAAGAAAGAGAAAGAAGGAAAAGAAAAGTGAGGAAAAAGGAAGAAGGGAAAGAAGAAACCATGGATTTCTCCATAACTCTCACCCAAAAACCCCAGTGAAAGCTTGTGAGCTTGAGAGGGAATGAAAGAGGGGGAGGTCAGTCATGGGAAGAGAGGAAGAAGGAAGAGAGCAATAAGAAAGGTATAACACCCTAATTTAGTTTATTTCTTTTATTGTTTTTGATTTTGATGAACTATCAAATTATGATTTTGAACTTTAAAAACTTTAAATCTAGATGTTATATAGTGTATTTTGTATGGATCTAACCATTTTAGGTAATAAAAGTTTGATTCAAAGAACAAAAAGCAAAATAGTTTTTTTAAAAAAAACTAAGAAAAACTAGTGGACTGCTACCCCTAAATAGAAAATTCGAGGTTAGCTAGAGTGCTCTAAAAATTCTGGGCTTTTGGTATGTTATAGTACACTGAATAATCTTTCCATAGACTCTGGAACTGACTAATTCCGACTTCGAAGTAAAGATTTATGCTATTTTTAAGTAAGTAGTGAGTCAAATCGGAAAACCAACTCAAGATTAGGTCACTTTACACGAAATTTCTGGAATTCTATGTTTAGAATTTGGAAAAGGTCAAAGAATAAAAGTTGTAGTCCCGGACGTTAGCTTCGCGTGGGTTGAAGAATCACCTAAAAATGTTTTAAAGCAAAAAAGTTATGACTGTTCTAGCAAAAGAGGGTAAATCTGGGAAAAAGATGAAAGCTGTTGCGAGTGGACATTTTTGGGGCCTGTTTTAGGCTGCCTAAGAGGTCTGAAATTAGTGGGTGATATTTTTAAAAATACTTTGGTATGCCATGTATAACATATCAAAAAATCATATTAATTGAGATTCTGAGTAACGAGTGAGAAAATCATGAAGTGGTTTGTCTCGAAGATGCTGCAGCTTGGTAACAACGCTTCTTACGCTATTGCCTGGCTGAAATTTGGGTTGTCTTTGATTCTTTGCTTGACATCATTTTTGCGCACTGTTTTGAGGAGCTTTCGTGATCCGTTTTCATGGTGTGAAATTTTTCTAAAATACTATGACACGAGGTCTATAACATGCCCAAAATTTCACTGTTATATGACTTACGATTTGAGAATTAAAAATGAGCGAATAAGCATGTCAGAACTTGTAAATGAGCGAACGCCGAGCGTCAGTGCGCCTAGCGACTTTGACGTTCGACGTTCCGAATCGCGTTCCGACAAAATAATAAGTCATAATAAATCTAATAAAATCCTACGGGGCAAGATTTGGCTATAACTGATATTTTATGCCGAGAAACTTCATTTCAGGTATAAATAAAGTAATAAAAATATGTAATAAATATAAATTACATATTTAAGTGAAATAAAAGATATAGTTGCCTATAAAATTATTTTGTGGTGCAACGAAGAATGTAAAACTTTTGAAAATTGTATTAATCAGAAAAAATAATATTTTGAGGTTTTCGATGCTCAAAATGAAGTTTTTGAGCTGAGATTTATGTAACGGAGTATATATATTTATTATATATATATATATATACACAAATATTTGTAAAACGAAAAATAAAGCGAATGTGCTAGCAGGATAAAATATTTGTATATGAGGCCACAGTCAGTGTTGACTTATGAACGGACAAACTGATGTAAAAATTATTTAAATTAACGAAATAATATAGTAAGTTGAGTTTTACTATAAAAGCTATGTATTAGCTGTTTAAACCCCAAATTTGCTGGTAAAGGTAAATGATATTTCTAAAAAGGAATATAAATGGTTTAAGCTTCAAGATATAAAATATTTGCATCTTAAAATGTGTGAGACCTTTATTATTTATGAAACAAGTAAAATATTATTACATGATTAATAATATTAGATAATGATTAAAATATTATTAAATAATTAATAATATTAGTAAATGATTTGAATATTATTAAATGATTAATAATATTAGAAGGTGATTAAAATATTATTAAATGATTAATAATATTTGTAAATGATTAAGATATTACTAAGAAATTGAGAAGTAAATAAAATATTATTAAAAGATTAATAATATTAGGCGAGAATTTAAGATGATGGTTATGTGATAATAATATTATCAAATGACGATAATATTACTAGTGAGTTAAAGAATTATTCAACGTTTGATTATGTGGCTAAATGTTAGCTAATTTGTTATTTAAATAATAATGCGTGAGATAAAATGTATTATGCTAATTGAAGGATCGATTTTATTAATGATAGGTCTTTCATAAGAGATTAAATTAGATTGCTTAGCGGTAATCAACGGTACATGCAAGTTTTTCTAACTCAAACTTGAGTTGTATTTTCAAAGCATGTTAGTGAATAATTATTGATTATTCACATCTATACTGCTAATCGATTCGCACTTAGTGCATGTCACATATGTTCATCAGGTATGAAAGGCTGATCACCTTCATTATCATAAGGTTCAATTAAATTTGTTCATAGTCATTATTGACCACTCAACATACTTATTCAGTTATTGAAGTTTTGATTCATGCTCTTTCACAATTATATTACATTGTTGAGAACTTGAAAGCTTAATCCTTTTCAATCATGATATATCTTCCTTGTACTTAAACTTGTTGGGCAAAATAGTTGTTCACCCTTGCTATATCATAATAATTTTTTTAGATTAAGACGAAAGCTTGAATAAAGATATAGACAAAGACAAATTCCAGAATTAGATTATTATGCAGTTAGAATTATTAAATTTCCTGACGCGAATGACATTGTAAGTCGTGTAGGATATTGAATGCATGTATTAAGTTAAGGTTACAGACCTTGGGGATTGTGTGTAAAAGTTTATTGTATAAACAATTTATGTTTATATCTTTCGCAATAGTTATAGAGATGATATTTCGTAGCGTTAACGTACCAGGTCCAAGGTTCAAGGGACCCGGATTTGGGGGCGTCACAAAATCACATCAAGATTTTTACGTGATTTTGCCCCTATCATCTACTCTATTAGCCTAATCTACATCCAATACCATACTATAACATGTGGCAAATGAAAGTAACTTGTTATTAACACATGCAATCACTTCATCCTACAGTAAAAACTTTTTTGGGCTAAAAAGAGGAATATCACACTTCCAAGTAAATTTAATTAAATCAATTAACATGAGCCATCATTATATAGCAACACATTATAACCCATGAAGAAATCAGCCCAATTCGATCCATGCATAAACATACTTGACCAACACCACCCAAACAAGTTATAAATCAACATAATATCAATTCAGTCCAATAATTCATTGTCATCATTAAAATCACAAAGTATAGATATATACTAACATATATGAATACATCAGACATGCATGATTAGTCACAAATTGATGAATTTAGGCATATCATGTGTTATTTACTTTTTATTATTATTTAATTTATGTGTGATTATGTCCAATATTCAATCCTAAATCTAACAATTTTGTTTATGACTGCCCAAGATATCTGTCTGTTAATCAGCTTCATAAGATACTCGTGAGGTTAATTAACAAGAATCCACCAAGGATCTAAGCTTGCGCCCGGAGGAGTTCAAGTATAGGTACCTTGAAGCCAACTCTCTTCAATACTACCATATCATAAATTGATGTGGGTAAAAATATCCACCACTTGCATAAATTCACATATGTTTTTCACATATACAAAACTTGTCTCCAAAACTTAATTATAAAAGTGTACTACAATCATTATAGTGGGGTATGAAAACCCCTAATATAAAGTTGACTCCATAAAAGATTCTAGAAGAACCGCGAATCATGTGTGAACCCTACCAATAGTTATCTCTTTTATTGAGTTCAATAAAAAAGAACCCAATAAGTTGACTCAACAACAAGAGTACCAATCCAATTCTACAAGGAACCTCATTCCTTATTGGACTCTACTAAAGGTAATTCTCCTATAAATACCTGTCTCCATTGACAAGTTAAGGTACACATTATTTATGCACAAAAGCTCTTATATATAATGGAAATTGACATTTTTACATTATTTTTTGATATTTTCACACATATGACTCACATTAGTTAATAAAAATTTAACACATCAATTAATATGTGGGCTTTATGTGTGAAAATATCAAAAAAATGATGTGGAAATATCAATTTTCAAATATAATTTGTTCTCTTCTTTCAAATACTGACTTAATGGTCCGCCCAGGGGCAACACCCTTAAGGTTAAGATCTTCTTATTGTAAGGTGTTTTATGATTCATTTTCCTCTACAACATCAACAACATATATCAGGTACGGTTGAACAGTTTTTGATTGCATCAGATTAGCGAACCCTTCAAAAGTTATTATGATTTATGAGGAGAGCCTTCCCGGTAAACTGCTCCTAATAAAGAAAGATTGTCAAAGAACATGTTAAAGCCAAGTTTCTCTCTTTATATATTTTTGAATTGATATTAGTATTATTATTCATTATTATGTGGTACGTATCCGAAAGGTTGTAAGACTCCAAACTGACTCTTTCGTCCACTTACCTAAATTTTCTATACATTAGGCGTGAGGGATATAGTTTGACGTCATAGTGATCTCTCTTTATTGGCCTAAAGAATCATTAACTTGAATATTTTTTGCCCTTATGTTTGCCTAATCTCTTCTTGTGGTGGCCCCCTGTTCACATGCAACATTATTGATTCCCTTACTTATTATCTATATCTATTTATGTTGCCTATCCAATCATAGTGAATTAGTACCAACCTGAACAAGAAGCACAATAAAGCTTTTGATAGTTAATACCCAAATAAGTGGTTCAATTGGCATGTAAAGCTCAATTGGTCAAAGAAGGCTACAATCTTAGCGTTGCACTATTTTTCAAAAAAGAGAAATATATCAAACTTATCAGTGACATATATTTGTTCAGATGTGGTACATATATTTGTTACACAGTTACACTGATTTTTCTTCTTGCTGTGAAGACTAATTTTACAGCCATTGTAGAGCTCTACTCCCATATTCTTATTCTCTCACAGAACTAGTGGCACAGGGAAAGATTAAAAATAGAATTAAAACAATTACAGGAATTGGATTTATGTAACTTTACAATTACACGAATTTATAAAATTGAATAAATTAATTAAGCGGTCACAATAATTTATAAATTCTAAATAATGAAAGTTTTTCGTAAATCACACGAAAACATCTTAAATACTAAACAATAAAGTTGAAAACCCTAATTAGAAAGAAAAAAAAAAGCAAAATTACAAAAAAAAATAATAATAACTCCAAAAACGGGTAAAAACTTTGGTCCTCTTTTCAGCCTTTTTTGGGCATAAAATGGGCTCTCCCCGGCCATCAGTAGGCTTAAAATTGGTTTTGATTTTATATAGTATGGGTCCCTGATGCAAGAGGATCCGAGACTGATGATGAAGAGCTGTCGGATAAATGACCTTGGAGTATCATGAGTTGGAGGATCATCGCAGGTGTGGAGGTCATTAACGCATTCGGTTTCGGGAGATTGGATGTCTTCGGGATTGTCGCATCATGACATCGGGAGTTCGACTTATTTATTTACCATTGTTAGCTCTTTATTGGTAGTAGAGTTTTATTAGGAAGTAAATCTTTTATAGGAAGTTATTACTTGTTAGGATATTATTTCTATAAATATAGGAAGTTTGTTAGGATTTTGTTTCCGTATTTCTAGGAATTCTGTTATGACTTTTAGAGAAAGTTTTGTTAGCTATATAAAACTCAACTTGTGAATGAATAGATAATAACCACTACACCAAAAATGGCCGACAAATACTTCACAAGATGTATTATATCACTCACAAGAGATTTATTGCGAAGAAATATTTTCTTCACACGATTGCTCGCATAAGACCTCATCGCAATTGAGTATCTTTCGCTAAGTAGTAACTAAATGTTTTTTGTGAAGTATATATTGTGAACAACATTTTATTCAGAAATTATAATAGGTAATGGAATATTATTATTTAGTGAAAGATTGGTTTCCTTCATAAATAATATTTTAAGAACTATTTGAAATTAGTGAATAACTTTATTACCTCACAAATAATATATTATGAAGAACAAATTTATTTAACGAGAGAATATTTTCTTTCATTGATTATAAATTGAGAATCTTTCTTCAAATTAGTGAGAGAAAAAAATTCCTTCACAAATTATAAATTTGTAAATAAAAATTAATTGGTAAATAATCAAAATTTATTAAAATTAAATTGATTTTCAAATCGACAATTTCATATTTATTATTATTATTATTATTAATCAGTATAAAAAAATATTAAATTTAACATTTCAAGTAAATATAAATATTGTCATTTTTGTTTCAAACTAATTGATAAACTAATACATAAAGAGCTAATAAAATCAATACTCAACATATAAATAGATAACGGTCGAGTCACAATAACTACAAAATTTATTATTGTATCTTGGTTTCCCAAGGATCATAGTACCTACAATATTTATTAAGTAACATAAAAAACTGAAAGAACAAGAAGTAGAACTGATCCACCATAATGTTAGTCATCATCACCAACTATTACCATCCTTAGCTTCCTTCTTGGCACAACATCTATTATCCCTAAAATGGGATAATTCATCAGCTAATTTATCATGTAGGTCCTGATATTGCAATTGATCAACACTGTCCGCAGTTGGAAAAGCTACGTTCTGTGTGACGCCCCCAAATTTGGATTCTCTAATCTCAGTTTCAGTGCTCACGATCCATCATTATCATAAGCATTCTATAAACTATTGCAGAATAATAAACATACATTGTTCATTATAATAATGTAAGACCCCAACTTATTATAAATGAAATTAAATTTCCTCTATTTATTATTTTGAAATAGTAAGGTTTGATTTGATTAATGTGGTTAGTTATGGGTAAAATGCGCAAATATTCCAAATAAGCAAGTGGTTATAAAATATTCATTTTTATCGGAGAATATTCTTTTGATCGTGGAATATTCTTACTGTTGGGGAATATTCGTACAATCGCAGCCTTGTGTGGGCCCCATAATGGAAAGCGATTGGATGAAGAAAACGACAAGTATAAGTTGTTATAAATAACGGTGAAGTAGTTATTTACAGATTAATCACTTGTTAAAGTGCCGTTGGTTTAAAACACGATGTACGTGGTATTGCACGATTATTGATTCTTACGTGAAGGCACTTTACTCGATAATTATTACGATAATTCTTGTTTAATATTTTATTTTATTGATTGATAATTCTTTGCGTTGATATTTTATATTATTGGTGTTTCAATAATTGTCACTACACAGTATTTTCATTATTAGATCAATAATTCATATTATTTGAATAATATTATTAGATAACATTATTGGCAATGTTTAGAAAGTTCTGTCTAAGGAGAGGTTTGGTCACCTAATTGTGCATCAATAAGGAGAAATCCTTATTAGAAAGCCCCCTCTTTCTTGGGAACGGCCTGATTGCCAGTATTGTGATTCTATAATATTATTTGTGAATAATTAATTATTAATTTATATGATAAGAAAAATATTCATTTTATGTGGATATAGATGGAGACAATTTTAAAGTGACAATTGTTGAAAAATTGATATTTTATCTTTTCTGATAAAATAATTCATTTAAATATAATATTATATTTTAATAATATAATAATGGTGATATTTTTACAATGAATGTGGGATATCTACGAATATATGAGGATGAAGAGTATTTTTGTTGCAAAAGTTGTTTTAAAACATGTTAAACATGTACGTGGGCCCATTTCTTGGTTGAAATTTGATTATAACTTTGTAAAATCGTCTAGTTTGTGAATTTGATTCAAATTTCGTTTGGAATTTGGAAAAACTTTCTTACGCAAAGTTGTAGAGAATGAAATTTCCTATGGAAAGGACATAAGGTTGAATTTTCCGATAAAAGGGCTATTTATTATGAATTATTGAAGTTCCAAAGCTTCGGAATAATTGATTTTTGGAGTTTAAAATAATTATTTTAAGAAAAACATTTTTTACACTTGGGTGGGACCCACATGAATGTTAAGCATCTTTGAATTCAATCTTCTTGGTGTGCGTGGAAAAATTTTAGAAAATATTATTATTTTATTAAATTTTACATTTTGGTGTTCTAAGCATTTTCTATAAATAGGATCTTGGGTTAGAATTGAAAATCACACGTAAGCTGAAGTTTTCTCTCTCACTCTCTATATTATCGGCGTATTCTTGTGAGTATTTTGATACTTAGAGTATTTTTATCTGGTGCAAGTTCCTTCAAGACTATATATCCGATATTCGGTTAAATCTTGTCTTTTCGAGGTAAGGGATATTATTATTTTTTAAAATGATATTATTTCTTCCAATATCATTATGCCGGAATATTGATAGTATTTTTCTTGTGAAATTCTTGTCTTTTAGTGTCGGGATTACTATTCACGTATACGGTATTATTCACGAATACGACACTATTCACAGAAAAATTAAATTTTTATTTTTTTGTCCAAAATATCTATTATGGATACTAGCTTTGATTGTATCCATGTTTTGATCATTCTTAAATTTTGCTCCACTATGATTATTTATGAAGTATTTTTGAACTTTCGGATTGTTTAAAGTACAAATCCTTAATATTTGTTCTTTTGTTTCCTTTGGATTCATTTTCTTTAAAATATTTTCATCATCCTCAGGTCCTAAATGATGATTTTCTTTGAATATCTTTGCTTTGTAGTGCAAAGATTAATAATTTTTCGATGAATATCTTTGGCGCGTAGTGCGAAGATGAGCAGTGTTGAGATGAACATGACCCGGTGATGAATATCTTTGGCACAGAAGTGCAAAGATGAATATTTGATTCAAGATGAATATTGATTGATGTTCTGAGGATAAAATAATGATGATGGACTTTTAAATTCATAGATTATAGTAGATTTTATTCTCTACGTAACTCATCTATGAATTATTATTTCCGCTGCGAATATTGATCTGAAACTTGTTGTCTATTGTATTTTATCAGATTTTTCCATGTTGAAGACTAACGATAATTTGTTCTATATTATCTTAGTCATAATATTCTTTACTGGGCTAGTTGAGCTCCCCCTTTTCCTTTTTGTTCCATTTTTCTTCTTAGGAGGCGAGAATGTAGCGAGTACTAGTCGGGGTATGGAATGAAGGTTTTTAAAAAGTTATTTTAGTAGTCCTTACCATTTTTGTAAAATAATATATCAATAATTGTAATGAGGACTTATTTGAGTGTTGATATTGTCTAGAAGATAATATTTATATTTAAACTCACAGTTTTTATGTTGTATTAATAAAGCTGTAGTTGTTTCTGTACCATGTTATTGACGACTCAGAATGGGTGTTGTATACCTATTTTGGGGGCGTCACAAATAAAGTTTTATGACATAACCCCAAGGTCTTCTTTACCTTAACTAAAATACACCTTTAATATTACAAAAGATTTACATAAATAATTCCATCAGGTAATATAATAATTAACATTCATATTAAGCTAATCTTGAACTTTGCCCTTGCCTTTGTCTTTCTTATTCAATCCTTCGGGCTTAATTAGCTGAAATAAATGTCATGATAAAGCAATGGTAAGCAAACTAGTTTGCTTAGCAAGTTTAAATACAAGAAAGATATATCATGATTAGAAAGGAATTAATCTTTCAATGTTCAAAAATAGAATCGATTATAAAAGAATATGAATTAAGTTTCCATAATGGAATATTTGAATAATAAATGCTGAGCGATTTAAAATAACCATGAATATATACTATAGTTGTCAGTATTTAAATTGGTCCTTTTAATAAGTTTTGGTAATTGAGGGGATCAACCTTTCATACCCGGCGTATTATGCATAAACACTTAATAGTCGAGCAACAATTGTTTTCCAATATAATGTTTTAATAAAATTGTTCTTTTCTCAGTCTCGAGTCCTTACCAAATCAATTGGTTAAGAAAAACTTTTAAAACATATTTGATTTAACAAATTTAAACATATTCAATCTAGCAGATACAACTAGAATAGATCTATCTCATAAACAATTCAAGAATGAAATAACTTTAACTAATTCACAATTCAATAATAATTGAACATGAATTCAATTGCACAAAGTAAGATTCACAATAATCATTCAGGATGTGGAATAATTGAAAGACCCCAAATTTTATGAATAAAGATTTAAAATTCTCAAAATATTTTTTGTTGAATATTATGGTGTGGATTTGATATAATGTTATAGTTGTGGGTAATATTTATAAATTTTACAAAGTATGCAAGTTGTTATAAAATATTCTTTTTATAGGGGAATATCCGTACGACGGCACAATTATTGGTGGACCCCACAATAGAAGTATTGTCGTAGTAAGAAAAGCAGCAAATTATCATTTTATAAAAATAACGTCGAAAGTATTACGAATTAAAGCTGTTGAACTACCGGTAGTAAAAAGTACGATGTCTGGCGTGGTTGCGTAGTAGTACTGCGGTATTGATTATTGATGCTTACGTAAGAAGCCACTCAATTATACTCAATTATTGCTACAGTAATTGCAGCATCATATCTCTCATATTATTGATTCGATTATTGTCACAGTATCATCTGCATAATATGATATATTATTAAATCAATAATTGAGACGAAAAAGTTATTTATATTACTAAATTACAATATTTACAATGTCTAGAAGTTCTATTAAGGAAAGGTTTGGTTATCTAATTGCGCGCCAATAAGGAGAAATCCTTATCGGAAAGCCCCCTCTTTCCTGGGAACGACCTGATTGTTAAATATTGTGAGTTATAATATTAATGATGAATAAGTTCGTGTTAATTAAAGATGAAATTGATAGTTCCATTATGTTGGAATTATTAGTGTTAGTGAAAATCGACATTTATTTCGATGATAATTGATGTCTGGGGGTTATATTGATAAATCGGGTATTTAATTGGATAAATGAGCAATTAATTGCTACTAATTCACATGCTTATATAACTATTTGTCCACATGTGTGTACTATTGAATCACATTCTTGTACTATTAGGGGAGTTGGTGCAAGATTGATAATACTTGCATGACTAAGTTAAAGATGGAGGTATAGATGGGAGTCTTATCTTTGTTATTAGGTATTTTCACATGATTATAACTATTGAATCACATGATTGAACTATTGATTCACATTATTTACTATTAGGGGAGGTGGTGCAAGTTTGATAATACTTGCGGGACTAAATTAAAAATAAAGGAAAAGAGGAAGGTATTATCTTTGTAATATTACGAGCCCCAAAAGCGTGCGATTATCGAAATTATATTTTTCTATAAATAGAAGCTCATTCTTCCTTCATTTCTCACCAATTCACTAAAAGCTATAGAGCAATTATTATAAAGAGAAATTATAGAGAGAATGAAGAAGAAAGTCTCGCTACCTCTCTATTTCGGTATCGACTTTATTCTAAGGTAAGGGTATTATTTCTTTCATATTCATGAAGAGAGCTATTGTTATTCCATTCCTTATTATTACGTTGGAATAACATCTGTCTGATATCGCATACATGGTGAAATTCTTTACATTATTCTATTATTTATTATTTGGAATAACTTTATGCATGCGATACATCGCATGCACAGTGAATTCTGTTGTTATTCCATTCTTTATTATTACATTGGAATATCCTGTTTTGTGCGATTTTGGCTGTGACTGGTTCCATTCTTTATTATTACATACATGCGGTTTCTGCGTGACACAGTTCCATTCTTTATTATTACATTGAGAATAACTTTTATGTAATGCGATTCTACCGTATCGTGGTGAATTCTTTTGTTATTCCATTCTTTATTATTCTATTGGAATAACATACATGTGGATTAATGCATACATGGTGAATGATCCTTTGTATTCATATGAATAGTATTTTCATTCGAAAAGGGTTTACGCCGGGGCGATTTCGTTTTTCCGACCATCAAAATTATGGAAAAATTTGAAATGATAATTTGATGAGTTTTCTAAATTGTGTCCAAATATAGCGATTTTTTGATGTATAGATTAAGAGTAATGAATTTTATGGGAAAAAACTGTTTTAAAAGTAAACCCTTATAACTTCGTGTGGTTAACTCCAAAATAGGTGAAATTTTTATTGGTAGTACATGTATATAACAGGAGTATACCCAGTAAATTTCGGGATTTTTGGACAAAAGTACAATTCATGATAAATGTCTAAATATTGGCGATTTTGGCCGTATGAAAAATAGTAAATGAATTTTAAAATTCGAGAAAATATATATTGATATGGGACTATGTTCGCTAAATCCTAGAAAAGAAATATTTTTGGGGTGATTTGGTATTTTCATGAAAATAAACTAGTTATGAGTAAATGAATTAAATATGTTATGTGAATTAACAAAATTAAAAAAATAGGATTTTATGGCTTGAGAATCCTATATAGGGTATATGCAGATTTTTGATGAGTGATTTGATCATTGGTGATGAAATCTTATGAGTATGACATTTTTGAATGATTAAATGCATTATTTGGTAAAGTGTAAACAATTAAATTAAATTATTTATAAATTTAAGAAGTGATTAAAATATTGTTATAATATTAACAATATTAGATTATGAGTTTATTAAGTGGTTGATAATATTTTGATAAATTTAAATTCTTTAATATTTATCCTTGTTTTCGTTTGATTAATACTTATATCATTGTCATCGTCCTCATGCTTATATGGTGATGAAAGTTATCTTTGGCTTACGTGCAAAGATGGACTATTGATTATTGATTTTATAGTTGTATATCGTTGGCTTACGTGCAGAGATGGACTTGGTATGATTATGACCAGGGATCATTCAGTATAATCATGACCCGTAATGTTATAAACGATGTGGTAAAAGTCCTCAGTGGCCTGTAGTGCATTGATGGACAGTTTTTGGTATGATTATGACCAGGGATCATTCGGTATAATCATGACCTGTAATGTTATAAACGATCTGGTAAAAAGTCCTCGGTGAAGAACGTAGTGCGTTGATGGGCGGATTTTTGAGTATGATTATGACGAAATTATTCGGTATAATCATGACCATTGATGATTTAATTAATATCTTTGGCCCGTAGTGCAGGGATGATTCGATAACGTATGTGGTTTATTTATTTAGCTGAGTCTCAACGATAAAAATTGATGAAAATATTTTAAATAAAAATTTATTTATTTAGCTGAGTCCCAAATTTTAAGAATAAAGATTTAAAATTCTCAAAATATATTTTTTTTTAATATTATGGTGTGGATTTGATATAATGTTATAGCTGTGGGTAATATTTATAAATTTTACAAAGTATGCAAGTTGTTATAAAATATTCTTTTTGTTGGGGAATATCTGTACGATGGCACAATCATTGGTGGACCCCACAACAGAAGTATTGTCATAGTTAGAAAATGACATAATTATCATTTTATAAAAATAACAAATGAAAGTGTTACTGAATTAAAAGCTGTTGAACTACCCGGTAGTAAAAGTACGATGTCTGGCGTGGTTGCGTAGTAAGCATACGGTATTGATTATTGATCTTACGTAAGAAAGTCACTCGGTTATACTCAATTATTGCTCTGATAATTGTTGCATCACATCTCTCATATTATTGATTCGATTATTATCTCGGTATCATCCGCGATAATATGATATATTATTAAATCAATAATTGAGGCGACAAAGTTATTTATATTATTAAATTGCAATATTTGATGTCTCAGAAGTTCTATCAAGGAGAGGTTTGGTCATCTAATTGCGCGCCAATAAAGAGAAATCCTTATCGGAAAGCCCCCTCTTTCCTGGGAACGACCTGGTTGTTAAATATTGTGAGTTATAATGTAAGACCCCAAATTTTTTTTAAAAATAAAATGGAATTTCCTTTATTTATTATTTTGAAATAGTAAGGGTTTATTTGATTAATGTGGTTAGTTGTGGGTAAAATGCGCAAATATTTTAAATAACGGCGCAGCTTTGTGTGGGCCCCATAACGGAAAGTGATTGAATGAAGAAAACGACAAGTTTGAGTTTTTATAAATAACGGCGTAGTTGTTACCGTTAATACTATTGGAATACCCAGTGGTTAAAACAAAGTAGCACACGGTATTGCACCAATTATTGATTCTTACGTAAGAAGACACAACTCAATAATTGTTACAGTAATTACTGTTCAATATTTTATTTTATTAATTCAATAATTGCTACGTTGATATTTTATATTATTGTTGTTTGATAATTGTCACTACACATTATTTTTATTATCGGATCAATAATTCATATTGTTGGAATAATATTATTAGATAACATTATTGGCAATGTCTAGAAAATTCTGTCTAAGGAGAGGTTTGGTCACCTAATTGCGCGCCAGTAATGAGAAATCCTTATTGGAAAGCCTCCTCTTTCTTGGGAACTGCCTGGTTGTCATTATTGTGATTCTGTAATATTATTTGTGAATACTTAATTATTAATTTATATGATAAGAAAAATATTTATTTTATGTGGATATAGATGGAAAAAAAATTTAATGTGACAATCTTTAAAAATTGATATTTTATCTTTTTCTTTTAAAATAATTTATTTAAATATATTATTCTATTTTAAAAATATAATAATGGTGATATTTTTACAATGAAAGTGTGATATATGAATAAATGAGGAGGAAGAATATTTTTGTTACAATAAATATTAAAAACATGTTTTTCATGTTTGTGGACCCCATTTCTTGACTGAAATTTGATTATAGCTTGTAAAATCACCCGTTTGTGGATTTCGGTCAATTTTTGTTTGGAATTTGGAAAAACTTTCTTCTGCAAAGTTGTAGAGAATGGAATTTCCTATGGAAAGGACATAAGGCTTGAATTTTACTGATAAATTGGCTATTTATTATGAATTATTGAAGTTCCGAAGTTCCAGAATAATTGATTTTTGAAGTTTTAATTTTTTTTTTAAGAAAAACATTTTTGGTGAGTGTCCCACATGTGATATAAATGTGTTGAGTGCTGAAATTCAGATTTCAAATGTTGCGTATAATATTTTTATAAATAATATTATTATATTAAATTTTCGCTTTGGTGTTCTAAGCATTTTTCATAAATAGGGTCTTAGGTTAGAATTGAAAATCACACTTTAAAGCTGAAGTTTTCTCTCTCTATATTATCGGCGTATTCTTGTGAGTATTTTGATATCTTGAGTGTTGCTATATCACGGTCTGCAAGTTTTTCCATCATTATATATCGATATTTTAGCGAAATCTTTGTTCTTTTGAGGTAAGGGATGTTATTTTTAAAAAATGATATTATTTCTTTCAATATCATTATGCCGGAATATTGGTAAGATTTTTCTTGTGAAATTCTGATCTTTTCATGTCGAAGTTAGTATTCATGAGTTACTATTCACGAGTTACTATTCACGAAGCATGATGATTTTTCTTGTGAAATTTCTACCTTTTAGTGTCGGGGTTACTATTCACGTATACGGCCTTTATTCACGATATCTGACCTTATTCACGAATACGGCACTATTCATAGAAAAATTAAATTTTCATTTTTTGTCCAAAATATCTATTATGGATACTAGCTTTGATTGTATCCATGTTTTGATCATTCTTGAATTTTACTTCACTATGTCTATTTATGAAGTATTTTTGAACTTGGATTGTCTAAAGTACGAATTCTTAATATTTGTTCTTTTGTCTCATTGGATTCGTTTTCTTTAAAATATTTTTCATCATCCTCAGTCCTAAATGATGATATAAATGAATATCTTTGGCTTGTAGTGCAAAAATGAATGATTTCTTGATGAATATCTTTGGCCCGTAGTGCAAAGATGAACATGTGTTTAGATGAACATGACTGACTAATTAATATCAATGGCCTGTAGTGCAAATATGACTATTTGATTCAAGATGTATATTGATTGATGTTACAGGAATAAAATATCGATGATGGACTTTTAAATTCATAGATGATAGTAGATTTCATTCTCTCCTTAACTTTTCTAATGAATTATTGTTTCCGCTGCAGTTGTTGATCTAAAACTTGTTGTCTATTGTATTCTATCAGATTTTTCCCTGTTGAAGACTAAGGATAATTTGTTGTACATTATCTTAGTCATAATATTTTTTACTGGGCTAGTTGAGCTCACCCTTTTCCTTTTTGTTCCATTTTTCTTCTAAGGAGGCGAGAATATAGCGGGAACTAGTTGGGGTGTGGAGCGATGGTTCAAGACAGTTGTTTTAGTAGTCCTCATCATTTTGTAAAATAGTGTATCAATAATTGTATGAGGACTTATTTGAGTGTGTATATTGTCTAGATGACAATATTTGTATTTAAACTCACAGTATATGTGTTGTCGTATTTTGCACGACAATTGTAATAATGAAGTTATAGTTGTTTATGTACCATGTATTTGGCGACTCAGAATGGGTTGGATGGAATGGACCTATTTTGGGGGCGTCACATATAATATTAATGATGAATAAGTTCGTGTTGATTAAAGATGAAATTAATAGTTCCATTGTGTTGGAATTATTAGTGTTAGTGAAAATCGACATTTATTTCGATGATAATTGATGTCTGGGGGTTATATTGATAAATCGGGTAATTAATCGGATAAATAAATAATTAATTTCTACTAATTCACATGCTTATATAACTATTTGTTCACATGTGTGTACTATTGAATCACATTCTTGTACTATTAGGGGAGTTGGTGCAAGATTGATAATACTTGCATGACTAAGTTAAAGATGGAGGTATAGATGGAAGTCTTATATTGTTATTCAGTATTTTCACATGATTATAACTATTGAATCACATGATTGAACTATTGATTCACATTATTTACTATTAGGGGAGGTGGTGCAAGTTTGATAATACTTGCAGGACTAAATTAAAAATAAAGGAAAAGAGGAAGGTATTATACTGTAATATTCTGAGCCCCAAAACGTGCAATTATCGAAATTATATTTTTCTATAAATAGAAGCTCATTCTTCCTTCATTTCTCACCAATTCACTAAAGCTATAGAGCAATTATTATAAAGAGAAATTATAGAGAGAATGAAGAAGAGAAGTCTGCTACCTCTCTATTTCAGTATCCAGCTTTATTCTAAGGTAAGGGGTATTATTTCTTTCATATTCATGAAGAGAGCTATTGTTATTCCATTCCTTATTATTACGTTGGAATAACTTTGTACATCCAAGTATCGCATCGTGGTGAAATTCTTACGTTATTCTATTATTTATTATTACATTGGAATAAAACTTGCATGCGATGATCATCGCATGCGCCTGGTGAATTCTGTTGTTATTCCATTCTTTATTATTCTGTTGGAATATCCTGTTTGTGCAGTTTACGCATGACCTGGTTCCATTCTTTATTATTCATGCATGCGGTTTCTGCATTGACACAGTTCCATTCTTTATTATTATTCGTTGAGAATAACACTTTATCATGCATCATCTCTAGTATGCATGGTGAATTCTTTTGTTATTCCATTCTTTATTATTCTATTGGAATAACCTGTCTATGTGGATTACCGCATACATGGTGAATGATCCTTTGTATTCATATGAATAGTATTTTCATTCAAAAGGGGTTTCTGCCATGGGCAGTTTCGTAATTTTTCTGACCATCAAAAATTATGGAAAAATTTGAAATGATAATTTGATGAGTTTTCTAAATTGTGTCCAAATATAGCGATTTTTTGATGTATAGATTAAGAGTAATGAATTTTATGGGAAAAGACTGTTTTAAAAGTAAACCCTTATAACTTCGTGTGGTTAACTCCAAAATAGGTGAAATTTTTATTGGTAGTACATGTATATAACAGGAGTATACCCAGTAAATTTCGGGATTTTTGGACAAAAGTACAATTCATGATAAATGTCTAAATATTCGGCAGTTTTGACCATATGAAAAATAGTAAATGAATTTTAAAAATTCCGAGAAAAATATATATTCAATATGGGACTATGTTCTGCTAAATCCTAAAAAAGAAATATTTTTGGGACTGATTTGGTATTTTTCATGAAAATAAACTAGTTATGAGTAAATGAATTAAATATGTTATGTGAATTAACAAAATTAAAAAATAGGTGAATTCTTCGTAATTTTTCTGGAAAAATTTGAAATAGTAATTTGATGAGTTTTCTAGATTGTGTCCAAAAATGGAGATTTTTGGATGTATAGATTAAGAGTTATGGATTTTATGGGAAAAGACTATTTTAAAAGTAAACCCTTATAACTCCTTATGGATTTTATCGGCAGTTTTGGACATATGAAAAATAGTAAATGAATTTTAAAAACTCTGAAAAAAATATATGTTCAATATGGGACTATATTCTGCTAAATCCCAGAAAAGAAATATTTTTGGGACTGATTTGGTATTTTTCATGACAATGAACTAGTTATGAGTAAATGAATTAAATATGTTATGTGAAGTAACAAAATTAGAAAATAGGATTTTATGGCTTGGGAATCCTATATAGGGTATATCTTGATTTTGATGAGTGATTTGATCATTGGTGATGAAATCTTATGAGTATGACATTTTTTAATGATTAAATGTATTATTTGGTAAAGTGTAAACAATTAAATTAAATTGTTTATAAGTTTAAGAAGTGATTAAAATATTGTTATAATATTAACAATATTAGATTATGAGTTTATTAAGTGGTTGATAATATTTTGATAAATTTAAAGTCTTTAATATTTATCCTTGTTTTTGTTTGATTAATGCTTATATCATTGTCATCATCCACATGCTTATATGATGATGGAAGTTATCTTTGGCTTACATGCAAAGATGGACTATTGATTATTGGTTTTATAGTTATATATCTTTGGCTTACGTGCAGAGATGGACTTGATATGATTATGACCAGGGATCATTCGGTATAATCATGACCTGTAATGTTATAAACGATTTGGTAAAAGTCCTTAGTGGCCTGTAGTGCATTGATGGACAGTTTTTGGTATGATTATGACTAGGGATTATTCGGTATAATCATGACCATTGATGATTTAATAAATATCCTTGGCCCGTAGTGCAGGGATGATTCGATGACGTACGTGGTTTATTTATTTAGCTGAGTCTCAGCGATAAAAATTGATGAAAACATTTTAAAATCATAGAAGATAATAGATATTATGCTCTACTTGACTCTTCTAATGGATTGCTTATTCCGCTACAGTTAAACTTGATGTCTATTGTATTTTATTAGTTTAACATTGTTGAAGGCTAATGGTAATTTATTCTGCATTATCTTAGTCATAATATTTCTTACTGGGCTAGTTGAGCTCACCCTTTCTTTCATTGATCTCTTCAGGAAATGAGAATATAGTTGGGACGAGTCGGGAAATGGAGTGATGGTCCAGGATAAATGGCTTTAGTAGTACTCATTATTCTACGGAATAATGTGATAATAATTGTAATAAGGACACCATTGAGTGTAGATATTGTCTAGATGCCAATATTCTTGTTTAAACTCTCAGCTATATTATATAATTAAGTTGTATTTGAATTTATGTACCATGTATCTGGCGACTCAAGATGGGTGATGTATACCTATTTTGGGGGCGTCACAGTAATCAACAATAATTTTTCACTAACATGGTTTAAAAATAATAACTCAAGTTTGAGTTAGAGAACTTGCCTGTTCGACAAGCTATAACTAACTAGTTTTAATTAAAACTCTTTGAACGACCTAACATTGACAATGTTGGTCTATTAATTAGTAATGTGTATAATTGTATGTCTATATGCTTATTTATGCTATTATCTAACAAATAATTCAATCACAAGGTACACATAATATAATGTACTATCATTAATCTTATAAGATATTTAATAAATCTTAGGTTAATGATTTAATTAATTTATAAGATTTTTCTTAAGTAATAAACACTTATTAGATCATTAAACAATTTGTTATAATTGTTTAATTAATGAGTTATTTAAATTCTCTTCATTTATTAACTCTATCTTCATTTAACTACCATTTAATATTAGTTAAATAAAAAATTAATTAATTACCTTTAGTTATTATTTAATAATAAATAATAGCTAATTACATACTCTACTTATTATTTAATGTTAATTAAATTATTAATATTATTTGTCTTTAATTATTATTTAATATTAATTAAATAATAATTAATTAATTATTTATCCTTGAATAATAAATATATAATTTATTTACTTCATTAGTCTTTAATTATTCATTACTATTAATAAATGAATAATTTATTAACATTTATCCTTATTTATTATTTAATATTAATTAAATAAATAATAATTAATTATTTATTTATCCTTGAATAATAAATAATTAATTCACTTCATAAGTTTTTAATTATTCTTTCTTATTAATCTAAGAATAATTAATTATCATTTCATTCTTATTTATTATTTAATATTAATTAAATAATAAATAATTATTTTATAAATTTTATGTCAATTTAAATAAGTAATTACATTACTATTACATAATCTTACTTAAACATTCTTTAATCATTATTTAATATTAATTAAATAATAATTAATCAATGATTTAACTCTATTTATTATTTAATCTTTAATTAAATAATCAATAATTAGTTTATTAACACTAACTCTACTTAATTATCACCTAAATAATAATTAAATAGTTGATTGCATTTAAATTATATGTAATTAGTTTAATAATCATTTAGTGGCATTAATAATTATTAATTAGTAAGTTTTAAATGATTTAAAAGAGTTTAAACCATTAATTACTTAATAATTACATAACTGTTCAAAAAACTTCTGAATTAAATATTTTAATATTCTTCACGATTTTAGAAAATTTTGGGTCTTGGACTCACCACCAGAACCGACCGGAAAGTTGGTGAACCGGTTGCCAGAAAGTTCCATCGGTTCACCGGAAAATTGAACCTGCAGTAGTTCCCTTATTTTTTTTGATTTTTCCAGATTTGGGGTCCTTTATTAAAACTTGAGTAAAATGAAATCTACAACTCCGATTTAGGTCCAGATAGTCTTGTTGGATTCGTATCTTCCCGAACTACAATTTTCATTTATCAAATATTAAATTTGGATCTATTTTGGTCCCAGAAAACAGCCCAGAAGTGACTGGTCAACAACATGATTCCAACAGTTGGAGTGTTTTTGGTAATACATCCATATCTTGCTCAATTTTTAACATTTTTACATGATTCCAAAAAGGTTTTGCCCTTAACTAATAGATTTAGCATACCAAGAAATAAAATCACAAAAACCCTCTGTAGATTTCAAAATGAAAAGCTTCAATCACACTTTCCGATTAAATTTTCCGGTAAAACTCATTTTCATGCATTTTACCAAACTTTTCTACACAAACACATACCAATACACAAGTTAAATTCATTAAACTCTATATCTATCATTCTAGCGTGCTTCTAGCCATTTAAAGCTTGAACTCCATGTATCTAACATAAAATTACACAAAGCATACAAGATTAGTGTTTTCTTAAACTTTCAAACATAATTTCTTTTCCTTCTTCTTGATCATCTTTTAAACACTCAAATAGGTAAGATACAAACATGAAATCAAAAAAAAATAGTAAATCAAGAGTTGGAAATTCAAAAGTATAGGCTCTATATTTTTGTAAAACCAACAAAATACATGAAATTAAAGCTTGACATTTAATATTTTTACCTTGATCTAAACACTACTAGAAAAACAATAATACGTGACGGAACTTTGTGACAGTTTTTAAAAATAATCACAAAAGATAGTAATTTGTGATAGACTTTTTAAGCAATCACAAAATAATAATATATATGATGACTCTTAACTAATCTTGCCATCAATGTATTATAATTGTGATGGCCATGTCAATCACACCAATTTTTTCACGCAAAATAAATTTTCTTTTTGTGACGCACTAAGTCATCACTTATAGATATACCCTTTTCGTTATTATAATTAAGCTATCACTAATATTTTAATATAAGAAATAATCAAAATAATATTTTGTGATGGCCGTGACAATCATTAAAAAAGATAGATTTTGTGACGACTTTTATTTACAATTACAAAAAGAAGGTATTTTGTGATGACATTTTTAAGCCATCACAAAATAATAAAATATATGATGGCTCTCAATGATGACTAATACTACCATCATTATACAGTATTTGTGACTGCCATTGCAATCACCAAATCTTATGTGAAAGTAATTTTGTTTAGTAAGTCAACTCACATATGTTTCCTTTTATATTTTGTTTTAAAATTATAATCATGATCTGGGCTTTGGTGTAGTGGTAATACTCGTTATTTAGTTTGCAAATAGGGGGAGGGTTCGAATCCTACAAGTAGCATTTGATACAATTAATATAGATACAATTAATACGGTGAAATAAATTATACGTAAATAGATATTCACGTTCTTACATTTGATCCCTAGTCTTTTTTTTGTGATGACTTTGACAATCACACAATAGATTACGTGTTAATGTGATTGTATTAATCATCACAAAAACACTAAGCGTTTGCGTGATTGCCAAAACCATCACGTAAAACATTTCATGATGGGCGTATACAAGACGATCGTTGTGATGCTTAAAGCCATCACGTAAACCTTTTGTGATGGTTTTCCTACTTTTTGTGAAAGATTTTGGCCATCACAAATGACCATTTTTTTAGTAGTGAAAGGCACACCTTCTTGTTTTACCAAAGTATGAGATAAATTTTGAATGCATAAGGCTCAAACTCTTTTCCTTTCTCCCTCTAGGATGTCATGCCCTCTCTCTTCTCTTTTTTTTCTTAGCAAACTTTGGAAGAATGAGAAGTAAAGAAGTAAAACTTATTTTTTTCTAAAGAGAAGTATTTATATTTGGGTAAAAGGGGTGTATATATGTAACTTGTATGTATATATTTTCACCCAACTTACCTTCATCTCCTCTCTTATCTTGCACATTAAAATAAAATAATTAAGCTAAAATAATAGGATGCAAAGTCAGTAAGTATTTGGTGAACCACTAAAGTAAATAAATAATGTACATCACATGCTTCTCTCTCCCCATTTGACCGGAATATTGCCCCCTCTTTTTACCAAATTTTGATTTATTTTAATTTGCTTTATTTAGCTTATTAAATGACTTAAAGGTCCCTCCATATTTGGGCCATTGAATTTAATGTTTGGGCTTTTAAATTAATTAGTTTGGGCCTTGCTAACTAACATGGTCCAATACTTCAATTTTTTTATCTTAACCTAATCATTGAATTAGGTTTTTTCATTCCACTCAATTTGAAATTTAAATCATTACTTATGTACTTATTAGACTTGTTTTAATTAAGTTATAAAATTAATTAATTGAGATGTTTAAAATAAATCTCTTAAATCTCTTAGGGTTAAAATATATCTTAAATACTAGTATTCTTCAATACCATAACCCTTAGGGTATTTAATTTCCACACCTAATGTATAATTAGGTTATGTAACTTTTCTTTTGATTCTCTTTATATATATATATATATATATATATATATATATATATTTAATCATAAACATTTCCACATAAATAATAACATATTTATTCACTATATCTCACAAAGTTTTTAATATCATTAATATTTAATTAATATATTTTAATTATTGTGTGACTTAAAATTTTGGGTTATTACATTCTGCATCGTCGTCTTGGTGCAAAGAAACATCATCATTGTCTAGATCTACCATCTCAGTGGGTTGTTCATGTTTATGCCTGAAAGAAAACATCCAATCATCAAAAAGAAGGCCACGAATAAAATTGGTCCCAAAGTGCTAAGTGTTATATATTGCACCTTATTTTATACTTTTGAGACTTATTATTTGTCATATTTGAGATTGATAAAACTCATTTGTGGATGTAATGTAAGTAAGTATAAAAGGTGTAACTTAATGTCCTAAAGAATGAGAGTAATTCATTTGGTTCAAGTTGGAATCATATGACTTGTGTTTATCAATGACTTAAGTAAAACATTTGATAAGGTGCAACTTGTTTGTAAAAACTAGTTTGTCTTAGTTCCATTATAATTAATAAATGATTACCAGTTGCTTTATAAGCATAAGAGGTGTAATCTTATTTAATTATGTGAAACAAAAGAAATTCTCCACTTTTCTATTTAAATTACATTATTATTAATAATTTGTAACTTACGTCATTATGACTAATGTGTAACTTACAACATTATATCTATAATAATGTGTAATTAAAATAGATATATATAATAGTTATTACTTATTATATATGTATACGTAGATATATATGTGTAGATATATGAAGAGATATACATATATAAGGAATGGAATATACTTACATGAGAAGAAGAAAGCTTGCACATGAAATTCTCTCTTCTTTCAGTTAATTTTTTCTATAAACATATAACTATCACAAAGAAATATTCGACTGAAACATTTGTGAATTGCTATCACAAAATTGTTTAACTTCGAAACTTGGCCTATATCCTGGAGGTATATCACCTGTAACTCATAGCAAACCATTCGTGGTGAGGGCGATAAAGACCTTAAGGACAGGGATTACCCGTGTCTACGAAACTACGGTTCTAACAATCTTAAGGTCTTTATCGTGTTTGTTAAGAGTCATGATTTTGGTAAGATGGAAGACAACACGGTTTTCAAAGATAAGTGTCATTTTTCTTGTATCTATTTTATCAATGGAATTTTTATGATAATTCGTAATATATTGAGATATTAAGCTAATTATTTTTATTGATAATTCTTGTTAGAAGAGGATTGTGGAGAAAAATGAAAATGAAAAGATTTGCAATTTACAAGTTTGTAAATTGATATGGAGAAGATGAAGAGTCATCATGGAAAACACCAAATGTTGATGCCTAAAATTTTTTCTAAAAAGATTGCGGTGTTCTTCGGATTTAATTCCAAAAGGTATGTTTTTTAACGATTGCCTTTATTTTTATAAATGATATTTGTTTATCATTTTATAAGTATATATACATGAATGATATATATGTGATGTATTATATCATGTGTTCATGATATTTGCATGTGTAAGTATTGTTTTGCTAATGATCATATATAATAAATTAATTTGATTAATTTTATTTGATTTGGAGATAATTTGATAATTGTTAAATGGTGGAACAAACATTAACTTGTGTATATATATTGATTAGTAAACTTTAACTTGTGTTTGTAGTAAAAGTTGTGAAATTTACTTTTCTCTATGTATAATAATTAGTTGTAAATTAATTTATTTTGAGAATAAAGTAAATTTATGTTCTTCTTGAACAAAATTATTATATATAAATTTGAGGTAATATTTAGTGTGTAATATTACTTAGTATTTGTATGCATGAATTTTGAATAAAGTACTTTGTTTGTGGATAATAAATTAATTATCAACTAATAGTTAGAAAGAGATATTGTAGAAGTAGATTTGGTTGAGTAAATCTTGTATACAATATGATTTTGAAGTTGAAAAACACTTAGAAATGATTTCCTTAGTATTTTTGGGATAATCATAATTGTTATATATTGATTTATTAATTTTTATGTGTACTTCTTGTCAAGAAGTAGTAAATTTTAATGTGATCATATGAATTTTGTATATTCTAATTGAGATAAACATTTTATTTTTGAAATTTTATAAATATAGTGAAGTTCAAGTATTTCATATTATTATGAAGACCGTCTTGAATTCTATATTGTAAATGTTAATAGATGTATTGTTTATGATATTTCCTATCCAAGTTGGGACAAGAAAATACTTGAGGATATACTAATTCATTTGTGTGAATTTTATTTGCTTTCTACATAAATTATTTTTTTGTGATAAATTAATTTCTTAGAAAGTAAATATAAAATTTTTATATTTATATGCAAATAATTTGTGTGATATGATGAGTTGTGCTATAATTTGTATATAATGAATTTTATACTATTTACATAGAGTCAAGTGTTACGTGTTAGGATACTTGAAAAATGTACATGTATAATTTATTAAGTGCTTATGTTAAATAATTTTTGGATTTGAGATTTTATGTAATTTCAGAAAATAAGAGCTTGTTTTCTTATGTGGGGTGTTCTAAAATATTTTTAAGTTGAAGCAATCTTTATATGAATAACTAATAAATAAAATGTACAAGAACTTATTTTTATTTTGAGAAGTGTTCCTTAATATTCTCATGTGGATGTAATATTTATAGGAACATTGTCACATAAAATATCAATTAATCTAAAATTTATTTTAAGTTGTGAGCATAATATTGTGAAGTGAAATTATTCAATGAGATTTCAATTATTTAAAAGTGTGGGGGTGATTCTTTAAGATTTTTATTTATAGACTAAATTTGGCCTTTGAACTATTTGGAGCATAATTTTATTTATGTAAGAAATAGTAAGGCTTATGAATTTCTTGTTGCGAAATTCAATTTGATTGCATAGTTCTGTGAAATGAAAGTCTTTAAAACACAAACTTTTGAATAATATTGAAATGTGAACTTATTTTACTTAATTAATTCTCTAAGGTCCTAGAAGGTTATAAGTTGAACCTATAGCTAGAAGGAACAATATTGATTTGGTGAAGGAAATCAATATAATAATTTGGTAGATGTTTATTTTATTAGCCTAAATATGATCCAAAATATTTATTGTGATTTAGTTCAATAGTGAGATTGAAACTAAGTTATAAATATTCAAGTGGATACATATTAGGTGATAATATATGCATATTAACCTTGAGATTCTATCGGATATAGAATTATTTATATGTTTACACTAACAATATAATTGTATAAACTATAATGTGATAGTTTTTGTGTATATTAATGATATGTTGATCATTTTACATAGTATTGTTAACGTAAGCGAGTTTAAGAAATATCTATTTTTGTTTTATGTTGAAAGACTTGTAAAATAGATGTTATCTTATATCATGTGAAAACATAGTGAGGATTCCAACTAAACCAACTAAATTGTATTGAGAGGCTATACTAAACTAAGTTTGATATACCTTGAGATTGAAGAATTTAATAATTCTTTAATAGTAGTGGTACACTGAAAGTTAATTCTGATATAGCTATTGTAAATCTGAAGTAAACATTCGCTAGTGGGAGCCCTGTGTTTGATATGCAATGCATAAGATTAGATATTACATACAGTTTTAAACTTAGTATACTAATGATTTACATTGATTTTTGTTAGATCTCTCAATGTTTTAATAGATCACATAAGTGTCACTTATATTTTAGTGAGGAAAATTATAAATTTACAAGTAGGTAAATTTTCACTCAATCTTGGGTTTTGTTTCTTAGATGAGTAAGAAACAAATGAGTATTTACCATTTCATAATATGAATCTAATGTTATTATTTTATGAGGGAAGTTTAATGGATTAGGGTGTTTGTTAAAACATTGATTGTAGCCTAGTCTAAAGCCTCCTATTTCACAATATTGTGTTAGTGAAATTTTTTATGTAGTACAAATTATTAATCTTGGATTCATAACTAGTTGTGATCTTGAATAAGTATGAAAATATTCACAAGTAGGTGAATATATAATTATATTTTTACAAGTAGGTGAATATATAATTATATTTTTTACAAGTAGGTGGATATATTATTACCCTTAGTGAGAGAATAATTTACTTGGAGTAGCAAGTAATACTATTGCTTTATATGATGGAGAAAGCAAATGGAATCAAAATTTGTTGTTAAAACATCAAATTGTGGCCACTTCCATTGCTTAGTTCATTATGATGTGATAATGAAATTGTTTTATATAGAGCATATAAGATTACCTTTAATGGTAAGTCTTGACATGTTGGTCATAGATATAATTTTTGTTTTTTGTTAGATAATTGATACAAGAAGGTATTATAATATTTATCTACGAGAAAGTCAAGTGACGACTTGACTTATCTTTTTACTAAGACTTTGACGAGATCTTAGTAAGTTTAACTACTTGTGATATGGAACTTAAACCACTTTGAGTCAGGGGTGATGGGAACCCAACCTATTCCTAGGTTACTCCTAGTTTATAGGTTCAATGGGAAAAACAAGTCACAGTTGCTGACTGTGTTACTATCGATGTTGTTCCATATGTAGTTTAAGATAGTAACGTCTGTTGCACGACTGAGGCTCAGTTATACTCTTAACAAAGTAGTTGTGTTCTTAGCAACAGAAACACACGCGAAACACTTTGACTATATGAACTAGAAGTGGAGCCGCTTCTTATAGAGGGTTGCGGTTTACTCTCTTAGAGGTTCATGAAACAGGATATTGTGCATGGCCATAATAGCGCAATGCTTTGAGAATATTCACCGTGGTAGGAGAATTTTGTGTGTGTGACAATTCCGGTCATATCATATATATAGAAGTAGAGGTTCAATCTACGGACACCATCAACTTCGATGTGACTTTGAGTTGTTTACACTAAGGGAAGGTTCAATGTTCGTCACACCTTCTTTTATGCATACAAGCCTTGGAGTTGTTTGATAGAAAATTGTTTGGAAGAAAATTAGTTTTTCCAAACAAGTGGGGAATTGTTATATATTGCACCTTATTTTATACTTTTGAGACTTATAATTTGTCATATTTGAGTTTGATAAAACTCATTTGTGGAAGCAATGTAAGTATAAAATGTGTAACTTAATGTTCTAGAGAATGAGAGTAATTCATTTAGTTCAAGTTGGAATCATATGACTTGTGTTTATCAATGACTTAAGTGAAAACATTTGATAAGGTGCAACTTGTTTGTAAAAACTAGTTTGTCTTAGTTCCGTTATAATTAATAAATGATTACTAGTTGCTTTATAAGCATAAGAGGTGTAATCTTATTTAATTATGTGAAACAAAAGAAACTCTCTATTTTTCTATTTAAATTACATTATTATTAATAATTTGTAACTTACATCATTATGACTAATGTGTAACTTACAACATTATATCTATAATAATGTGTAACTTACAACATTATATCTATAATAATGTGTAATTAAAAATATATATATATATATATATATATAATAGTTGTTACTATTATATATGTATACATATATATCTATATGTGTAGATATATGAAGAGATATACATGTATGAGGAATGGAATATACTTACATGAGAAAAAGAAAGCTTGCACATGAAATTCTCTCTTCTTTCAGTTAATTTTTTCTATAAACATATAACTATCACAAAGAAATATTCGACTGGAACATTTGTGAATTGCTATCACAAAATTGTTTAACTCTGAAACTTGGCATATATCCTGGAGGTATATCGCCTGTAACTCATAACAAACCATTCGTGGTGAGGGCGATAAAGACCTTAAGTACATGGATTACCCATGTCATGTTTTCCGATTATTTTTTCGATTATGACTACGAAACTACAGTTCTAACAATAAATATCAAAGCTATGGGTTATAAACCTTATGTAATCGTACCCTAGCCTATAATTGTAAACAAGTTAGACGAGAAAGAAAAGAAATGCTAAGTATTTGAGGTTTAAATGATCTTTCATGATAATAAAATTCATAAAGAATGCGATAAGATAATACGCAAGGATTCAAGGAAGAATCTGGAAAAGCCGAAGGATCAGGGAACACCTGATCTAAATTATAGGAAAAGAACACTACGTGATCTCATTAAGTCGATCGTAAAAGGGCAAATGATCACTCGAAAGATTAAAAGTATAGATGAATGCTATAAAAAGGTAGTATGAAAAAAACTCATCAAGAATTATAAAGATGATGGAATACGAATTAAAGAAAATCCGTATTAAAGAAAAAACTAAGATAAGAGCATGATAAGAACAAGATAGAATTGGGTGCGATTTCAATTGAGGACTCATGTGATATCTAAGTTGTACAAACCTTTGTATGGGCGGAGGTTTTGTGCTTGGTTTAACAACTTAGTCTATTATATTGATAATCATTGAAATGTTGGAGTCACGCCGTCGGTATATATATGATGAGAAGGTGATTCTATTCTCATATCTATATCTGATAGTAGAGAATATAGGACTAGGTGTAAGCTCTTAAACTCATACTTCTAGCAAGTTTGTGACTCATAATTTTATGGTATGTTTTGAACCCCTAAGCGTATGGAAAGTTCCTGATTGGTTCTTGGACTACGTATTACTAGGATAAGTTCTTAAACTTATATTTTTATGGCAAGTTCCTGAACACATAAAGTGTGGAAAGTTTGATGAACTATACTACGGTATAGGAATACTATAGATTTAGAACTGATTAATTTCATTATATTAAGTGTTGAAGATAGGATTATATATTGGAGCTATAAGGAAAGCTAAAGTAGATGAAGGAAGAAATGAATATTCTCAAATCTTCTAGCTATGCTAGATTTCAAAATTTATTAGCATCGTGCTGGTAATTGCTCTGTTTTGTTTTTGATAATATATATATATATATATATATACATACATATTGGGTCAAATTGTTGAACAAATAAATTTCAAAAAGTTCGATTGTTTCTTATGTCTATGCTAATTTTTCGACTAGATAAAATTTAAAACATTAAAATATATTTTTACAGTCATCACTACATCATTAATATAATGTAGATGTGACAAATAATGGAGTCATTAATACAGTCTCACCTAATGTTGGATGTGATCTATGGATCGTCATTCCACTATGGTATGATGTAGCATGACGAAGTCATAAAATGACGACATTCTCAATGGGCTATTAAAAATAGTGTAGTACTATGCATCCTAAAATGATTTTCAATATTTTAAAAAAACTAAAGCAGTGTCAAAACCATTTGAATCGGCTAGATACAAAAATTTCATTGTTAATATTAAACCTTTGAACTGTCCAACTGAATTGATTTAGTATGGACTCCAGAATATCCCTGGGGAAAATTTTTTATACACCAGATGAACGCTGTGACAATCTAAAAATTTAGATAATCTTGAATGATTAAGTTAAATGTTAAAGTTTAAAACCTAAAGTGGAAATAGAGGAATGATTTAAATTTTTTAAGAAGAACATATATGGTTTACTATTTGAAAAAGAATTGAGAAAATAAAGGTTATGAAAATACAAAACCTAGAAAAAGATTTTGAATGTGGAAAATTTATTTAAAGAAATAAATTTCAAATGATGAGATATTATTAGAGTAAATTAAATGTGTATATGTATAGATACATATATACTTGGAGATGTGCTATATATGATTTAGCTAAGTAAGGGGATTGATTATTTAAATTAATCATACAAGAATAAATGAAAAGCTTCATTATAGAAGCTGGTGAAAATAGACCGAATCTAATAGTCAAGCGTTAGAAATCTTATAAAAAAAGAAATAAGAATGTGGCAACTTAGAATAATACTTATTGAATGTAACAAATTGTATTAATAGGTTTACTAGACGTTAAATTAAATGTCTAGTCTAATATATGAATATATAAATCATTTTATGATTTATGAAGAATATGTATGTTTAGTAATATGGTAAATATATTAAATTATATTTGCTATATGTAAATAAATTGATATAAAGCAGTTTATAATGTGAGAAAATAAAATTATTAATTATTTTCTATATGTGATGTGTGCATGTTTGGTGTAACTTGTAATTGGGAGTTAATAAATATATATATATATATATATATATATATATATATATATATATATATATATATTACAGCGTGGAAAATAAAATTGTTGGGAACAATTGCGTAATGAATTAAAGGAGGCGGTTTAAGTATATTATATTTATATACCCAAGGATATTGGAATAAATTTTATATGAATTATTTTAAGAAAGAAATGATAATATATTTATATAATATATTAAGGAAATCAATAAATTCTTCATTGAATTTACGTTAATAAGGCAAGTTTAATATATTTATTATAACATCTTGGGTATGTAAACAAGTGTAGCATAATTATAAAATAAATATGTAAATAATTATTTAAAATCCAAAATGAGTGGAATAAAAATCCTAAATAAAAAATTAGGATAAGATAAAATTTATGTGTTGGACTCATGATATTTTTATATGGCCCAAAACATTAATTGGGAAGCTCAAGCAATTTCGTTAGAAAGCCCAAACAATTTAATTGTTAGCCCAAACTTTGGTCCAAATAATAACATAAATTAAGTAATCAAAATTAAGGTCTTATACAATAATATACAACATTTAGAAAGTAATTACACTATTAGTGCATCAAAAAATAATTACAAAAATAATACACTTTCCTATATTTATTTACAATATTAGTGCAATTAGGGTTCCTTAATTTAGGGAAATTAGTATAGGATTCAATTCACAATAATAAGAAAACCTAAAATCAAGGAGAAATAATGCCATAATTAATAATTCAAATATCTTGGATTTAACAACAAAAACAAATTCAAATTCAAAAATAATAATTCAAATTCAAATATTCAAAATTTGGTAACGTCATCTTCCATCTCCCCTTCATCTTCCTCCTCCCCTTCGCTGGTGAGACCCAATTTCATGTCCAAAAGAAAATAAGAGCAATGCATAGGAAAGAGAGAGATAAGAGAGTGATGTGTAATGTAATGTTGAAAACCAAACCTTCTTAAAAAGGTAACCAAACTTTTATACCTAGGTAACTAAACATTTATACCAAGGTAATCAATCTACCTCCACACATGCAGTATGAATTGGTTACATTGGTCTGAAAGTTTGACAACCAACTATATGAAGGTTTGACTACCAACTGCATCACATTCAAAATAAATTGGTAACTTAATAAAACTGAATTGGTTACCTTGGTATGAATGTTTGGTTATGGGTTTAATACTTTAATACTTAAAACCTCAATTTGGGGATCACAACGGAGCCGACAATCAATCTCTTCAACAGACACCGGTGAGGTGTCCGGATAGGCCATCGGAAGGGGAAGCGCGTCATCGTCGTCGATCAGGTAGCTCTCTCGGTCACGTGACCACCTCTCTTTCGCACTGACCTAGGTGTATTTTTTGTTGCCTGTATTTGCTCTCTTCTCAACTGTCAGGACACCGTCGGAGTCAAAGTTGATTCTGCCACTGCTAGAGGCATTCTGCCGCTGCTAGAGGCGTCGGAGGCTGTCATAAAGTTAAACCACCATCTCAGAAAGGAAGGTCCAACCGGAGGGTCGGCGGCAAGACAACGGACGACGGATGAGGGAGGAGAGAGAGCGGAAAGAGTTTGTGTAACAATGGAGACTGAGTTTGTGTTTCTGAGAGAGATAGAGGAAGAGGAAGATGAGTTTACTTATTAATTACTTAATTTAATAAGTAAATCAATACTAATCCCCTAAATTAAGGAATTCTAATTGCATACTAATTCCCTAAATTAAGGAATCCTAATTGCACTGATATTGTAAATAAATATGAAAAGTATATTAATTGTGTAAATATTTTATGAGTGCACTATTGTTGTAATTATTTTAAAAAATGTAATAAAATGTGTAATTGATCCTTAAAATAAATCAAAAAATTGGGGCATTATAATGGGTGCATGCACCGGGTATTGAAAGGAGAATAAGGCATGTGTTGAAAAAAAAATTCAAAGCTTAAGTTACAGTCAAGCCATGTCTCCCCATACCACTTAGCCACATTTTGCCCAAGATTTTTCAAGGGATTAGAGAGAGAGAATGGAAGATTATGGGAGATATTATTTACATACATATGATATATATCTATACATATTACCCAACTATTATTACTTCTTTTCTCTAGTAGAAACAATTTTTTTCATTTCATTCTCTTACTTCCAAAAGAGAGAGAAAGAAAATAAAATAGAAAGAGAAAGAGAAAGGAAGAGTTTCGGCAGCCTAAGGAGAGGGAGAAGAGAGGGGTTTGATCCTTGCATATCCCAAGTTCATCTCATATTATAGAAGAAGAAGGAAAGCTCTAAAGGTATAAAACCTAAACTTTAGCTTGATTTAATTATTTTGGTTGTTTTAAATCAAATCATGGGTTGTGATGTTAAACTCTAAAAACCTTAGATCTACATGTTATATAGTGTATTATGCATGGATCTAACCATTTTTGGTGTAGAGAAAACTTGATCAATGAAGAAAGAAGCAAAATAATTTTTACAACATAGAAAAACTAGTAGACTGCTGCCACTAAATAAAAAATTTGGGGTTAACTAGATGTTCTAGAAAATTCTGGGCTTTTGGTATGTTGTATTACACTGAATAAGATTTTCATATACTCTAAAACGGACTAATTCGACTTGAATGAGCGAGAGTTATGACCATTCAAAAAGTAGTCGTCACAAGTATCTAACCAACTCAGGCGGTCACCTTTGCGAATTTTACGGAATTACGTGTTAAGAATTTGGAAAAAGTCAAAGAATAAAGGTTGTAGTCCCGGAAGTTAGCTTCGCGTGAGCTCAAGAATCGCTAAAAAATGTTTTGAAAAGAAAAAGTTATGACTGTTTTTGTGAGAGACGGTAAAGCTGGGAAAAAGGTGAAAACCGTAATGAATGCACACTTTTGGCTAATTATTTTGATTGCTTAATGAACCCGAAATGGAGGTTTCATATTTTTTAAAAATAGTCTCATATGATACAAAAAACATATCCAAAAATGGGATCAATACGATTAACGAACAGCGCGTACGAAATTCGCAAAATAGCGGATTTGGTATGCGAGTAAGCGGAGAGCAAGGCTCTTTGGGCGATGGCGTCATGTGGCCGCCACAACTGCTAAGCGATTACCGACATGCTTTTTGATGCACTGTTTTGATGGGTTCCGTGAGCTATTTTTGCGGTTAGAAATTTTTCTAAAATACTACGCCATAAGGTATATAACCTGCCTAAAATTTGTTGTTATATGACTTATGATTTGAAAATTAAAAATGAGTGAACATGCATGTCAGAACTAAAATTTGAGCGAACGCCGAGCAACGGCACGTCGAGCGACTTTGACGTTCGATGTTCCGAATCGCGTTCCGGTAAAATAATAAGTCATAATAAATCTAGTAATGTCCTACGAGACGAGATTTGACTATAAGTGATATTTTATGCTGAGAAACTTTCTTTCGAGCATAAATAAAGCAATAAAAATATATAATAAATATAAATTATATATTTAAGTAAAATAAAAACTATAATTGCCTATAAAATTATTTTGTGGTACAACGAAGAATGTAAAACCTTTGAAAAATTGTATTAATCATAAAAATGATATTTTGAGGTTTTCGGAGCTCAAAATGAGGTTTTTGAGCTGAGATTTACGTAATGAAATATATATATACGAGGCAACAGTCAGTGTTGACTCATGAACGGACAGACTGATGTAAAAATTATTTAAATTAAAGAAATAATACAGTAAATTGAGTTTTACTATGAAAGTAATGCATTAGCTATTAAAACTCCAAATTTGCGAGTAAAGGTAAAAGATATTTTTGAAATGGAATATAAATGGTTTAAGCTTCAAGATGTAAAATATTTACATATTAAAAGGCATGAGACCTTTATTATTTATATTAAGAAGTGATTTGAATATTATTAATAATGATTAAAATATTATTAAATGATTAATAATGTTGAGGAGTGATTAAATATTATTAAGTGATTAATAATATTACGTGATTAAAATATTATTAAATGATTAATAATATTAGACAAGAGTTTAAGATAATAGTTAAGTGATAGTAATATTATTAAGGGATAATAATATTACTAATGAGTTAAAGAATTATTCAATGTTTGATTACGTGACTAAATATTAGCTAATTTATTATTCGTGTAATAGTATTGTGATATAAAGTGTATTATGCTAATTGGAAGATCGATCTTATTAATGATAGGTCTTTCAGAAGAGATTATATTAAATTGGGTAGCAGTAATCAACAGACAAGGCAACTTTTCTAACTCAAACTCGAGTTAATAATTTTTCAGAATGCTAGTGGTTTAACTATTGACAATTATTCCACATCTATGCTTATTGATTCGCACTTAGTGCACATTGCATATGTTTATCAGGTATGAAAGGCTGATCACCTTCATTACCAAAGTATTTATTCATGGTCATTGTTGACCACTCAGCGTTATTAATTCAATCATCTATGTATTGAAATTGATTCATGCTCTTTCACAATCATTATATTGTTGAAAACTTGAAAGCTTATTCTTTCTTTCAATAATGATATATTTTTATTGTATTTAAACTTGCTGAGCAAAGTAGTTGCTAACCCTTGCTATATCATGCATATATTTCAGTTTAACCCGAATGCTCAAAGAAGGACAAATGCAAAAGAAAAGATGAAGATTATTTTTATATGGACATTTATCTATTTTGATAATTGACGTAAATTGATGATGTAAACCTTGTGAATTATTAAAGATATGTATTAAGATAAAGGTTGTAGACCTTGGGAAATATTACAAAACTATTGTGTAATAAAAAAAATTATGTTTATAATTCTGCATTAGTTTATAGAATATGTATGAAGATGATGTATCGTGACGCACCAGGTCCGGGGTTCAAGGGACCCAGATTTGGGGGCGCTACAAAGGCGAATGTCGTTCCAACAAGAAATAACAAAAGGGCATAGTAGGTCGATCACCTATGAGTCCACAAGCAAGATAAACAAGATAGTTTGCAGATTAACTTCTTTTAAAACATTTTCAAATAAATTTCGTGAAAGCTCATCTTAATTAAATCGTTTGAATTCTCAAGTTATTTATATTTGCTTCACAATTACTAAACAATTGTGAACACTTTCTATTCTGGTAGTTGGGTTTAACAAGAATGAAATTCTTTAAAAGGGAATGGGTTGTAGAATACAGCAAGCTGTATAAGCAAATCTTTTGAAAAAGGAGAAATGGAGGGATACCGAATAAAGATTTTTGAATAACAGAAATGGATGCAGATGGTCACATGAAGATTGGAAATGTACAAGTCTGAGAATTTTTTTAGACTTTTGTGCATTAGAAAGATAAGTATGAGAAAGCAGAATGCTATTTATATTTGAAGATGCATGAATATTTGTATGTTGATATGTGTATGAGTTTTATGATATGTGAAAATAATATATATTATTATCACAAAATAAGGTCGCTAAGAGAGAATTAGCATGATCAAGGGAGAATAGATTTAAACCAAGTAGGGAGGTTCGATATTGTGATTCCGGGGACGGAATCCTTATAGGGGGGGGGGAGAATGTGACAATCCGAGTTTTCGTAAAATATTAAAATAAGAATTTAATATATAAAATTCTTATTATGCGATAAGTTTTGAAAATTGGATTACATAAGTGGATATATGTTGTACTATGTTGTGACAACCCGATAATTTGTGTATCTATTATTTGGATTCATGAATATAAATATCTACTAAGATAAAATTTTATGGATATTATTATGTGTAAATGTGATTTTATGACATTTAAGGTCGAATTAAGACCTAGTATATATGTGTTTATGTGATTATGTGTATGTGTTGCGGCTTCATAGACGAAATAAAAATATTTTCAGAGAAAAACGTCAAGCTTAAAAATATTTTTACCGAAGAGCTTCTTGACATATTTATGAAAAGCTTAAAAATAGTGATTTGTCGTGCTTCCAAGTTAAGTAACTTGTAAACTACTTAGGCTTAATGATTAAGTAACTAAGAAACCACATTGGACTAATCCGATTAAAGGATATGGATTTTGTTTTCTATAGCTGGTCAAAATCTAAATCACGACACAAGTAGGTTGCTACTAATCAACCCCACAATCAAACAAAAAATTTTGACCAAGCTACTTGAAAGATATTTTTAGTTACAAGTTGCATTGTCAAACTAAAACCTAGCACGAGGTGGCTAACCATAAGCCTTGTCAAGCTTTTAACTTAGCACGAGGAGGCTGACCATAAACCTTGTCAAGTTTTTAACATTGAATGAGGTGGTTGACTATAAGCCTTGTCAAGATTAATTTAGAAAGAGGTGCCAAGCTTGTTAAAACACGAGACTTAGGGTCTAAGTCCTGAGTTGTCTATAAATAGGCCCTTCCTCCTTCACTTAGAACTCACCAATTCACCAAAAATAAGAGGGGAAACTCCAGCAAATTGGAGGAAAAGAGGGAGAGTTAGCTCTCAAGAGAGAAGATCAAGATCAAGATCAAGGGGTGATTAAAGCTAAGAAGAAGAAGAAGAAGAAGAATGTTTAAGGTAAGTCTTTCAGTTCTTATTTGCTATATGAACTTGACATGATTATATGAATGATCTACTATGCTTGTTGAAGTATGAAAGTCAACTTATGACTACAACAGATTGAGTTTTGGAACTCAGTCTTGACATAATATGTGATATGCTACATCTTATCCTTCGAGGTTTTAATGCATGCCTAATTTTAGTATGAACTGAGCATGAGCATATGTGTTATATGATGCATGAAAACTATTAGATTTTCTATAAGATGTCGAGCTCAATCTTGCAAAAATAAACTTTTTGCAGGTTAATGATACAATGCAATAATATCTGTTAGCTGAATGATAAGGAATTGAGGATATGCGACAGAATGAAGTTTTTTATATTGGAATTTTTATAGAATTGTGTTAATAGTTTGGATATGTATGACTGGCAAATATGTACAGTTTGGATTATTCAATGAATAGGAAATGTTTGTTTTGAAATGAGAATGTATTGTGGTGATTGTTTGTATGTAAATTATACAGGTAGAACATTAATATATAAAGATGATAAGCATTGGTACTTGAGCTTACATAGTTCACTTAATATGCTAATATAGGAGATCATAAAGGTTGCAATTTGGAGAACGCAAGAAAGAAAGAGAAATTTTATTTATCTGCATTTTCAGTCGATATTAAATCTAATTTTGATGTAAGGCTGAGCTTAGATAGTATTGAACACACAAGGTCTAGACTAATTTTAATCATAATATTGGGCTAAGTTGGTTCCGATTTTGGGGTCGCCACAACAACGAAATAACTATCGGATATAAAAAGCGACAGAAATAACCTTTTTTAAAATTGACGACAAAACTTTTACAGTTAACTATTGAAATACTCGGTGATAAAAAAAGATGTCTGCGTTGTTCCACGAAGAAGACAGCGGTATTACCTGATAACCACAATATTACGGTATCTATAATTATTGATTCTTACGTAAGAAGTCACCCAGTATTTCATTCAATAATTGTCACAGTAGTTGCTGCATAGTATCTAATATTATTGATTATTGATTCAATAATTTTTATAATAATATATGCACAATATTTTATATTATTAAAACAATAATTTTCACGACACAGTTACTCATATTATTTGATATGAAATAATATTATTAGTTAGCATTATTGACAATGTCTAGAAAGTTCTGTTAAGGAAAGAGGTTTGGTTATCTAATTGCGCGCCAGTAAAGAGAAATTCTTATTAGAAAGCCCCATCTTTCCTAGGAACGATCTGGTTGTCAATATTATGAATCTATAATATTAATTGGGAATAATTGTTGAAATATTAAAAATGTGTTGATTGGAGATAAATGATTTGTGGTAGAAATTTATTTAATTTTTGATATAAATAGAGAGGTTTGTCATGAGACTGAAGGGTTTCGACACTAAAACGCAGCGGAAAAAAAACCAATTTAAAGGAAATTTCAAAACCCTAAAACAAGATCCATGCGAAAATCAATTATCTCATTGATTAGAAATATACCGATTATGAAAATAAAATTAATGCGCTCGAATCTCCAACGCAATCCAAACGAATCGCGCCTCTACGGTATCCACATGAGCACGCCCATGAACGGTAAATACGATCTGCGATAAAAGGGCTGCGGTCTTAGCCACCAAGGATGAGGATTTCAGAACTGTTTCTCTCTAGTCTCTCTCTAAGAGCGGCTAGGGTTTTGGTTAATGAATAATCCCTAAATGGTTGTTACATATCATATATATAACGATTAAAAGGAATTATTCAAAACCTAATTTAATAAAATCCAATTTATATATATATATATATATATATATTAATTAAGTTCTACTTAATTAATATACATATATATAAATTATCCTATTAATTTAAATTCGTAATTTAAATACTATCAATCATATTGACATATTTAAATCTTTACAATTTAAATTAATTCCCTTTAATTATGTTACATGTGTGTGACCACATAGGTTATTATTACGTTGACAATAATTTTAAAATCATATTATAAAATTATAAGCGGTGAAGCGACATCTAGTAATGCATCACCGCTACCCAGTAATAATAAGATCGATGATTCGATGCAACCTTTTCGTGACTAATGTTTCAATGTAATTTAATCCTTTTAACCTTGACATCCTAGATTAAACTCAAGTCACGAAATGTGTCATACTCTTCATAATTTAATTTGTGTTTTCTTGATTAATGAGTAGACTATATGAAACAAATCACTATTTGAGCATGGCCATGCATTTCATAGTCCTACTCAATCAAGAGGCCTATGGATATCACCCCTAATATATAGGAGGGTTAAATTCCATCTAGATCACTCATATTCCTCACACGATTCATGATGTACCCAATAATCATCTTTATAGTCCACCCTATTAAAGGTGACATTTGATGATATCAAAGAACATAAATTCCCATGTAGTAATATAGTGATTTCAGGTCGCGCGGATGACCATTACACCATTGTCACTATGAGAATCGCTAATGACACTTTACATACTATTCCACGTAGAATTCTCATGGTGGATCTGTCCGAAGACATCGTTCTACAACATGTACCTATGTCATTGACTTAATATCTCATATATTTATGACCGATGAGATTTGGTCATCGGTCGATCCACATCTTAGTCTCAATGCATCATTGTTGTCCCATCAATAATGATACTCGATTAGGGACATTTAAAATGATGATACTAATTGTAATTATATAATCTCACGCCAAGTCACATACTTGAAACTATATAATTTGTATCACTATTCTAAGGAATTTTATTATGTTAACATTTATATAACGCAGTAAATCAAAACCATAATAATATCATTCATTTATTCAATCAAATATAATATCAAAATGTTAAACAATTATATCAAATAATTGGCCTCTAGGGCATGAACTCTAACAGACGTTTATTGTAAATTTGGCTTATTATTCCATAGACCCCCATGTGCCAATTTGTCAAACTATCGGCAAAAATTTATCTCAGTTTTGTTTTATTATTATTGTAATAGTAACAAAATAGAAAACTTTTTATAATATATAAAATTATTTGTTTTATTAGAATATATTATATTATATATAAAATTTTTGTTTTATTAGAATATTTTATTACATAGTGTTGCATAGTAAAAATCGAATTTTCTCCCGTGAATTTGTCCGTGAAACTTTCAACTGTTCATCCGTGATTTTCTTTTAAATAGTGCCCTTCCATTCTCTTGTAAATAGGTTGCTTAATTAGTTAAGAAATGAAAATCACACCAGAATCATAGAATTCTTATTCTATAATATTTTGTGTATTTCTTTCGAGTATAAGGATACTTTGAGTGCAGCTAATAGTGCAAGATTTTCTCAAGGTAATCTCCGTTATACCAGTCAGATTTAGTTTCTTACTAAGGTAAAGGATGTTATTTTCTTTCAATATTCGTACAAGATATTACTTTCTTTCAATACTCGTAAGTGATAACATTTTCTTTTATACTCTATATTATGTTAGTAAAAATTTTTCATTTCATATTCTTAAATCTAAACTTATTATGATAAATATTGCTTCAATAATTTCTGAAATGATTAGAAATTCTTTGAGTGTTGCGCTTCATCTATTATCATTTCACTGGAATATTGGTCTGAACTTTTTTATTAAATTTTAATCTTTTCATGTCGGGGTACTATTCATGCCGGAGTACTATTCACGACAGAAATTAGTTTTCTTTTCCTTGTCCAAATTTTCTTTGTCAATATGAATCTTAAATATTATTCTTGACTTTGAATCAATGTTTTGGTTATCATGTTGACAATTTAGACATTCTTGAACTCTGGATAAATTAAATTACAAATTTCTAATATTTATCATTGATCTCACTTTTATTCATCCTTTATATCATTATCATTATCATCATCCTCAGACTTAAATTGTGATGAAAAGTTATCTTTGACCCATAGTGCAAAGATGAACTGTTGATTGATATGATTATGACCAGAAATTGTGTATTGGTATAATCATGAACATTAATGTTACAAGCAAAGACTTATGGTAAAAGTTCTTTGACCCGAAGATGGATGGTTGTTGGCATGATCATGACCATTGGTGATACAAATGAATATTTTTGGCCCGTAGTGCAAAGATAAAATGTTAATTTGCATAATTATTGATTGAAGTTACAGGGATAAAATATTGATGATGGACCCTTAAATCATAGAAGATAGTAGACATCATTCTCTACTTCACTCTTCTAATGGATTGTTTATTCCGCTGCAATGGTTGATCTAAAACTTATTGTCCATTATATTTTATCTGATTTATCATTGTTGAAGGCTAAAGATAATTTATTCTTCATTATCTTAGTCATAATATTCTTTACTGGGCTATTTGAGCTCACCATTTTTTCATTTTTGTTCCATTGTTCTTCTCAGGAAATGAAAGTGTAGCTGGGACTAGTCGGGGAGTGAAGTAATTGTAAGATCCCAACTTTTATGAATAAAATGGAATTTTCTCTATTTATTATTTTGAAATAGTAAGGGGTTGATTTGATTAATGTGGTTAGTAATGGGTAAAATGCGCAAATATTTTAAATAAGCAAGTGGTTATAAAATATTCATTGTTGTCGGGGAATATTCGTTTGGTCGTGAAATATTGTTCTTTGTCGGGGAATATTAAATGCGGCCAGTATGACCATTCAGAGGCCCCATAAAAAAACCGTCGGATGAAGAAAATGACACAAATGAGTTTTTTAATAATAATTGTGTAATTGATTCATTATTAAAAGCTGTTGGAATACCCGATGGTTAAAATCGATGTCTGTGCGGTGTTGCACATTAGCACACGGTATCGCACAATAATTCTAATTATTGATTCTTACTTAAGAAGTCACTACTCAATAATTGTTATAGTAATTACTTTTTAATATTTTATTTTATTGATTCGATAATTGCTACGTTGATATTTTATATTATTGATTCAATAATTGTCATCATCGCTACTGATATTTCAAATTATCGGATCAATAATTTATATTATTTGAATAATATTATTAGATAGCATTATTGGCAATGTCTAAGGAAGTTACATACAGGAGAGGTTATTTAAATTACTTGTGGTAAGTGAGAAATCCTTCTTTGGAAGTCCCCCTCTTTCCTAGGAATGACCTGGTTGTCAATATTGTAGTTCTGTAATATTATTTATGAATAATTAATTATTAATAAAAAAATATTTATTTAATGAAAAAAATTTTAAAGAGACAATTATTAAGAGTTAATATTTTATCCTCTTCGATAAAATAATCCATTCAAATATATTGTTGTAATATTACATTATAAATGTATGATGTAATAATATAATAATATAATAACGTTGATATTTTTGCAATGAATACACAATATATGAATAAATGAGGAGGAAGAGAGCAAATTGGGTCTGGAGTATTTTTGTTACAAAAAATATGTTAAATATGTTGGTGGGCCCCATTTTTGAGTGAAATTTGATTATAGCATGCAAGATCATCCGTATGTGGATTTCGGTCTTTTTTCATTTAGAATTTGGAAAAACTTTCTACAAAGTTGTAGAGAATTAAATTTCCTATGGAATGGATATAAGTTTCGTATTTTTCTGATAAAAGGGCTATTTATTATGAATTATTGATGTTTCTGGATTTATAAATGATTTAAATATTTTTGGGCGAGATTTCTAGAAGGTGAGCCCAACACTTGTCCTTTTGCATGTTGTAAATGCTGAGATCTGATTTCAAAGTGGGCGTAGGAATTTTTTTTTATAAATAATATTATTTTATTAAATTTTCTGCTTTGGTGTTCTAAGTATTTTCCTATAAATTGGGTGCTTATGTTAGAATCAGAAGTTTTCTCTCTCTATAATATCGAATGTATTTTTGTGAGTATTTAGATACTTTGAGTGTTGCTATACAATGTAAGTTTTCTTCAGTATTATATCCGATATTCCAGTCAGAAGTACTATCCTTTTGAGGTAAAGGATGCTATTTTTTTTATAAATGATATTATTTCTTTTAATATCATTATACCGAAATATTGATATGAATTTTATTGTAAAATTTTTACCTTTTAGGTAATCGGGGTTACTTATTCACGTATCGACCTTTATTCACGAATCTAACACTATTCATAGAAAATTAAATTTTCTTTTCTTTGTCCAAGTTGTCTATTATGGTTACTATCTTTGATTGTATCCATGTTTTGATTTCCATTCTTGAATTTTGCTCCACAATTGTTTATTATGGAATATTTTTAAACTTTAATAAACTAAAGTACGAATCCCTAATCTTTGTCCCTTTATATCACTGGATTCGTTTTCTTTAAAATATTTTCATCATCCTCAATCCTAAATGGTGATATAACTGAATATCTTTAGCCTGTAGTGCAAAGATGGATGATTATCTGATGAATATCTTTGGCCCGTAGTTCAAAGATGGACATGTGTTGAGATGAACATGACTAACTGGTGATACAAATGAATATCTTTGGCCCGTAGTGCAAAGATGAATATTTGATTTGAGATGCATATTGATTGATATCACAAGGATAAAATATTGACGATGGACTTTTAAATCATAGAAGATAGTAGATTTCATTCTCTAGTTAACTCTTCTAATGAATTGTTATTTTCGTTGTGAATATTGATCTAAAACTTATTGTCCATAATATTTTATCTATTTGTTGAAGACTAACGATAATTTGTTTTTCATTATCTTAGTCATAATATTCTTTACTGGGCTAATTGAGCTCATCCTTTTTGTTCCAGTTTTCTTCTCAGGAGACGAGAATATAGCTGGTATTAGTCGGGGTGTGGAGTGATGGTTCAAGACAGTTATTATAGCAGTCCTCACTATTTTCTAAAATAGTGTATTAATAATTGTAATGAATACTTTATTTGAGTTTGAATATTGTCTAGAAGACAATATTTGTATTAAAACTCACAGCTCATGTGTTGTCGTATTTTGCACGACAGTTGTATTAATGAAGTTTGTTTAGTTTTTGTACCATGTATTTGGCGACTCATAATGAGTTATGTGGACCTATTTTGGGAGCGTCACAGTAATGGTTCGAGATAGTTACTATAAAAGTCTTCACTACGTTGTGAAGTAGTATGATAATAACTGTAATGAGAACTTAATTTGAGTTTGGATATTGTCGTATTATGTAAGGTACAATATTTGTATTAAAACTCACAGTATGTGTGGTCGTATTTTGCACGACAGTTTAATAATTGTAAATAAGAAAGTTTATATTTGAATTATGTAGTATGTATTTTGGCGACTTAAAATGGGTTGTGTGGACCTATTTTGGGGGCATCAAAATATACTCACCTATTTAGAAAAAATATTAGCTAAACTATCTGGACAAACTAATTGTGCCGACTGAGAGATCAAAAAGAGCCCCCCAGCCCAGCCAAACCGCTGCTACTGCCATAGGCAGCAGCCCTGCCCCTAACATGGCCACTTCCCAATTTTCCTACTTCTAACCCATATGACGACTTATATTCATTTTAAAAAATGTTTTACATAGCATATGAGAGTATTTTAAAAAATTATAAAATCTTCATTTCAAACTCAATAAGATGCCCAACACAGCGCTAAAAAATGGCTCGACATACTAATTTCTAACTTTTCAGTTTGGTTTGAAATTGAATTTCATTTTAATCTAATATGTTTAAACTCAGAAATATATAAATTCATCCCAACCCTTGGTTTTATCTAATATTTGATTTTTAATCAAAACAGTCCATTTAGGACTTTTATCGAATAACTTGTGAGCACTGTTTTAAAACACCCTTCTTATAGCCATTTGTTTACTCTTCAATCCCATTTAGTCTCCTTCTAACGCCACACAACCAACCTATCTGCTTTATTCTAATAAATTCCAATTATCACAGCAATCACACCATTAATTGAACATAATTCACACAATCTTTGCTACTAAAATTAAAAGTTAAAACTTACCTTGTTATTATGGTTTAATGAGCTGAATTCTACTCTTATTGTTCATCTATACACCTCCTTTTTGCTAGCAAGAATAACCTCCAATTCATCTACAACTTCAGTTCCTTTAAGCCTTTCCTCTCTGTTAGCCGAATTGAAGAAATTTTAGGGAGTTATAGACTTGATTGGTCCGAATGGAAAGTGTATATACTTAGCAGTTTAGAGAGTAACGAAATGGAATGGAACGGGAAGAAGATGAGCAAAGATTATTTTTTTGCGTATAACCTCCTGAGCCCTTCTTTCATTTATCTGACTTATGTTTGCTTAGTGTACTAGGAATAGACTAAGAAGAGGACACCTCCTACTTGGAATATTATGACTCAGCACAAGCATATTATACTTCTCAGCATGTTCCTCTTAATTTTTAGCATTTGATTAATTCCCAGCACCAATATATATATACACGTTATATTATTATACTTGCATTCATATTATATCCTCTATACTTATCGCTTTAAATAATTAAAATAATTTATTTTCATAAATTATTTTAATATGCTCAAAATTTACATTCAATATATTATAATTTTTTTTCAGCAATTATTTACGTAATAAATATATTTTAATATATTTATCACGCCTTACCTTTCATACGTCACATTATACCATAATTATCACATAAGCGGTATAATATAAATCAAATAAAAAATAATTTGATTTCTTTTCCAACAATAAATTGTTTATAACAATTTACTAAATATAATAACTATAAATTATTATATTTACCTTATTTCATACATTCACATATTATACCGCGTAATTACACATACAATGCAATATAATAAACTATTAGAATAAAGTTTTTTTTTACTAAATTTTTATTTTAATATTATTTGAAAATTCAAAATGTCACATCATTAGATTAACATGCATCCACATAAGTAACTCACATATGATCAATATAAATACTTAACAAAGCTTATATGGAACAACAATTTGTAAAGGCACTCTAACTTATTATTAATGAAATTTAATTTTCTATTTATTATTTTGAAATAGTAAGGGTTGATTTGATTAATGTGGATAGTTATGGGTAAATACATAAATATTTCAAAATAAGCAAGTGGTTATAAAATATTCATTGTTGTGGGAAAATATTCGTTTGGTCGTGGAATATTAAATGACTTGTCGGGAATATTCGTATGGACGCAACTTGTGACCCATGTGGGCCCCATAATGTGAAGCGATTGGATGAAGAAAATGACAAATATAAGTTATTTAAAAAAAGCAGGCGTAGTTATTCAGATTAATCTTGCTAAAATACTCGGTGGTTAAAACACACACAAGCTTTACGGTATTGCACCAATTATTGATTCTTACGTGAAAGACACTACTCGATAATTATTACGATGATTCTTATTCGATATTTTATTGATTTAATAATTCTTTGCGTTGATATTTTATATTCTTTGTTGTTTGATAATTGTCATTACACGAGTATTTTTCATTATCGAAGCAATAATTCATATTATCTGAATAATATTATTAGATAATATTATTGGCGATGTCTAGAAAGTTACATCGGCGGAGAGGTTTGGTCACATAATTGCTTGCGCCGATGAAGGAGAAATTCTTATTGGAAAGCCCCTCTTTTACGGGAAGCGTATCGGTTGTCGATATTGTGATTACGTAATATTATTTGTGAATAAATAATTATTGATTCATATGATGAGAAAAATATTGATTTTATGTGGATATAGATGGAGAAAATTTTAATGTGACAATTGTTGAAAATTAAAATTTTATCTTTTTACGATAAAATAATTCATTTAAATATATTATTATATTTTAATAATATAATAATGGTGATATTTTTACAACGAATGTGGGATATATGAGTATCTGAGGAGGAAGAGTATTTTTGTTGCAATAAATGTTTAAAACATGTTAAACATGTAAATTGGACCCCATTTATTGGTGAAATTTGATTATAACTGTAAAATCTCCGTTTGTGGATTTCGGTTAATTTTTGATTGGAATTTGGAAAAACTTTCTTCTGTAAAGTTGTAGAGAATTGAATTTCCTATAAAAACTCGCGAGTTTTAAATTTTCTGACAAAAGGGCTATTTATTGTGAATTATTGAAGTTCCAAAGCTCCGAAATAATTGATTTTTGGAAGTTTAAAATATTTTAAATAACAAAAATGTTTTTTTCATTATGGTGTGTTACACATGTGTGTTGAATGAGCTGAATTCAGTTCTTGGAAGGTTGGCGTAGGAAAATTTAATTTATATATTAATATTATATTAAATTTTCTGCTTTGGTGTTCTAAGCATTTTCCTATAAATAGGGTGCTTAGGTTAGAATTGAAAATTACACCAGAAACTGAAGTTTTCTCTCTCTATATTATCGAGCGTATTCTTGTGAGTATTTTGAGTATACTTTGAGTATTGCTACTCTGATTCTGAGTTCAAGTTATAGTCGATATCCAGGTGTTTCAATTAGAAATCTTGTCATTTGTGAGGTAAGGGATATTATTATTTTTTCAGTAATGATATTATTTCTTCAATATCATTATCTTTGAAATATTGATTTGAAGTTTTTATCAAATTTGGATCATATAAGTGTTCGAGATTACTTATTCACATGATATCTGTGACTTTATTCACGATATCTGACACTTATTTACGAATCTGGACTATTCATAGAAAAATGAAAATTTTCCTTTTCGCCTAAAATATCTATTCTGCATACTAGCTTTGATTGTATCCATGTTTTGATCATTCTTGAATTTTACACCACTATGATTATTTTTGAGGTATTTTTGGGCGTGGATAAAGCAAAGTACGAATCCTTAATCCTTAATCCTTGTCATTTTGTTTCCTTTGGATTCATTTCTTTAAAAATATTTTTCATCATCCTCGGTCTTAAATGATGATATTATGGAATATCTTTGGCACGTAGTGCAAAGATGAATGATTTCGATGAATATCTTTGGTAGTAGTGCAAAGATGAGCAGTGTTTAGATGAACATGACTAAGTGATGAATATCTTTGGCTCAGTAGTGCAAAGATGAATATTTGATTCAGATATATATTGATTGATGTTCTGGGGATAAAAGATGAGCGATGAACTTTAAAATTCATACATAGAAGATAGTAGTTGCATTCTCTACTTAACTCTTCTAATGAATTATTATTTTATTGCGAATATTGATTTAAAACTTGTTATCTATTGTATTCTATTAGATTTTTTTTTCCTGTTGAAGACTAATGATAATTTGTTGTATATTATCTTAGTCATAATATTCTTTTTGGGCTAGTTGAGCTCGCCTTTTCCTTTTTGTTCCATTTTTCTTCTCGGGAGGCGAGAATATAAGCGAAATGCTAGAGTGGGGTATGGAATGAAGGTTCTAGAGAGAGTTGTTTAGTAGTCCTCACCATTTTGTAAAATAATGTATCAATAAATGTGATGAGGATTTATTTGAGTATAGATATTGTCTAGAAGATAATATTTGTAAAAACTCACGATTTTCTTGTTGTAAAAATAAAGTTGTAGTTGTTTACGTATCATGTATTGACAACTCAAAATGGGTGATGTAAACCTATTTTGGGGCGTCATGATTAGTATCGAGCTTAGGGATATGATCTCTGGCGGAGATCGGGGAATAGAACTAGGAGGGAGAGGCGAGTAAATCCTTCGCTAGTGTGTCCTACCTAAGCTTATTTGTTAGTTGGTCATTATATAGGGATATTATGTGATATATTAATTTCCTTAATTAACCCTTGTTTTATGCATGTATTTGAGAATGTCATTTGAGAATATTAACAATGGAAATGAGGCCAGTGGAGACGCCTTTGTACTCACCAACGAGGAGAAGCGTGCAACAGTGACAATGTTCCTCCTGTGAACAACACCACCGAAAGCGAGATGATGAGCGAGGGGATGTTTAGAAGCTTTTTGCGATTCATGCAAAATCAGGGCGAGGAGACTTCGTGTTCAAAATCTGAGAGGAAATGATAGAAATTCACGGGTTATCACAACCAAGCGTTTGAAGTTGGGACCACTGAATTTAAGGGAAAGCGAGATCCGACCATGGCGAAAACATGGGTCAAGCAAATTACCAAGATATTCGATGTCTTGGGATGCACGAGAGAACGAAGGTTCCATTCGCCACCTTTATGTTTCGTGGCGAAGCGATCACTGGTGGGAGTCGTGAAGCGTACATCCATCGGCACTTTTCAAGATGTGTCTTGGGACGCGTTTGAAACTATTTAATGACAAATACTTTCCTAAAAGTGTTCATCGTATGAAGGAAGTGGAGTTTATTAGACCGAGCGTAATAATATGGCGGTGTCTCAAAGACGAGGCAAAGTTTGCGAGTTATCCGAGTTTGCACCTCATTTGGTGGAGAATGAGGAAGCGTATGATGATGGATGTTTACGAGAGGTTTGAAACCCGGCGTACGACAATATCTCATTTCTCATAAATTTTCTCTCTATTCGGATGTTGTAAATAGGGCTCAATTATTAGAAGCGAGATAACGAGTACGGTCAACCGAGGGACCACAACCGAGGATAATCTAGGAGATAGCGATCAACAAAACAACGATAACCGGCGGAGAGAAAGAAAAGACGGACAAAAATGGTAACCACTACGGTGGTAATCATGGCCATGAAAATAGAAGAAATGAGTCGGGGAGGAGATTTTAAAAAGGAGATTTAACAACGACCATATGAAGACAGCAGTCTTTGGTAGAAGCGGTTCTAAGAGAGAGAGAACGACCACCGGTCGTATGCTATAAATGCGGGAAAGAGGACATATCGGTCAAGCTGCCCACAACAGATTCAAGGTATGCTATAATTGTGGAAAGGAAGAACATATCGCTTTCGAGATTATGCAGGTAAAACCTAGTTCAATGGGGACGGTGACTCAAAAAGATTGTCCCGAGAAAAGTCAAAGTCGGCCGGTTCTGGAAGAAGCGTTTGTTGTGATTGGTCATAATACGAGGAACCCAAACGAGGTGATCACGGGTAAACTATTTATAAATTTTTTGCGAAGTTTATACCTTACTTGATCCGGCTTTACCCATTCATTTATCTCTCTGCTTGTGCTCAATGTTTAAACTTGACTCAGGAGAAATTAGACTTTGACCTATCTGTGGAAACTCCGTTAGGAGAAACTTTCATCACATCCATGTTTATAAATCTTGTTTGATTCAAGTTGGCACCATCACCTTACACATTGACCTTATCTCTTTAAAGATACTTGCTTTTGATGTGATTTTAGGGATTGATTGGTTAACTACTCATCATGCCAAAATTGATTGTTTTCGTAAGGTTGTTAGTTTTCATATTCCTAACTTGACTGTTGTTATTTAATTCAAGTAACTAAACCATTAAAATCAATCATCATCATATCTAATCATAAAGCTATTCGTTTATTGAAAAGCGGATGTCAAGCTTTCTTAGCCCATGTTATGGATTTGAATAAAGACACGTCAAATTTGAATAATATTCTGTTGTTATTGACTTTCCGGCGTATTTCTGAAGAACTTCCGGTCACCCCAAGCGTGAAGTTGAATTCTTTATTGATCTTGAACACGGTACAAAGCCCATTTCTAAAACCCCATATCGAATGGCTCTATTGAACTTGAGGAGTTAAAGGTCCAACTACGAGAATTGTTGGACATCGGTTTCATTCGTCTAGTACATCTCATTGGGGTGCTCTTGTTTTATTAAGTAAAAGAAGAAAGAGCGGGAGTATGCGACTTTGTATTGACTATCGAGAATTGAACCATGTCACCATCAAGAATAGGTATCCTCTACCTCGTATTGATGACTTGTTTGACCCGATTCTGAGGGCACAATTCTTTTCAAAAATCGATCTTAGATTACGGATATCATCGGTGAAGATTAGGCGAGGATATTCCAAAGCGCTTGAGAACTCGGTATGGGCATTATGAATTCTTAGTCATGTCTTTCGGATGACTAATGCTCTATGGATTTCATGGATATGATGAACCGAGTATTCAAGGAATATTTGGATCGGTTTGTTGTTGTCTTTATTGATGGCATCCTTATATATTCCAAAAGTCGTGAAGATCATGAGCACCATTTGAAATTTGGTACTCCAAAAGGCCGTGAAAACAAACTATATGCCAAATTGAAGAAATGCGAGTTTTGGCTTGAGGAAGTAGCATTCCTTGGGCACGTGGTGTCGAAACATGGAGTATCTGTTGATCCGTGAAGATTGAAGCAATACAAAGTTGGGAGCAACCAAGTTGGATTGATTGGGAAACGTAGTTTTTGGGCTTAGTTTGGTTATTATCGGAGATTCGTGGAAGGTTTTCTCGAATCGCTACTCCATTAACCCAAACTAACTCGGAAGGATACAAAATTCGTTTGGAGCGAAGAATGCGCGAGAAGAGTTTCAAGAGCTCAAGAGGAGACTCATTTTAAGACTGTTTCTAACAATACCATCCGGTTCGGATGGATTTGTTATCTCATACGATGCTGCTTGCAAAGGGTTAGGATGTGTTCTCATGCAGCGTGGGAAATTCATAGCCTATGCCTCGCGACAACTTAAAAGAGTATGAGAGGAATTATCCTACTCATGATCTAGAGTTAGCGGCCCGATCTTTTTCTTGCTTAAAGATATGGAGGCACTATCTATACGGGGAGAAAGTGGAGATATATTCAGACCATAAAAGCCTTAAATATTTCTTCACTCAAAAAGAACTCAACATGCGGCAGCGACGTTGGCTCGAGCTATTGAAAGACTACGACCACACTATTCAATACCATCTTGGAAAAGCGAACGTGGTAGCTGACACGTTGAGTAGAAGATCATATGCAGGAACGAGTGCGATGATGTCAAGTATACGCATAGAGCCAACTTTAATAGAAAAAGTTAAGGTTGCTTTCGCAACCCAGGCCGAGCCGATGCGTATGAAGAAGAAAGTACAAGAAGGAGCTATCTAGGGCGAGAATTGATGAAGAAGGAAAACTTGAGTCCACTCTAGACTTTGTGTTCCTAACGACTACGATTTGAAGTACAAGATTATGATGGAGGCACCGATACACCATTTGCAATCCATCCCGGAAGTACTAAAATATATCGTGATCTTCGACATACATTTTGGTGGAACAATATGAAGAGAGAGATTGCAAAGTTTATCTCAATGTGTTTAACTTGTCAACGTAAAAGCGGAGCATCTAGTACCTAAGGGTCCGTTGCAACCACTTGAGATTTCGAAATGGAAGTGGGAACACATTACCATGGATTTCATTATGAGTCTTCCTACGGTTTCTCAAGGCATCAATGCTATTTGGGTTATTGTTGATAGATTAACCAAGTCTGCTCATTTCTTGCCGATACGGGAGACTTATTCCTTGAACGTCTTGCTAGTATGTACGTGAATGAGATTATGAGGTTGCATGGCATGCCTGTATCCATAGTTTCGGATCGTGACCCAAGATTTACTTCAAGATTTTGGGTTAGCTTGCAAAAAGCTATGTGCACGGATTTGCGATTTAGTTTAAGCATACCATCCTCAAGCGGACGGACAATCGAGAGGACTATTCAAACTCTTGAAGATCTATTAAGACTCGTGTCCCTGACTTCAAAGGCGGTTGGGATAAGTATTTACCATTGGTGGAATTCTCCTACAACAACAGTTATCGAGGCAAGTATAGGTGTGGCTCCATTTGAAGCATTATATGGACGAAAGTGTCGCCTCTCTCGGTATGTTGGGGACGAGGTGGGTGAAGCAACATTGTTGGGACCCGAGTTGAATACGTATGACTACGGAAAAAGATCAAATGATTCGACAACGTATACAAACGACACAAGATCGACAAAAGAGTTATGCGAATCTTCATCGAAAGGATGTGGAATTTAGTATAGGGGATCATATCTTTGTTGCGAGTTGTTCCATGGAAGGAGTTACAAGATTTGGGAAGAGAGGAAAGCTCAATCCACGATTTCTTGGTCCATTTCAAATTCTTGACCGAAAGTAGGAAATGTAGCCTATAGACTCGCGTTACCTCCGAAAGTATGTCTCGTGTTCATAATGTGTTTCACATATCCGTACTTCGTAAATATGTGAAAGACCGAATCACGTTATAGAGTTAGAACCAGGATGAGATAATAGAAGACTTAACGTATGAGGAGGTACTGTCAAGATCTTGGATAGGAAGGAGCATGTCTTACGTGCAAAGGTCATACCACAAGTTAAAGTTTTGTGGAGGAATCATCTTTATAGAGGAAATGACACAGGAATTGGAAAGCGGAAATGAAAGCGAGGTATCCTCACCTTTTTGAAACACAGTACGTGACGTCAATTTCGAGGACGAAATTTCATAAGGAGGGAGGTTGTAAGACCCCAACTTATTATTAATGAAATTTAATTTTCTCTATTTATTATTTTGAAATAGTAAGGGTTGATTTGATTAATGTGGATAGTTATGGGTAAAATACGCAAATATTTCAAAATAAGCAAGTGGTTATAAAATATTCATTGTTGTGGGGAATATTCGTTTGGTCGTGGAATATTAGATCTTGTCGGGGAATATTAAATATTGACAAGTATGACAAATGTGTGGGCCCCATAATGGAAAGCGATTGGATGAAGAAAGCACACAAATATAAGTTGCTTAAAAATAAGCAGCGTAGTTATTCACAGTTATTATCGCTTAAAATACTCGGTGGTTAAAACACACTAAGAGACACGGTATTGCACCAATTATTGATTCTTACGTAAGAATGCACTACTCAATAATGGTTCTTGTAATTCTTTCAAAGTATTTTATTGATTTAATAATTCTTTGCGTTGATATTTTATATTCATTGTTGTTTCAATAATTGTCATTACACGGTATTTTTCATTATCGAAGCAATAATTCATATTATCCGAATAATATTATTAGATAACATTATTGGCAATGTCTAGAAAGTTACATCTAAGGAGAGGTTTGGTCACCTAATTGCAAGGCCAAGATGGGAGAAATTCTTATTGAAAGCCCTCTTTCACAGGAACCGCACGGTTGTCGATATTGTGATTTCGTAATATTATTTGTGAATAAATAATTATTGATTCATATGATGAGGAAAATATTGATTTTATGTTGATATAGATGGAGAAAATTTTTAATGTGACAATTGTTGAAAATTGAAATTTTATCTTTTTCTGATAAAATAATTCATTTAAATATATTATTATATTTTAATAATATAATAATGGTGATATTTTTACAACGAATGTGGGATATATGAGTATACGAGGAGGAAGAGTATTTTTGTTGCAACAAATGTTTAAAACATGTTAAACATGTCGGTGGACCCCATTTATTGACTGAAATTTGATTATAGCCTGTAAAATCTCCCGTTTGTGGATTTCGGTTAATTTTTGTTTGGAATTTGGAAAAACTTTCTTCTGTAAAGTTGTAGAGAATTGAATTTCCTATAAAAAGTCGCGAGTTTTAAATTTTCTGACAAAAGGGCTATTTATTGTGAATTATTGAAGTTCCGAAGCTCCGAAATAATTGATTTTTGGAAGTTTAAAATATTTTAAATAACAAAAACGTTTTTTTCATTATGGTGTGTTACACATGTGTGTTGAATGAGCTAAATTCAGTTCTTGGAAGGTTGGCGTAGGAAAATTTAATTTATATATTAATATTATATTAAATTTTTCGCTTTGGTGTTCTAGCATTTTCCTATAAATAGGGTGCTTGGGTTAGAATTGAAAATTACACCGTAAATCAAGTTTTTTCTCTCTATATTATCGAAGCGTATTCTTGTGAGTATTTTGAGTATACTTTGAGTATTGCTATACGGTCACAAGTTCAAGTTATAGTCAATATCCAGGGTTTTTCAACTAAATCTTGTCGTCATGAGGTAAGGGATATTATTATTTTTCAGTAATGATATTATTTCTTCAATATCATTATCTTTGAAATATTGATTTGAAGTTTTATCAAATTTGGATCATATGGTGTCTGAGTTACTATTCACGTATCTAATGCTTTATTCACGATATCTGACATTATTTACGAATACTAAGACTATTCATAGAAAAATGAAAATTTTCCTTTTCGCCTAAAAATATCTATTACGCATACTAGCTTTGATTGTATCCATGTTTTGATCATTCTTGAATTTTACACCACTATGATTATTTTTGAGGTATTTTTGGACGTGGATAAAACAAAGTACTGAATCCTTAATCCTTAATCCTTGTCATTTTGTTTCTTTGGATTCATTTCTTTTAAAATATTTTTCATCATCCTCGGTCTTAAATGATTATATTATGGAATATCTTTGGCTGTAGTGCAAAGATGAATGATTTCGATGAATATCTTTGGTAGTAGTGCAAAGATGAGCAGTGTTTAGATGAACATGACTAATGATGAATATCTTTGGCACATAGTGCAAAGATGAATATTTGATTCGAGATATATATTGATTGATGTTACGAGGGATAAAAGATAGGCGATGAACTTTAAAATTCATACATAGAAGATAGTAGTTGCATTCTCTACTTAACTCTTCTAATGAATTATTATTTTCATTTGCGAATATTGATTTAAAACTTGTTGTGCCTATTGTATTCTATTAGATTTTTTTTCCTGTTGAAGACTAATGATAATTTTGTTGTATATTATCTTAGTCATAATATTCTTTCTTGGGCTAGTTGAGCTCACCCTTTTCCTTTTTGTTCCATTTTTCTTCTCAGAGAGGCGAGAATATAGCGAGATGCAGTGGGGTATGGAATGAAGGTTCTAGAGAGAGTTGTTTAGTAGTCCTCACCATTTTTGTAAAATAATGTATCAATAAATGTGATGAGGATTTATTTGAGTATAGATATTGTCTAGAAGATAATATTTGTATTCAAACTCATAGTTTTACTGTTGTAATAATAAAGTTGTAGTTGTTTCTGTACCATGTATTGACAACTCAAAATGGGTGATGTAAACCTATTTTGGGGGCGTCACAACAACTGTGCACACTGATTTGTAACTTAGAGCTCATTTTCCCTACTATTCATTTTTTTCATAGAACATTCTCTCCAACTCAAATGAATGCACTTTTATGCTTCGTCTTAAAAAAAATTTCTTTCTTGACATGTGCAATGTCTTCTTTTCTTTGGTTTTTCCGAATTACCCATGGAACGAACTTTCCACCAACGACTCCCAAACCAGATTGTTTTAGGGTGCTGGATGTAGAGACACTACAAGAAAACCGGCTAATTCTGACGGGAATATCCGTCAGACATAATACTATTACATCAAAAATATATTATGTCCAACGGAAATATCCGTCAGACATTCAGTCGTAAATAATCGCGTCGGAAATACAATCCGTCACAAATTTCGTCGGAATGTCATTATCCTCGAGGGACTTATATCCGACGTATTATTCCCTCGGAAGTAATCCTATTTCGACCGAATTTACTCCGTCGGGGATACGTCCATCGGAATTAGCCGGTTTTCTTGTAGTTAGACACCCTAGGGCTTACATATTCCAGTAACAAATGCCATAAAAGTCGACTAGTCAAGCTGCTTTTATCTACCACACTTTTCAGCGTGTATACATATATTTCCTGAGGCTTGGATACCAAGCTACTTTGTATAATGGACATTGAAGCAGATTTTCAATTCTCTTCTTCTTCTTTTTTCATTCCTAATTTTTTATCAAAAAAAATTTCTCTTGGGAAAGGTTCTGCAACAAACACAAGCAATTAAATAGTTCTAAATCATAAAATCAGTGCACATAGTCAACTCCACAAAACTTAATTGAGTAATTAGTGCGTTTCTCATATTAAAGAACTCATGTAACACAGATTAAATCAAAATCAGTTACTACAGATCCTGACTCAATTATCATCATTCATCACTCAATTAAGCATCAACCAAATTCTATTATTTAGCATCAATTTTCAATCTATGATCGTAACCTTTAAAACTTAGCCATATAGACTCACGGAGAAAAAAAAATTCAACTTTGTTCAATTTTCACAAAAAGGAGCCCGGATTGGATTATTTTAATAAACTTAGACCATATCATAACAAATACTTAAACTATAACTCCCCTCCCCCCTCCCACGCACTCAAACCTTACATTGTACCCAATATAAGACAAGCATGCAAAGATGAAGGAACTAAATAAAATTCAACTAAAATAAAAGTAAAATTGGATAAAAAAGAAAATCTGGGATCTTGGGTTGCCTCCCAAGCTGAGCATTTGTTTAACTTCGTTTGCTCGACATCAATCCCCTCAAACTATGTAATTGGACTTATACGTACTTCAAGTGAACTGGTAACAGTCTCAATTCTAAGTTGGGAACATATTTTAGATCTTGATTTTGCCTCATTCCTACATCTCCCTCTATTTTTCAGACATTGGAAAGTAATTAAGGCCCTCAAATTCTTCCTATTTGTTTGCTCAAGAGATTCCTTCACTATAGAGTCAACAACATCAGTAGCAAAATAAGAATTAACATTACCAAGATATATTTTAACCTCATATATACCGAACTGGATCTTTCCATTTTCCAATTACATGGTTAAGGTCCCATGGTGTTTATCATTCAGTGTTTTTGATGTCTCTTGCTCCTCTTAATCAAATTTAGTGTTGGCTTCGAATACTACACTTCCACATATAGCACTGCTGCATGTTTCTGTAGTAAGCATTGATTCCTCTTGCTGCCATACCTTTTCACCACTTCCCAATGTAATCACACTTATTTTCTTAACAGTTTGAGAAAGTAACTTCCCTGAGCCTCGAGATTCCAACTTCCCTACTGTAAGACCCCAAATTATTAATAAATAAAATTTATTTTCCTCTATTTATTATTTTAAAATAGTAAGGGTTGATTTGATTAATATGGATAGTTATGGGTAAAATCATGAAATATTTGAATAAGCAAGTGGTTATAAAATATTCATTATCGTGGGTAATATTCGTTTTTTGGTCGTGGAATATTCGATCGTCGGGGAATATTAAATACGACAGTGCGATCTTTGTGGGCCCCATAACGGAAAGCGATTGGATGAAGAAAACGACAAATATAAGTTGTTTATAAATAATGGCGTAGTTGTTACCGTTAATACTGTTGGAATACCCGGTGGTTAAAACACACTAATACGCGTTGTTGAACAGTAGCACACGGTATTGCACCAATTATTGATTCTTACGTAAGAAGGCACTACTCAATAATTGTTACAGTAATTACTATTCAGTATTTTATTTTATTGATTCAATAATTCTTTGCGATTGATATTTTATATTACCGTTGTTTCAATAAATTGTCATTACACAAGATTTTCCATTATCGAAGCAATAATTCATATTATCCTGAATAATATTATTAGAAAACATTATTGGCAATGTCTAGAAAGTTACGTCCAAGGAGAGGTTTGGTCACATAATCAGGCGCCAAGAAGGAGAAATCTTTATCGAAAGCCCCCTCTTTCGGGAATGGCACAGTTGCACGAAGATCGTGATTCTGTAATATTATTTGTGAATAATTAATTATTGATTTATATGATGAGGAAAATATTGATTTTATGTGGATATAGATGGAGAAAATTTTTAATTTGACAATTGTTGAAAATTAATATTTTATCTTTTTCTCGATAAAATAATTCATTTAAATATATTATTTTAATAATATATTAACTATGATATTTTTATAATGAATGTGGGATATGTGAGTATATGAGGAGGAAGAGTATTTTGTGGCATTAAATGATTAACACATATTTTGTGTGTCGGTGGACCCCATTTCTTCGATCGAAATTTGATTATAGCCGTAAAATCGCTTGTTTGTGGATTTTGGCCAATTTACATTTGGAATTTGGAAAACTTTCTTCGTAAAGTTGTAGAGAATTGAATTTCCTTAAAAATCGCGAGATTTGAATATTCGATAAAAGGGCTATTTATTATGAATTATTGAAGTTCAAGTCTAGAAATATTTGATTTTGGAAGTTTAAAATATTTAAAATAGGAAAACGTTTTTGGAATGTTTAGGTGGCCTCATTTAACATGTGTAGGAGCTGAATTAGGTTGGCAAGTGTGCGATGAGGTTTTGGAAAATATATATTAATATTATATTAAATTTTCTATTTTGGTGTTCTAAGCATTTTCCTATAAATAGGTGCTTAGGTTAGAATTGAAAATCACACTAAATCAAGTTTCTCTCTCTATATTATCGAGCGTATTCTTGTGAGTATTTTGAGTATACTTTGAGTATTGCTATACGATGCAAGTTCAAGTCATAGCCTTTATATCCTGTTTCAACTGTAAAATCTTGTCTTTCGAGGTAAGGGATGTTATTTTATTCGAAAATGATATTATTTCTTCAATATCATTATGCCGAAATATTGGTTGAAATTTTTTATCAAATTTGGAACTTTTTCATGTCGGGGTTACTATTCATGAGTTACTATTCACGAGTTACTATTCATGAGTTACTATTCACGAGTTACTATTCACGAGTACTAATCACGAAGCGTGAAGATGTTTTTTTTGTGAAATTTTTATCTTTTGGTGTCGGAGTTACTATTCACGTATACGACACTATTCACGTATACGGCACTATTCACCGAAAAATGAAATTTCTTCTTTTTGTCCAAAATATCTATTATGGATACTAGCTTTGATTGTATCCATGTTTTGATCATTCTTGAATTTTACTCCACTCTGATTACTTATGAAGTATTTTTGAACTTGGATTGTTTAAAATATGAATCCTTAATATTTGTTCTTTTGTTTCACTGGATTCATTTTCTTTGAAATATTTTTCATCATCCTCAATCTTAAATGATGATATTACTGAATATCTTTGGCCTGTAGTGCAAAGATAAATGATTTCTTGATGAATATCTTTGGCCCGTAGTGCAAAGATGAAGCAGTGTTGAGATGAACATGACTCATCGATTAATATCTTTGGCCCGTAGTGCAAAGATGACCAGTGTTTAGGCGAACATGACTAATCGATGAATATCTTTGGCCTGTAGTGCAAAGATGAATATTTGATTCAGATATATATTGATTGATGTTCTGGGGATAAAATATCGACAATGAACTTTTAAATTCATATATAGAAGATAGTAGTTTGCATTCTCTACTTAACTCTTCTAATGAATTGTTGTTTCCGCCGCAGAGTTGTTGATTTAAAAGCTGGTTGTCTATCAGTATTCTATTAGATTTTTCCTCGTCAAGACTAACGATAATTTGTTGTATATTATCCGAAGTCATAATATTCTTTTTACCGGGCTAGTTGAGCTCACCCTTTTCCTTTTTGTTCCATTTTTCTTCTCGTGGAGGCGAGAATGTAGCGAAAGTACTAGTCGGGGTATGGAATGAAGGTTCTAGAGAGAGTTGTTTAGTAGTCCTCACCATTTTGTAAAATAATGTATCAATAATTATGATGGGGATTTATTTTGCGTGTGGATATTGTCTAGATGGCAATATCTCGTATTTAAACTCACAGTTTATATGTTGTAATAATAAAGTTGTAGTTATTTCTGTACCATGTATTTGGCGACTCAGAATGGGTTGGATGGAATGGACCTATTTTGGGGGCGTCACACCTACTATGGTTGCAAGCTAACCCACTTGGTTCCTCAACTCTTGAACAAAAGTTTCTATCTCCTGTTGGAATTATTGTGTCTGATTCATAAATTATTGTATTGGACTCATGCATGCTTTGAATATATCCTCCATAGATGTTCCAGAATTGGCAAGTATAGCTTGACAAGGTTGGTACTGAGGTTGAGCCTGCTAAAAACTTTGATGTTTGCTATCCTTATAACTCAAGTTGGGATGATCCCTCCATCTTGGATTGTAAGTTTCAGGATAAGGATCATAGTGATGTGGATATTATTCTAGGAATGTCCCCATAACATTTACTTGTTGAAAAATTGCATCCTCTTGCAGTGTTGGACAATTATCTGTATTATGCCCTAACATTGAACAAATTCCACATACTTTTGCAACTTGCGTGTTCCCTGCAGCCATTCGTCGAACCAAAGCAGTTAAGTCAGAAATTTGACGTTCGAGATTATAAGTGTTTACCCTTGTATGATCCATCCTGGTGTCATACTATTGTGAGTTTATTGCCATGTTTGCAATTAAACTCATTGCAACCTCTGGAGTTTTGTCTACTAGTGTTTCTCCACTTTCTGCATCGATCATACTTTTGTTCATAGGCAACAATCCCTCATTGAAGTATTGGATTAGGTCTTGATCATCAATTTGCTGAGTTGGACATCTGGAACACAACTTCTTAAATCTTTCCTAGTACTCATAAATATTTCTCCATGGAACTACCTGATGCTACATATCTCATTCCTGAAGTGGGCAACTCTTGAAGCAGGAAAATATCTCTCTAAGAATAACCTTTGCATATCAGTTCCTGATGGTAGATAGTACAACTAATCCTTTTCCAGATTTATTAATGAGAATATTGGAAAAGCTCTAAGCTTGATCTGCTCCTCTATCACTCCTTATGATTTCAAGGTTGAACACATCACATGAAACTCCTTTAGGTGCTTGTATGGATCTTCACCTGTAAGACCACGAAAATTAGGCAAAAGATGAATTAATTAGTCCTGATTGTAATTCAAAAGCAACATCTAAAGTATGATATTCAATACACAAGGATGGTTGATTCAGATCAGGAGTACATAGCTAGTTCTCTCAAAGATCTATTGGTTTTTCATCAGCCATTTCCCCTTCGTATGATTCAGTAGCTTGCGTGTAATTTTCTATATCTTTATCAAATTTTAAGTTAATAGAGTGAGAAGATCGAGGCATAAACAAAAATAAAAGAAGAGAAAGCAATGAATAAATAAAAACAAATAACACTCCCCGGCAGTGGCGCCAAAATTTGGGAGCTGTCGTTTACACTCTAAAATTAATACATTACTTCTACGTTACTAACACAAGAATGAGTATAGTAATAAGCAAGGGTTGATCCCATAGAGAGTGATATATTTTATATTTATCCTCATGTTTCTAATAAAGATGGGAGGTTTTGAGTTTGACTAACTAATTAATAAAAATAGAATTTAAAATAATGTGAATAACAAATGAATTAAAGCTCCAGTTTAGTTTCACCTTTTCACAATAATAGATTAACCAAGCGTAACACTACTTATCCTCTAATGAAACTAATAACCCTAGATAACCACAATCGCTAATTTCTAGAATTCCCCTTAGGTTTTAAATCTAATGTGACAATCGTCCCCACTAAACCCTAACTATTATACAACCTAGAACTATCAGTCTAGATTTAATATAAGAAAAGCATTAGAAATAAGTGAATTAGGTTATTCCAAGCAACAATCACACTATTAGGGATTAATTAACTTGTCTTCTGAAAATCATAGCAATACTCAAAAACTTGTCCACAATCATGTATTATTAATCGCTACTTATTATTAGATATAATATCATTTTCTTAATATGATATCTTAATCAAGTAGATGATATTAGTTAACCAATTTAATCATGTAGAAATCAAATCAATTAAACTAAATAACATTCAACAGTTCAATCAGATTACCAAGAATGAATCTCATATAAGAAGGAATAAATATGTGTGAGCCCAAGTGCAAATTAGGATTCATGTGACCTAATTGAACTAAATACATAATTAGGGTTCCACGGTCTCCTTAAATGTACAAATTAGGGTTCGCATGACCTAATTGAATAAAGACGAAAAAGCCAGAAATAAACGTACTAGACCCGAGAGAAGCCTCCACGTGTCCCGAGGCAGAAGGCTCATAGAGACAGCTCATGACTAAAGGTTATTTCTGGAATTTCCCTGAAGACATGTGACTACTTAAAGTTCCAGGAAACTATAAATACCCCTTCCATTCTATGAAGGGGGGACTCTTTTCGGACTTTAGACTTTTGGAGCTGAGACCTCTTGCTGGACTTGGAAGCTTGAATCTTTTGGAATCCCTGCTACCCTAACAAGGTTTCCAAATTCTAAAAGTTCTTGGACATTTTCTCTCAACTCGAAGCACTAAAGAAGGCTCCTTGAATCCCTGCTACCCACTGAAAGTATTATTAGAGACCTGACGACCTGGATTTGTAGTGGAATCTGAGAAGATGGTTTCAAAGAGTGCCCCTGGAAAAATTCCATTCTGCTTCACATCATTTCCCTTTATGGATAGACCAGACATTAAGCCGTTAACATCTTTTGTCTTAACTCCTTTCTCCTCTGAAGGTTCAGAATTGGAACCAAATATATCAAACAGTTCAGCTCCATTTCTATCTGGTGCCATATGGGCAACACTAGATTTGTCAACAGTCATCCCTGAAAAGACATCATCTACATGTTCATCATTATTGGAATAAAATGAGACATCTGCAAAGGGGTCAACAATGTTTTTCAGTTCACTAGTGCTCACACCAATGCTCAGACTATCTCCAAATATATCATCAACTATAGGAGTCATAGGTGTTATCAGCTCCTCGATGCTCCTCTGTGTTTTCTTGTAGCCTTCCTTTCCATATAGACCATCTGGATCACTAGTGTCTATTAAATCCGGCATCTGAAGAGCAGTTGTCTCAGCCTTCATCTGCTTTTCTGGATAACCCATTGTACCAGTAAATTCTCCATCCAAAAGGCCCAAGACCTGTCCAAGGACAACACATGTTTGCATAAATCAGAAACAACAGTCATCCAAACAGAAAGACTCTGATCAATCTATAAATTGGACTCCAATATCTCCAAAAAGTTGAAAGTATTACAAATTCATCTAAAGTTAAAAGATTTTGCAGAAATTGATAAATAAACAACAAGTGTGACCTTTTTCTGAAATAAGGATCACAATCAACAAAACTAAATGAGAATTATCATAGGGTAACTAAAATTACGTAAACCAAAGAATAGGATAATGAACAAAATGGTCAGGTTATTGAATCTTTTAATCAGAACAACAAGGGAGTGAGGAAGAAAATCATAAATTTTATAAGATTTTTGGATGATATTAGAAAATCAAATAGAAAAATCTTAATTCTTTTTATGCTGATAAAAGAAATATAAAAGATATTTTTCAAACCTGTCCCATAGCAGCACCAGAAACTATCAAACTTTGTTCCCCATCCATTGTAACTTCTGGCCTTGGATAGCCCAGGGCCTAGTGGTAGCATGTAGATCATTATTCCAGGTTCCCTTCCTCTTTGGATGCTTAGTACACCATTTGTTGAAACTGGGCATTTATGAACAGTAGTTGGTCATGCCTTGATTTCAGTATATAAAAAAGGATGCAATAAACTGAAAATCGTACAGAAATCTCAGCCTACCATTAACCCTAACAAGCATATAGGAAAAAAAAAAGTAAAACAATTACAAAACCACACATTTCTTGGTGTTCGTTCCGAAACATGCAACCCCGTCATAAATGTTTGATCATAGACTAGCTTGCATTATAACAGTCATTACCTGGCCCTGTTTTTCTAGTGTCTTCTCACATTCTATCTTCTCTCCTCCTTGGGGCACAAGTGATGATTTCGTCAACTCTCAGAATCATCTCAGCAGCTTCAGTTGCAGAAAGAAATACAGCCTGTTTGACCTTCAAAGCCTCAGATATTCCCAACGCCGCCATATCTCCAACCTGAAAAAAAAAAACCAACAATTAAATAAAATAGTACATATTTCAAAATATCAAATTATAAACAACACTTTTACACCGTTCAACTTAATCTTCCCCTTACAATTCGAGAAATGACATCAATCCCTGCATGAATTAGAATAAATAAATAGGATTTGGTTTGTTTATATTTAAATATGTTATATATATAATGTATTTTTTTCCCCTTCCAAGGAAGGGTTACATACAGGCGCTCGATTTGATTTATTTCTTTATCTCCCCATGAATCGTATGTTTGTAACAATATGGACAGAATTTTCTCAATTCCAATGCTTTCCTCCTTGTGGTGCTCTGCATGGAGTTGTGCAATCAACTCAGCACTGTCCAATCCAGCATTGTCTACAATTGTAGTTGGAATTGCAATAAGTGCCCTTGAGTAAGAATCAATAGCATGAGACTTCTTCCCAGGAGTCTTTCGTGCCAACTCATCAACTGCCTTTGCCATCACCATCTCAGGCCATCCACCTCCAAACAACACCCTGCTGTCATTTACTGTGTGAGACAGCACACACAAGGCATCGTGCAAAGATCTTTCTGCTTCATCAAGCACATCAAAGCTGCAAATTGAAAAAATCGCTTCATGATGTATTTTCAAACTAAAGAGAGTAGAGATTCTAAAACCAAATCTCTTATAGGTAAATATTATAAATCAAATCACAAAAAATGGGTTGAAACAGTGTACATATGCGCTTAATCCATATTTGCAGCAATCCAAGTATCAAGACAACAATATTATCGAATAGTGTACAAGTCTAGCACGACTATAAATTCCAAATACTTATAAATAATTAAAGAGTAAATATAGTTGCACTTTGCCAAAAAAAAGTAAATGTAATACAACCATAAACGTGTCAGTTAACATGTGGCATTGATTACAGCCATAGGTTCTGCCTTACAACATGATTACACAATTCAAAACAGCAGAGTTAAGTACAAACTAATTGCCATTCCATGCCTGTGGATGTCTCTTCACCAAACTAAACCAACTCTTTTTCTTTTCCATTGAGATCTGTATAGTGACCAAATATATCAATCAAGCACAGTTGATTATCTTCAAGGTCACCTTAAAACAACCATTAATCAAATTCTCATAACATTTGAAAAAAAAAAGATCATCATAAATATTCCGATACATGTTCAAGGCACCCAGAAGAAAATATGGGGAAAATTGATCAAATTTCTAGAGAAACCTACCAGGAACTTGAAAGCTTAGAAGGACTAAATGAATATGACTATATATGAATCTCTATCCATACATTCAAAATAAAATTAATTCACAATATTAACCAGAATCAAGAGATATTTTTTCATCTGACTATAATTATATAATTGAATAATGATATTTCATTAACGTGTGTATAAGGATAATAGGACATACAGGCTCATATGAAACTGAAGAAGAAAAAGAAAGGCACCCATCATGTAAATACACAAAATATTTCATCATATGTTCATGAAAACACCCAAAATCCATTCAAACTGTAATAAAATGATGGTGTTCTATGTGGATTTCTCTCTCAATCTCTGTTTTTCAGTGCAAATCATTAGCTCAGTGGGAGTGAGTAAAGGAAAAAAAGGGCTAAAACATTGATCTTTGAACTAAGATGGATATGATACTAACTTTATAGTGACTTATGAGCAAGTTGTGCCATACATATGGTTCGATGCGACGGCAGCGTTCGGCGGCGGCTTCTTCGGCTGAGGAGAAAGCGAAATTGCGAATTGGGAGAAGAAATGTTGGATTTTGAGCTAGGGTTTGATGGGCAGAGGTGGTGTAAAGAGGGGATGTGCGGCTGAGGGAGCCAATTAGGACGCGATATAGAGTCATGGTGGTTTTAGGTAGATATAAAGAGAATCCTAATTTGGAAGGAGAATTGGAAATTCAGAGGGGTTTTAGGATTTACCTTTTCTTAAACCTTATGAAACGAAGGGGGAAGTAACGACCACTGAACTCTTTTGACTAAAAAAAAGGAAAATTAATTAATTAATTAGGGGAAATACTACTAATTAAAAGAAAAAAATTAAGAAATTTCAATTGCCAAACTAATGATTTTTGTTGTTTTCTAAAGACTTTATATAATTATTTATATGGATAAAAAATTAGAATTTTTTTTTTTTGTAAAATTGGTATGATGTTGAATCAAAGTTTGCACTATAGAGTTATCAAAAATGAGTTCTTTAGATAAAGTCAATATATAGATAGAACCCCAATATAATAATTCGATGGATCAATCTTTGGTGTGTTAAAAAGATTTTATTTTTAAACAAATATTTTTTAAAAAATAAAAATTTCAACGACTGTCGTTGGGAGTAAAGGCTCTCACATCTAATTTGAAAAAAACTATTGAACGCCATTTGAAATGACTTTGAATTTTTGGATATATTTTTTTGGCTAAAAATCAGAAAGGCAACTAACGCCACTTTTAAAAATATTTTTTAAAACAACGAATTTAAAAAAAAAATTATCTTAATTTTTTTAAATGATTTTATTTTTTAAAAAAAATTTAAAAAAAAATGTGATCCAATGTCAAACTAACCGGCATTGTAACTTTTTAAAAAAAATTTATAAAGTAAATTTGTAAAAAAGAAGAGTAAGATGTAATATCACTTTAACAGACATTGGAATCTCTTTTTTTTTTTTTTTATTTCTTTGATCTCTTGTACTTGTTTACAAAAATTAATATTTTTTTATGTTTATTCTCTGTCATCGGCGTTGGAAATGAAGGAGTATATAAGACTTCAACTATAAAAAAAATAAAAATAAAAATTCTAACGCCAATTAAAGTGATGTTGCATCTTACTCTTTCTTTTTTACAAATTTATTTTTAAAAAATAAATAAAATAGGATAAAATTGATATTACATTAATATCGGTCAAACTAACTTATTAGGAATGATTTATAAGTTATTTTAAATAACTTTATTCTATTTTAGTTCATAAAACATAATAAATTTTTCTTCATCTTTTATGTTTTCTCTTATAACCGATAGTATTATAATTTAATTTTATAATATATTTGGAAAAAAGGTAAAAGAAGAACTAGGAATAAAATTTAGGGTATACCATTATTATTCTTCTTTTTTTATGTTTTATTTTTGACTTAAAAATATGTTCATGATTTAAGTTACTCCTCCGCCTAAGAATAAAAGTTTTTATTATTTTATGTAATCTCAAGTTAAATATTTACTTATATTAAATACTCTATTTTTTACAATAATTTGTTCGTAATATCCTTAGTATTAAATGTCATATTTTTATTATTTATAAATATTTATATAATATCACTAGTCATGTATAGAAAAATATGCAATAGTTATGGCAGTAATTTAGTTAACTAATAAATTAAAATGGCTCAGTGGTAGCTTAATAACTCAATAACCTATAGGTCTTAGGTTCAAAACCTAGCTGTGATATTTTCGCTTCTTATGTTATATTTTTTGTGTATTAGATAAATTCTATTACCTATATATATATATATATATATATATATATATTTATAAATTTATCTCTAAATATTCATATAAATATTTATAAACAAATATTCATATAAATTTATCTTTAAAATTTATAAATGTATATTTATTTATAAATTTATAAATATTTCATCTAAAATTTATAAAATTTAGATATGAATATTTTTATAAATATTGATATTAATATTTAGAGATAAATTTATAAATATTTATATGAATATTTGTTATTATTATTATAATTAATATTTCTATTATAATAATATTATAATTATTATTATTATTATTATTATAATAATAATAATCATTATTATAATTATTACTATTACTATTGTTGTATTTACTATTATTATTATTATTATTATTTTATTTTTATTAGTAATATTATTATTATTATTATTAGTATTATTATTATTATTATTGTTGTTATTATTATTATTATTATTATTATTATTATTATTATTATTATTATTGTTATTGTTATTATTATTATTATTATTATTATTATTATTATTATTATTATTATTATTATTATCTTAATTTAAGGCAACATTTTAATAGTCGTTGCAAAAAGTTGTGTAAAATATGCAACTTAAAATAAAAATTATTGCCAATGAATGTGGTCCATATTAAAAGAATCTAAATATAAAGAACAAAAAACTTTTGTTGGCCACGATGAGGAGAAATCAAGTGGTTAGAAATTTTGCAACTAATTTCTAATCTAATTTTGTTTTCAAATTTTGCAACTACTTATGAATTTCGTTGCAAAAAGTGAAAGCTCATCACACAACTGCAGACGAAGGACAAGTTTCGTTGCTAAACACACACTTTTAGCAACGACTTATAAAGTCGTTGCCTGAAAAATCGTTGCTAAAGCCCCCATTTTTATCAACAAAAAAACTTTCGTTGCCCACGATGACGGGAAAGCAAGTGGCCAAAAATTTTGCAACGAAATTTTAACGAAATTTTTTCCCGCTAATGAATTAGCAACGAAATTTTGCAACGACTTATGAATTTCGTTGCAAAAAGTGAAAGCCTGACACAAGCTGCAACGAAGGACAAATTTCGTTGCTAAACATATACTTTTAGCAACGACTTATAAAGTCGTTGCCCGAAAAATCGTTGCTAAAGGCCCATTTTTTTGTAGTGCTTGAAGCTCCTAAAGCTCTACATAAAGTAAGTCATTCTCATGGTGACGTGAAGTGACTTTTGAACAAAGTGCAACAACATGATGATTGAAAATAAAGAAATCCAACCTAGTATGGAAGAGAGACATGTCCAAGGAGAGTTAGGAGATGCCACGGGAGGCAGAAGGTCATTCAACCCACCCAAAGTGCTATCCACAATACCCTCCCGAGCAATCACCAACTTGGCAGAATCCTCCTTGGGAGGATGAACATCAGCAAAAGGGTTCCTCCTCAAAGAAGCAGGAGTCTCACCGGTACCCTCAAAACTGTCATGTGGAGAAGTTGTAGAAAGGCGTAAAGAGAGCGCTGCGCCATGTAATAACCCAATATTTTCAATAAGAAATTTTGCGAATAATTTTTTTTTATATAGAAAAGGGTGGGAATATGTGCAAAGTAAAGTATATGTATATATCTGATAAATAAAATTATTTATTAGATGTAACTAATTTCTTTTTAGAACTATTGATCATTATAGATTATATTCTTATAATAAAATTATATTGTAATAAAAATATTTATTATTTATTTTCCATAAAAATATGATTATTGTATATATGATATGGATATTATGTTATGTATTTATTATATTAATTATGTTGATTATTTTAACTTAATTAATAATGGTATCTATGAAGGTTATGTCAGATATGAATTCAAAACCCTAAGTCCGGATTTTGAATAAGGAATGAGAATAATAATATAATATTAATTATATTTCATTAATATAAACATGCCCGATATATGTGTAATGTTAATATGTGGAGCAGCTTATAGTAAAAACAAAGACAAAATCCTAAAGATTACCGATAAACTATAGTATGAGTCAACTATGATCGTAAGGTGTGTTAAGTTATGTGTTATGTAATTAATGACCATTATCATGTTTAATTTTAATTGGGTAAACCCTAATTAATATCTAGGAACCCTAATTACTTAATCAAAACCCTAATTGCTAAGTTATATACCCTAATTGCTAAGTTATATACCCTAATTATTAATTTAGCAAGCTTATGGTGATTAGTACATTATAAAGCCTAATTTATAATTTCTATGTGATTAGGAAACTTAATTTAATTAAGGAACACTAATTCACCTTTTTAGAAACTAAGATTCCTATTTTGCCCTTATTACACAAACCTAGATAATGAGTTTAAGAAACCTTAGGGTTAAACCCTAAGAGTCAAACCCTAAGGGTTAGAAATAAATTGACAACTTTGCCACTAAAAGTAAGTACCAAATGACCAAATTGCCCTTCTTGCATTATTTAATAGACAACTTGTAAAACTTGCCATAACTTTAGTTGGTGACCGACTCTAGCTAGCCATGTGGTTTAGTAATAGCCTTTAATCAATAAAAATCTGATAGACATGATCAACCATAAGCATTACACCATATTATATAAGATCAAAGAGAGAGTGTGACGATCCGGGTTTTCGGGAATTATTAAAATAAGAATTTAATTAAACAAAATTCTTATTATGTGATATTTAATTTTACAAGTGAAATTATGTTGTGCAATGTGATAATTCGTATAATAATAAATATATTATTATTTATTATTATATGTAAATAAATTGGTGATCGTAATTTGTAGAATAAGAAAAGATGATGTTATTATTATAATTGTTGAAAACAATTTATACGAGGGAAAAATGAAATAAGCAAATATATATTATATATATTTGGTTTAATCAAAAAAATAAATTGTGGGATAGCAGTTTATTTGGATATATTATTATATATCTATTATTTAAAATAAATATATATGTATTATGTGAAGGTATATACATATGTTGGAACTTAAATGAAACATATGGGAATATTGAATAATGTGTTTGTTATGTAATTAAATAAATGATATAGGTATTGTATGTATCGTGTAAGTTGTAAGATATATATTATGATTATTATAATATATATATAATGTTTGTATGCTTATATTGGAACCAAGTGAGTTTAAAAAATAAATGTGAGGCTATGTTAATAAGCCTGAGATGACTGAATAGTATTAACCAAGAAGGAGGTGGCTTCATTTTAGAATGAGTAAGCTAATATTGGTATGAGGTGTCATAATACTAGTAAATTAAGAAGGCCATTTGTGGGCAAGAAAATCGCATCTTGCTAGGGTTAGGGTTTCGTGTTGGCTGGAGAGGCGAGAAATCCACGAAGAGTAAGGAATTTACTGATTGATTGAAGAGGGGAGAACGACAGGTGGGCAATTACTCCAATGACACGTGGCAGAACTCTCGAAATCCGAAAAATGGGTTAGGGTAGCAGGGATTCCAAGAGCCTTCTTGAGTCTTCGAGTTGGGAGAGAATTCCAAGTGCTCAGAGCTTCCAAGAGTCCAAGTGTATTGTTTGGCAAAAAGTCCCCTCCTTCTTAGGGTAGAAGGCTATTTATAAAGCTTTTCTTGGGAAGCAGTCACATGCCAGGCACATATTTTAAGAGAAATTCCCGAAATACCCTTACTCAGGTCTTTAAGGGGAAATTCTAGAAATACCCTTTAGTCACCAAAGTAATGCCCAAATTGCCCTGTCCTTCTAGCCGCCAATCCAATCCCTCAATAAATTCCCAAAATGGGTTGCATCCACAAGTCTTCTGCCTTGGAACAAGTGGAGGCTTTCCCGGGTCTAGCACATTTATTTCCGGCTTTTTCGGTCTTCATTTAATTGCATCATGGACCCTAATTTGTACAATTAATTAGGTCATATGAACTCTAATTTGTACATTTAATTAGGTCATGTAAATCCTAATTTGTACATTTATTTCAATTAGGTCATGTGAATCCTAATATGCACTTGGGCCCACACCATTAAATGGTAATCTAATAATATATGGAGTTGTATCAAACCATAGGCAATATTAGCTTTCCTTATTCTTCTACTCCACCCGTTCCATTCCATTTCGTTTTTTTAGCTGCTGAGTATACATAATCCATACGGACCAAACCAAGTCCCTAAATTTTCTAGAATTTGTTGGGTTCGGCTAAAGAGTGAAAAGAGCTTAAGGGAATTTCAGCTGTGGAGATAAAATTGAAACTTCGCTGAACTGGAAATTTGCAGCAAACTAAGAGGTAATTACCCCCTTTGCAATATTTATATTATGCTATATGAGAATTGATCCATTAGTTGGTTAATAGTATATTTAACTGTGAAATGAACTACTTTGAATTGAAATAGAGCAAAGGAGTTTAGGCTTGGTTGTGTGATGATATAAGGAGGATATACAGGGATTATAGTATAAGCAAATCTCTATGATAGTTGTGTATCAAAACAGAGTACACTACTTGTTTGTCAAAAGTCCTCTATGGACTGTTTGGATTAAAAACGAAAAAAAAGAGAAACCAAAGCTAAGATTGATCGTAAAAACACTTTACGCAGTTAAATGAAGAGTCTGGGCATACCAAATGAAAGCGAAAAACAATTTTAACTCAAACCGAAAAATTCAAGGTTAGTGCGTCAAGCTACTCTTGAGCACTGTTTGGGCAGCCCAAAGAGTTCGAAATGAGGAGTTTATAACTTTTAAATATATAGTCTCATATGCTATATAAAACATACTTAAAATTTGAAGTAATCCATTAAAGAAATCGTGAAGGAAGCACATTGAGAACAGAGCTGCTGCCCACGGCAGCAACAGGGGGCAATGTTCGGCGTTGGCTGGGGGTCTCTTTTGGGCTCTCAGTCAATGCATTTAAATTACTTGAATTATTTGGCTTGTATGATTCTAAAATAGGTCAATGTATTACCTACATTATACAAGATTCAGCCTAATTTAAACTAATCAAGTGCAAGATAAAAGCTATCAAAACAAGTGTCAAGAGGAGGGGCTGCTGCCCATTGGCAGCAGCAGTCTGTAGTGAGCAACTGTTGTAGTAGCGTTGATGAATCATTTTTTTTTGTTTCGTGGTTTAATTTGATAGTTTACCCATAAAAAACTTAGTTTCTAAACATCTAAACAGATGGGTGTATGGAATCTATAACATATTCAAATTCAATGTAATTGAATTAGTAATATAGAGGATGAAAGCTAAGCTTGGGATTGTTAAAGCCAAGCAAGGGGCTGTTTTGGCATTATGTTGAAACGTGAAAGCATTTAACGCGTTAGTATACGAGAACGGAACTATAAATTATTATAGAAGATATAAGTTAACCATACAAGTCATAATTACTCTCAATGCACAAAATGAGCTATGAGTTCACTTTGAATACCAAAGTTTCCTATAAAAATATAGAATATCCATGTATTAAGCGACAAGTGGGGTATAAATTAAAATTGTGAGGTATTCATGAACTAAAATCATGTCAAACCCTATTAAGGCGATAAATGACTTGTGCATAAAAGAATAAAGGTTTTTGAACATAATGCAAGAAATTTTCAAAAAACTAGAATAAAGGCTGAAGATGTGATTAATGTGGATATTAATATATAACTAAATAAGTTATATGTGAAAGATATGTGGCTACTACATTTATGTATGTGGGTAATTATTAGAAGTCGTGAAAAGGGAGTTAAGTATGTCCCGATGCACCAAGACACCTATAAAATGCAGTCTAGGAACCATATGACGCGTATATCCATTCGGATTATACTAAAAGATATAAAAGCGATAAGTAAACACAAGTTTACATATATACGTATAATACATCCGTATATTAGGAATACGCGGACAATGTGCAAAGCTATTTTAAAATTGTATTTGAAACTAAGCGGTTTTCGAAATACAAAGCGAGGATTGTGTAAACGGAGTTGAAAAATCAACGCTTGACTTTAATAAGCTATTTGTAGGTATAAGACATACAAATAGCATATGTCTACCTACAAGCCAAGCAAATGAGGCAAGGTTTGACATGATAAAAGAGGCGTACATGCAAAAGCATATATATACTTCATGTGTACAGGAAATGGGAAAAAGTAATATAATATGAATGCATTAAGCCTAGAAAGCTAATATTCGTGTGAAATAGTATTTAAATTACTCACGAAAGCGAAAATAAGCTATATTTACGCAAAGTAAAAGCACAGATGCACTATATGACTATACGTCTACATATAGATACGTGTAAAGTCCTCAGAATGCATTATAAAAGGGTTATAAAGCGTAAATGTAATGAATCGACATTTTAAAAGCCGTGTTGGAACTTTTTGAGAATGTATAGCTATAATAAGTTCAAACCTAAAATATTCTAAAGGAATATGAAAGTTTCTTGGAAATAAGAATATCGAGATATTGTTATAGTTTATGTGAATATTGTTAGCTATACTGAGGTTATGGGATATGAATCATGACTAATGTATGTATACATGTGAACATAAGCATGTAGGATTCGGGAAGCGAAGTTAAACTAAAATTTGTATTAACGGTCATCAGACGAGGCAAGTTTTTCGATTCTATTATGTTTGTGGATTAAATGTGATTATGTGGTGAGTTACATACCATGCTTTATGAATTGTTAAAGTCAAAATATGACTAAGTTAATATGGTTATGGAACTCAATTTATATGTGATATGTGATAGCACATGTTGTATAATGTAACTCGATAAATTAAAAATGTATAATGCATGAATGTATGCTTTGTAAGGAATTATTGATGCACGTAGGATATCGATAAGTAAAGAATATATGTTGCATGTGGATACGTAGAAAGAAAATGTAGTGCATATGGAATTGTGTGCTATGTGAAACATGATAGACTGTTAAATTTGCTGGGCTGTCGAGCTCAATCTTGCAAACACAAACTTTTTGCAGGTTAATGATGTTATGCAATATTACTTGCTATACGGATGATGAAGATTGAACAACAAACGAAATGAATACATTTTCTTGAATTAGAAATTGTATAAAGCTATGATTGATGGTTTTGTTATTTATAACTGGCAGTTAAGCATAGTTTAAAATATTCTACGAAAAATATTTGCTCTAGATAAATAATAATGAATATTTTATAAAAATAAAGTGATATAGTAACATTACTATATAAGAAAGAATTCGTGTTGAGGATCGAGTTGTATAAATATACGATATATAACTCTGGTTACATAAATCATATAATAAATATGATTTCAGTATAAAGAAGAATCGTAAAGGTTGCGATTCAAGGAATGAATGAATGGAAAGAAAGAAAAAAAAATTTATTACGCATTTTTAGCTATTTTAACTTTAAATAAGGTTTTAAAGCTATAACAAGGTAGTATTAACGTGCAAGATCGGGAGGGAAAAATAGTCCCAATTTTGGGGGCGTCACAGTTGGTATCAAAGCTAAGGGTTATGAACCTTAGGTAGGTGTACCTTAGGCTATAACCGTAAAGAAGGTAGATGAAAAGAAAGAAGATATAAGCATAAACTCAAATGAGGTTTAACTGATCTTGAAATGAATTTAAAGATTCTTAAAGAATGCGTTAAGATAATACGCAAAGATTCAAAGAAGAATCTTGGAAGGCAAGAAGTAAAGGATCAGGGGACACTTGATTCTAATAATCATATAAACCAATCTGATTGGGGGAGAAGGTAAGAAGATCGTAAAAATGAAACGATCATAGAATGAGAAAGAATCATAATATAACACGACTGTAAGATAAGATCACAACGTGATCTGATCAAGTCAAAGAAGAATAGGTAATCAATCGAATAATTGAAAGTTATAGCAGAGTGGCTATATTAAAATGGTTCTATAAGATGGTACAAAGAATTAAACTCGAAAAGAGTTATGAATGATGAAATACAAATTAAATAAAATTTGTATTGAGAAAGGAACAATATAAGATTTATTGGGATTAAGTGGGATTTCAATGGAGGACTCATGTGGTAGCTGAGTTGTACAAGCTTTTGTATGGGCAAGAGTTTTGTGCTTGGTTTAACGATTACTTAGTTTATCACACTGATAATTGTTGAAATGTTGGTGTCGCGCTATCGATATACATATGACAAGAAGGTGATTCTTTTATCATATTTATATTGATAGTTAGAGAATGTTAAGAGTAGGTGCGAGTTCTTAAAACTCATGCTTATGATAAGTTTGTGACTCATAATCATATGGTATGTTTTTGAGCCCTTAAGCGTATGGACAGTCCCTAATTAGTTCTTGGACTACGTATTGCTAGGACAAATTCCTAAACTCATATTTTTATGGCAAGTTCCTAAACACATAATGTGTAGTAAGTTTGATGAACTGTTACAGGGTATGTGTTTAGAACTGATTATTTTCAATATAGTGGAAATTAATGGTGTTAGAGATGAACAGAATTATGTCATGAAGATTTGGAAATAGTTAAAGTGGATGAAGAAGAAATGGATATTCCCAAATCTTCTAGCTATGCTAGATTTTGAAATTTATTGGAATCGGGCTGACAATCGCATTATTGTGTTTTGAAAAATATATTGGGTCAAATTTTTGAACCAATAAGTTTTTAAAAGTTCGGTTGTTTCTTATGTCTATGCTAATTGTTTCGGCTAGACAAAGTTGAAAATATCAAAATGTATTTTATATAGTCATCAATCCATCATTAATATGATGTAAATATGACAAATAATGGAGTCATCAATGCAACTTAACCAAGTGTTGGAGGTGATCTAAGGATCGTCAACCCACTATGGTATGATGTAGTATGACAAAGTCATAAAATGATTTTCAGTATTTTAATAAATAAAGAAGTGTCAAAAGTCATTTGCATCGGCTAGACATAGGTTCAGATATTGCTTTTATATTAAGCTTTTGAACTGTCCAACTAAATTGATTTAGTATGGACTCTAGATTGAGTAAAACTTTCCCTATAATGGGATTATTTTATATTGCGTCCTGGGGACGGCAAAGAGGAACTGAAAGAAATTGTTCCGTCAAGATAGTGTTGATCAACACAGAATACCCTTGAATTAGGAATTCTGTTTGCGCGAAATAGTGGCAAAGATATTATGGATCAACACAGGGCATAAACAGGCTGATCACCTATATGTCCGTAAGATATGTCGGTTTGCAGATAAATTTCTGTTGAAACCTTTTCAGAAACAAAGTTTATGAACTTTATGATATTTTTTATCATGCTATAGAAAGCTCTTTTTAAGCGAATATTTTGAATTCTTGAATTATTCATATTGCTTCACAATTATTAATCAATTGTGGAGAATTTCTATTATGGAGATTGGGTATAGAAAAAATGAACTTCCTTAAGAGGAAGTAGGTCGTAGAATACGACAATGGTACATAAATCCTTGAAGAAGGAAAAATGTAGAGTTATGAGGAATAAAGATTTTCGAATAACAAGTAGACACTGGTAATGTGTCTTAATAAAAATACACACATATAGTGTTATGATAATAAGAACAGACATAGGGGATGTCGAAGTTAAGATATAGAGATGATGTTAAAGATGAATATACACAGATAGTGATAAAAGAAAGTAGACTCCGGAGAGGGTCAAAAGGTGAAAGAATAATTCCGAAAATTTTAGGACCTTTCACAGCAACAAAAGATTAAATATAAAATAGCGAAAGCTATTAAATATTTGGAGATACATGTTTATATATATGTTAATATGTGTTATGATATGTGAAAAATAATATATTTCACTATTACTGAATACGGTTGCTAAGAGGAAATTTTGGTATTGTGATTCCGATGACGGAATCCTTATAAGGAGGGAAGAATGTGACGATCCGGGTTTTCGGGAATTATTAAAATAAGAATTTAATTAAACAAAATTCTTATTATGTGATATTTGATTTTACAAGTGAAATTATGTTGTGCAATGTGATAATTCGTATAATAATAAATATATTATTATTTATTATTATATGTAAATAAATTGGTGATTGCAATTTGTAGAATAAGAAAAGATGATGTTATTATTATAATTGTTGAAAACAATTTATATGAGGGAAAAAAAATGAAATAAGCAAATATATATTATATATATTTGGTTTGATCGAAAAATAAATTGTGGGATAGCAGTTTATTTGGATATATTATTATATATCTATTATTTAAAATAAATATATGTGTATTATGTGAAGGTATATACATATGCTAGAACTTAAATGAAACATATGGGAATATTGAATAATGTGTTTGTTATGTAATTAAATAAATGATATGGGTAAGTTGTAAGATATATATTATGATTATTATAATATATATAATGTTTGTATGCTTATATTGGAACCAAGTGAGTTTAAAAAAAAATGTGAGGCTATGTTAATAAGCCTGAGATGACTTAATAGTATTAACCAAGAAGGAGGTGGCTTCATTTTAGAATAAGTAAGCTAATATTGGTATGAGGTGTCATAATACTAGTAAATTGAGAAGGCCATTAAATGGTAATCTAATAATATATGGAGCTGTATCAAATCATAGGCAATATTAGCTTTCCTTATTCTTCTACTCCACCCGTTCCATTCCATTTCCTTTTTTTTAGCTACTGAGTATACATAATCCATACGGACCAAACCAAGTCCCTAAATTTTCTAGAATTTGTTGGGTTCGGCTAAAGAGGAAAAGAGCTTATTTCAGCCGTGGAGATAAAATTGAAACTAAATTCGGCATTAAGGAGCACTATAACATCGCTGAACTGGAAATTTGCAGCAAACTAAGAGGTAATTACCCCCTTTGCAATATTTATATTATGCTATATGAGAATTGCTCCATTAGTTGGTTAATAGTATATTTAACTGTGAAATGAACTGCTTTGAATTGAAATAGAGCAAAGGAGTTTAGGCTTGGTTGTGTGATGATATAAGGAGGATATAAAGGGATTGTAGTATAAGCAAATCGCTATGAAAGTTGTGTATCAAAACAGCGTACACCACTTGTTTGTCAAAAGTTCTCTATGGACTGTTTGGATTAAAAACGAAAAAAAAAAGAGAAGCCAAAGCTAAGATTGATCGTAAAAACACTTTACGCAGTTAAATGAAGAGTCTGGGCATATCAAATGAAAGCGAAAAGCAATTTTAACTCAAACCGAAAAATTCAAGGTTAGTGCGTCAAGCTACTCTTGAGCATTGTTTGGGCAGCCCAAAGAATTCGAAATGAGGAGTTTATAACTTTTAAATATATAGTCTCATATGCTATATAAAACATACTTAAAATTTGAAATAATCCAGCATATGGGGTAGAAGTAAGGAAATCGCGAAGGAAGCACATTGAGAACAGAGCTACTGCCCACGGCAGCAACAGGGGCAATGTTCGGCGTTGGCTGGGGCTTTCTTTTGGGCTCTCAGTCAATGCATTTAAATTGCTTGAATTATTTGGCTTGTATAATTCTAAAATAGGTCAATGTATTACCTACATTATATACAAGATTCAGCCTAATTTAAACTAATCAAGTGCAAGATAAAAGCTATCAAAACAAGTGTCAAGAGGAGGGGCTGCTGCCTATTGGCAGCAGCAGTCTGCAGTGAGCAGCTGCTGTAGTAGTGTTGATGAATCGTTTTTTTTGTTTCATGGTTTAATTTGATAGTTTACCCATAAAAAACTTAGTTTCTAAACCTCTAAACAGATGGGTGTATGGAATCTATAAAATATTCAAATTCAATGTAATTGAATTAGTAATATAGAGGATGAAAGCTAAGTTTGGGATTGTTAAAGCCAAGCAAGGGGCTGTTTTGGCATTATGTTGAAACGCGATAGCATTTAACGCGTTAGTATACGAGAACGGAACTATAAATTATTATAGAATATATAAGTTAACCATACAAGTCATAATTACTCTCAATGCACAAAATGAGCTATGAGTTCACTTTGAATACCAAAGTTTCCTATAAAAATATAGAATATCCATGTATTAAGCGACAAGTGGGGTATAAATTAAAATTGTGAGGTATTCATGAACTAAAATCATGTCAAAACCTATTAAGGCGATAAATGACTCGTGCATAAAAGAATAAAGGTTTTTGAACATAATGCAAGAAATTTTCAAAAAACTAGAATAAAGGTTGAAGATGTGATTAATGTGGATGTTAATATATAACTAAATAAGTTATATGTGAAAGATATGTGGCTACTACATTCATGTATGTGGGTAATTATTAGAAGTCGTGAAAAGGGAGTTAAGTGTGTCCTGATGCACCAAGACACCTATAAAATGTAGTCTAGCAACCATAAGACGCGTATATCCATTCGGATTATACTAAAAGATATAAAAGCGATAAGTAAACACAAGTTTACATATATATGTATAATACATCCGTATATTGGGAATACGCGGACAGTGTGCAAAGCTATTTTAAAATTGTATTTGAAACTAAGCGGTTTTCAAAATACAAAGCGAGGATTGTGTAAACGGAGTTGAAAAATCAACGCTTGACATTAATAAGCTATTTGTAGGTATAAGACATACAAATAGCATATGTCTACCTACAAGCCAAGCAAATGAGGCAAGGTTTGACATGATAAAAGAGGCGTACATGCAAAAGCATATATATACTTCATGTGTACGTGAAATGGGAAAAAGTAATAAAATATGAACGCATTAAGCCTAGAAAGCTAATATTCGTGTGAAATAGTATTTAAATTACTTACGAAAGCGAAAATAAACTATATTTACGCAAAGTAAAAGCACAGATGCACTATATGACTATACGTCTACATATAGATACGTGTAAAGTCTGTAAATGCATTATAAAAGGGTTATAAACTGTAAATGTAATGAATTGACATTTTAAAAGTCGTGTTGAAACTTTTTGAGAATGTATAGCTATAATAAGCCGAAACCTAAAATATTCTAAAGGAATATGAATGTTTCTTGGAAATAAGAATATCAGATATTGTTATAGTTTATGTGAATATTGTTAGCTATACAGGTTATGGGATATGAATCTGTGACTAATGTAGGTATACATGTGAACATAACTGTGTAGGATTCGGGAAGCGAAGTTAAACTAAAGTTTGTATCAATGGTCATTGCACGAGTCAAGTTTTTCAGTTCTATTATGTTTGTGGATTAAATGTGATTATGTGGTGAGTTACATACCATGCTTTATGAATTGTTAAAGTCAAAATATGACTAAGTTAATATGGTTATGGAACTCAATTTATATGTGATATGTGATATATTATGTCAGATAATGTAACTTCGATAAATTAAAAATGTATAATGCATGAATGTATGCTTTGTAAGGAATTATTGATGCATGTAGGATATGATATAGTAAAGAATATATGTTGCATGTGGATATGCATAGTAAAGAAAATATAGTGCATATGGAATTGTGTCTTTATGTGAAAACACGATAGATCGTTAAATTTCTTGGCCGGTACATCGAGCTCAATCTTGCAAACACAAACTTTTTTTGCAAAAGTTAATGATATTATGCAATATTACTTGCTATACGGATGATGAAGATTGAACAATGATTTAAATGAATACATTTTCTTGAATTAGAAATTGTATAAAGCTATGATTGATGGTTTTGTTATTTATAAGCTGGCGCTTAAGTATAGTTTAAAATATTCTACTAAAAATATTTGCTCTAGATAAATAATAATGAATATTTTATAAAAATAAAGTGATATAGTAACATTACTATATAAGAAAGAATTCGTGTTGAGGATTGAGTTGTATAAATATATGTATATAACTCTGGTTACATAAATCATATAATAAATATGATTTCAGTATAAAGAAGAATCGTAAAGGTTGCGATTCAAGGAATGAATGAATGGAAAGAAAGAAAAAAAAATTATTACGCATTTTTAGCTATTTTAACTTTAAATAAGGTTTTAAAGCAATAACAAGGTAGTATTAACGTGCAAGATCGGGAGGGAAAAATAGTCCCGATTTTGGGGGCGTCACAGAGAGAAAGGGTACTAACTTGCTCATTTATACACCAACACTCAACCAAGACTCTCTCAACTTCAAACCTCCGAAATTACCTTGCTAGACCAGTCCCCAATCAAGCCCCACTATCACTTAAAGCAGATCAGAAGTCAGATTCAAGGATCAAAGCTAAAAAGGAGGTAAACCCTAATCTTTAAAATCTTATGATCTGATGTTAAATATTGTTAATGATTAGTTAAATATGTGCTAGAAGGTGTCTTTTAATGACCTGAGTTGCTAAATAGTGGATCCATAACATTTATATGCTCGAATTTAAGTTTTTATAAAATCTGGGAAATTTTCAAAAGTGGTCTGACAACCGAATGTCAGACCATGTAGATCTTTATCCGGTTATCATTTTTGTTGTTTAGATGTTGGAACATGTAGTATGCTAGAAGGACTTTGATCTAGACTTGAAATCATGCTTAGATCATGCACATGATTTCATGTTATTGATGGTCAAATGCCATTGATCGGCCATGACTGGACATTTCTGGGTAACCCAGAAACTGCCCAGAAAGGCCTGACAAGGTATTTGTGCGTCTTGATCTTGCAGGTGTTGGTTGTGTTGTTCTTGTTGTTGTATCTAGATTGTAGTTTGGTGCTTGGACTATAGTTTCATGCTATTATAACACCTTAACGTCAAACAGGTTGGATTTTCTGGATGGTCAAACCAAGCAGAATGTTCACGACTTGCGTTTTCTGGGTAACCCAGAAAACTCAAGAGCGTGACGACTGACAAGGTTTGATCGACCAAGATCTGTTTATATATTTGTTGTTTTATGTAATAGATTTGTACCCCTACATGTTAGCTACACACTACAACTCTTAGATCACTAAATTATTACACTAACAACATGTAGTGGAAACCCAAAGTAGGCTAGTCAAACTGTTCTTCATTTCTGGGTAACCCAGAAAATGAAGAACAGCTCTGACGACTACTTTGAAGGCTTGGATCTTTTAATTGTGTTGCAGTTTGTTCATGATTGTTGTTGGATCTTGTAGTATTACACTAGTACTACAAGATCAAGGTATTAGCTTGCCCAGAATCACACTGAATCAGTGTTTAATGTTTGGTCAAAGTGAGACCCTTCAACACTGACTGTCAGTGTTCTTGGTGCTCAAGAACACTTTAGGCGACGGTTTCTATCGCTAAAAGCTATAGCGACAAACTTATTAATTTTAATTAATTAAATTTTTAAAAATCATTTAAAAATAGAAAATAAATTCTAAAAATTACAAAATCAGTTTTAAAAATTATTTGAAGTTATAAAAATTAACTTTTAATAATTTGACATATTTTTCATAAATATTAGTAATTATTTGAATATTATTGATATTTAATTTATTTAATAAATGTATTAAATAAATTAACTAAAAATGATTTTATTATATTAAAAATCATTTTAAATGATAATAAGGTATTTAATAATATTTTAAGTTATAAAATGTAACTTTCAATATTTTAATGTAAATTTAATTAATTATTTAATATTAATGATATTAGTTTTATTTAATAATTATATTAAATAAATTAGTTTAAAAATGATTTTAATAATATAAAAATATTTTAAATGAAAATAAAGAGTTTAAAGATATTCTAAGTTATAAAATATAACTTTTAATATTTTAAGATAAATTTCATTAATTATTTAATATTAATAATATTAGTTTTATTTGATAATTATATGAAATAAATTAGTTTAAAAATGATTTTAATAATATAAAAATCATTTTAAATGAAAATAAAGAGTTTAAAGATATTCTAAGTTATAAAATATAACTTTTAATATTTTAAGATAAATTTCATTAATTATTTAATATTAATGATGATAGATTTATTTAATAATAATATTAAATAAATAGATTAAAAATAATTTTATTGATTTAAAATTCTTTAAAAAGGATATAAGTGGTTTAAAAATATTTTAAGTTATTATAAATGACTTTTAATATTTTAGTGAATAATACCTTAATATTTAATTATTAATGGTAATTGTTTAAAATGATTTTAAATATAATTTAAGGGTAATAATTAATACTTAAAAAATATTTTGAGTTATTATAAAATAACTTTGATATTTTGGCAAGGGTTGCATAAATATTTTAATATTATTTAAATATTAATTATAATAGAATTATTTAATATTTAAATCATTTAATAATGATTCCAAAGTTTGAATAAATTATGATAAATTATAATAATTAATTATAAATTATTATAAGTCATTTATAAATAATAATATTGATATTTGAATTATCCAGAATAATATTTGTGTTACAGATTAGAGTTTTATACTCGGTAATTACCCGATAAAGCCGTCGGTACACCAAAATGCTACCGAATTTGATTTGAACCTATAAAGTTTGACTGTATAAGTGTTTGTTTGTGTCTTAATGACTTATATAACTATGCAACAATGTGATTAGGTTATGTATTAACTGTAAATAGTAGTATAATGTGTTATGATATGTTATTCTAATCATAGAACAATCTTATAAATGATAGGTTGTTGAATTAAGGATAGAACTAAATTGTGTAAGCAGCAGACTAGGCAAGTATCTTACCTTTGCATTTTTTTTATGCAATGGACATGAGTAAGAAGTTTCAGAATTATATTATTATTGTATCAGATTATTAATCCTGTTGTTATATAGGTTATATCTGATCATTGATTATCAACATGGTACTATATTGTAATTCAAATATATATTATGTTCGTTAATTTCTAAATATGGTTATTCAAGTGTCCCCACTCAGTATAATCATCAGATTTAATCACGTGTTGATATATATATATATATATATATATATATATATATATATATACCTATTTATCACCAAATTGTATCTGATAATAAAAAAAGCCGTCTAAGCTTATTTGACCAAATTGAGACACGTGATTTAAAAATATTGTTGAATATGATAAAACCTTTTTGTATCCGATCAAATCGTTTTGGTTCGGATTCCCGACTAAGTATGAAGATCCCGAACATGGGAAAACTTTTATGCGCCCAAGGATGACAGAGTGAATGATAATATCGTTCTTACATGTAGTATTGATCAATACAGAGCATAACGGGCTGATCACCCCCCGTGCCCATAAGTTATGACGGTTTGCTGATGAAGTTCTGCTAAACCTATTCGAAAATTGAGAACAATGTTCATAGTATGTCACCTTAACCCTATTTATAGTCAGTACATAGTTTCAAAAATTTGATAGAGTTATTATGTTATTATTATCGGTTCAGATTACTTCACAACCATTGATTTGTTGTAGAAAGGTAGTACAAAGAAAACATTTAATCCTTTCAGCTAATATTTATAATTTTTATTACTTGTTGGGCACTCAAATGCTCATCCTTGCTTAAATGAAATGTTTTCAGTTAAGTCTGACCAGCCAGAGGGCTCTGCTGTGAGACCCCAAATTTTATGAATAAAGATTTAAATTTCTCAAAATATTTTTTTTTTATAATTATGGTGTGGATTTGATATAATGTTATTATTGTGGGTAATATTTATAAATTTTGCAAAGTAAGCAAGTTGTTATATAATATTCGATTGGTCGGGAAATATTATTTTTGTCGGGGAATATCCGTATGATGCACAATCATTGGTGGACCCCACAACAAAAGTATTGTCGTTGTTAGAAAACAACAGAATTATCTTTTTATTAAAATAACGGCGAAAGTGTTACCATTAAAACTATTGAACTACCCAGTTGTAAAAGTAAAGTGTCTGGCGTGGTCGCGTAGTAATACACCGGTATTGATTATCGATGCTTACGTAAGAAGTCACTCGATTATATTCAATTATCACACGAAGAATTGATGCATCATATCTCTCATATTATTGATTCTTTTATTGTCACAAAGATTATCATCGTATAATATGTTATATTATTAAATCAATAATTGAGGCATTAAATTTATTCATATTATTATTTGCAATATCGATTATATGTCTGTAAGTTACATCGAGGAGAGGTTTGGTCACCTAATCAAGGCCAATAAGGAGAAATCCTTATCGAAAAGCCCCCTCTTCCAGGAACGACACGGTTGTTAAATATTATGAATTATAATATTAATGTTAAATAAGTTCGTGTTGATTAAAGATGAAATTGATAGTTCCATTGTGTTGGAATTATTAGTGTTAGTGAAAATCGACATTTATTTCGATAATAATTGATGTTTGGAGGTTATATTAACCAATCGGGTAATGCTTAGAATAAATGAAAGCAATTAATTGCTATTGATTCACATGATTATAACTATTTGTTCACATGTGTGTACTATTGATTCACATTCATTTACTATTAGGGGAGTTGGTGCAATATTGATAATGCTTGCATGACTAAGTTAAAAATGAAGGTATAGATGGAGGTACTATACTGTAATTTGTATTTTCACATGTCTAGAACTATTGATTTACATGATTTACTATTGATTCACATGATTTACTATTAGGGGAGGTGGTACAAGTTTGATAATACTTGCAGGACTAAATTAAAAAAGGAAGAGAAAGAGGAAGGTATTATACTATAATATTTCGAGCCCCAAAACGTGCAATTATTGAAACTATATTTTTCTATAAATAGAAGCTCAGTCTTCCTTCATTTCTCACCAATTCACTAAAGCTATAGGGCAATTATTATAGAGAGAAATTATAGAGAGAAAGAAGAAGAGAAGTCGCTACCTCACTATTCCAAAGATCCGGTCTTCTTTTGAGGTAAGGGTATTATTCTTTTCGTATTCACGTAAGAGAGTTATTTTAATAATACTCATAAGAGTTGTTATTCCATTCTTTATTATTATGTTGGAATAACTCGCATACATGCCAAGTACCACATATATGGTGAAATTCTTCATTATTCCATTCCTTATTATTCATTGGAATAACCGTATGCATCGGATCTATCGCATGCCCGGTGAATTCGTTGTTATTCCATTCTTTATTATTACGTTGGAATATCCCGTCTCATCTGCGGATTACGTACGACCTTGGTTCCATTCTTTATTATTCTATGGGAATAACTCATCTCATGCGATTCATCGCACGCGTGGTGAATTCTTACGTTATTCCATTCTTTATTATTACGTTGGAATAACCTGCCGCATGCATGGTGAATGATCCTTTGTATTCATTCTTTATTAAATTGTGGAAATGATTTGTCTACGTGGATTACGTGGATTACCGCATGGCGGGTGAAAATCCATTTGCAGTTTTGTATATTCTATTATACTCATCTGGGATATCATTTCTTTTGTACTCGTCATGAAATATTATTTTCTTTGGTATTTTTCTATTACGAGTTACTATTCATGGGTTACTATTCACCCAGTTACTATTCACTCTAGTATTATTCACTCAGGTATTCGGGGTACTTTTCGTACCGGAGTACTATTCATGAGTTACTATTCACAGGTTACTATTCACCCTATTACTATTCACTCAAGTATCATTCACTTGGATATTAGGGACACTTTTCGTGTTGGGTACTATTCACGGGTACTATTTTCAGAAAAATATATTCTTTTTCTCATTCAAATTATTTTTGGTACATGAATATTATTCTTGAATTTTATTCTACAAAGCAAAGATCATGTTGATAATTTAGACGTTATTGATTCTGGATAAATTAATTTATAAATCTTTAAAATTTATCCTTGAACTTGTTTTATTGAATTATTATGTCATTGTCATCATCCTCATGTTTATATTGTGATTGAAAGTCATCTTTCGCTTACGCATGTAGATGGACTTGGTATTATTATGACAATAATTATTCAAGTATAATCATAACCGTAATGTGACGAATGATGTGGTAAAAGTCCTCATTGGCCCGTAGTTCATTGATGGGATCTGTTGTTGGTATGATTATGACTAGTGATTATTCTGGTATAATCATTTAACCGTAATGTGATTACATGAATATCTTTGGTAGTAGTGCAGGATGATTCGATTTTATTTATTGTCGAGTCTCAAATGATACAAGTTGATGAAAAACTTTTAAATCATAGAAGATAGTAGATTTTACGCCTACTTGATTCTTCTAATGGATCGCTTATTCAGATGTAGTTGTTGATCTAAAAGTTATTGCCTATTGTATTCTATTAGTTGTTATACTGTTGAAGGCTAAGGATAATTTATTCTGCATTATCTTAGTCATAATATTTCTTACTAGGATAGTTGAGCTCACCCTTTCTTTCATTGTTCTCTTCAGGAAATGAGAATATAGCTGGGACGAGTCGGGGAATGGAGTGATGGTCCAGGATAAATGGCTTTAGTAGTCCTCACTATTCTACGGAATAATGTGATAATAATTGTAATGAGGACACCATTGAGTATGGATATTGTCTAGATGACAATATTCTTGTTTAAACTCTCGCTACTATGTTTTGTCGTATTTTACACGACTGTTGTATAATTAAGTTGTATTTGAATTTATGTACCATGTATCTGGCGACTCAAGATGGGTGATGTATACACATTTTTTGGGCCACGGTTGGTATCAAAGCTTAGGATATGATCTCCGGCCGAGATGTGAGATAAGAACTAGAGATGAGAGGCGGGGAATTCCTTCGCTAGTATGACCTACCTAAGTTTATTTGATATTTAATCGGCTCACGAGTATAGGGATAATATGTGATATGTCAATTAACCCTTGTTTTGTGACAGTGTTTGAAAATGGCATCTAAAAATGTTGAGATCAGCAATGAAACACATGAGACCGTTGAGTCACCAACGATCAATACCCAGGATAATGTGCAACAAGAAGACAATAATCCTCAAGTAAATAATAAACACCGATGAAATGATGAACGATGGGATGTTCAGAGGTTTTATGCAATTCATGCAACATCAGGTGAGAGAGACTCCTGTTCAAGATACAGGTGGAAACAATGGCAACCCACGGCTGGTCACTGCTAAACAGTTCAAAGAGCTGGGACCACCGGAGTTTTTGGGAAAGCCAGAACCACTTAAGGTGGAGACGTGGTTAAAGCAGATCACCAAGATATTTGATGTCTTGGGATGCTCCGAGGAGCAAAAGGTTCCCTTTGCCACCTTTATGTTGCGTGAAGAGGCGATTCATCGTGGGAATCAGAACGCACTACAAATCCGACGCGACTCAAGATGTCTTGGGAGAAATTCCAAGAACTGTTCAACGACAAGTACTTTCCTAAAAGTATTCGTGACATGAAGGAGGTAGAGTTCATCAAGCTGGAGCAAAATAATATGACCGTGTCGCAGTACGAAGCTAAGTTTGCCGAGTTGTCTCGGTTTGTATCCCATTTGGTCGATAATGAGGAGCGAATGACGCAAATATTTCTAAGAGGTTTGAAACCCGATATACGTCAATACCTCATTTCTCACAAATTTTGTTTATATTCAGATGTTGTGAATAGGGCTCAGTTATTGGAGCACGATAATGAGTCAGCACAACCAAAAGACAACGACCAATAACACGATAAAAATAGTACCGGTGACAACGGCCATCGGAACAATGATAACCATCGCAGGGGAAATTATCATGCCAAGAATGGTAACCACTTCGGTGGTAATCATGGCCAAGATAATAGAAGTGAAAAATTCAAGAAGAGAAGATTTAACGATGATGGGAAGACGTTGGCATCAGCACCAACACCAGCAACAAATTCTAGGGGAGGAGAACGACAGCCAGTTAGATGCTACAGAGGCGGAGAGGAGGGACACATAAGTCCAAACTGTCCACAACCTTCTAAGGTATATTTTAGTTGTGGAAAAGACGGTCACATAGCTCGATTTTGTCCTGTAGCAAAATCAAGTCCAGCTGGGACGGTGGCACCAAAGGAAGATACGGACAAAACAAAGTCGGTGGTTTCGGGGAGAGCATTTTTCGTGACTTCTCAAAAAGTGAGTAACCCGAACGAAGTTAGCACGGGTTAGTTAATTATTAATTCTTGCGAAGTCTATACCTTATTAGATACCGGTTCTACCCATTATTTTATCTCTCTTACTTGCGCTCAACGTTTAAATTTGACTCCGGAGAAATTAGACTTTGACTTATCAATTGAAACTCCGTTAGGAGAAACCTTCGTTACCTCCACTATTTATAAATCTTATTTGATTCAAATCGATACCCTCACGTTACCTGTCGATCTTATCTCTTTGAAAATACTTGTCTTTGATGTGATTTTAGGAATCGATTGGTTAACTACTCATTATGATTTTCGTAAGGTTGTTAGCTTTCATATTCCTAACCAATCTTTTATGCGAATTCAAGCAACCAAACCACTAAAGTCAATCATTGTCATATCAAGCCATAAGTAAAGAGCCCTGAGCCTTTATCTGCTGACTTCCTTGTGTAGAATGGACCGAAGCCAGACTTTCTGTAGGGGAAGCCGTGAATAACGGTGGCAAGTTGATAGGTATCAATGTGACGTGCTATCCAAGTCTTGGATGAGAGTCACAGTTTTTTTTTTCTATCGTTAATAAATTTCTTGACGTATTCTCTGAAGACTTCTTAGCCTAACCCTAGAGCGTGAAATCGAATTTTGTATTGACCCCAGTACAAAACCCATTTCTAAAACCCTTAAATATTTCTTCACCTAGAACGAACGTATTATGCCCCAAAGACGTTGACTCGAGCTGTTGAAGATTACGACCATACCATTCAATACCATCGTGGGAAAGTGAACGTGGTAGCTGACGTGTTGAGTAGAAGATCGTATGCGATTATGAGTGTGACGTTGTTAACATAAAAACCCATTTCGTATAACTTATAAATGATGAAGATAGAGTTAAAGACTCTAGAGACCCACGCGGTGATATCAAATATACGAGTAGAATCGACTTTAATCGATAAAGTAAAAGCCGCTCAAACTACACACCTGGAGCTGATGAAAATGAAGAAGAAAGTTCAAGAAAATTTTATCCTAGAAGCAAGAGTCGATGAAAAGAGAAAATATCAACCCTCGATTTAATTAGCCCATTTGAAATCCTCGATCGAGTAGGAACTGTGGCCTATAAACTCGTTTTATCGCCAAGTATGTCGCGTGTTCATAACGATTTTTTTTGTAACGATGTTACGTAAATATGTGGACGATCCGAACCACATTATTGAATTGGAACTAGACGAGATAGCAGAAGATTTAATGTATGAGGAGATACATGTTAAAATCTTAGATAAGAAGGATCCTATTCGACACTCAAAGGTTATACCTCAAGAGTTAGAATATGAAATGAAGTCAAGGTATCCTCACCTCTTCGGCATACTAGGTACGTACGTAAATTTCGAGGGCGAAATTTCATAAGGAGGAGAGAATGTGAGACCCCAAATTTTATGAATAAAGATTTAAATTTCTCAAAATATATTTTTTAATATTATGGTGTGGATTTGATATAATGTTATAGGTGTGGGTAATATTTATAAATTTTGCAAATTAAGCAAGTTGTTATATAATATTCGATTAGTCGGGGAATATTCTTTTTATCGGGAAATATCCGTACGACGGCATAATCATTGGTGGACCCCACAACGAAAGTATTGTCGTAGTTAGAAAATGACATAATTATCTTTTTATAAAAATAACGGCTAAAGTGTTACCGTTAAAACCGTTGAACTACCCAAAGTAGTAAAAAAGTACGATGAATACGCTGTGGTTGCGTAGTAAAGACACCGGTGATTGATTATCGATGCTTACGTAAGAAGTCACCAGTTATACTCAATTATTGCTCTAAAGAATGTGTTGCATCATATCTCTCTCATATTATTGATTCAATTATTGTCACAAAGATCATCCTGCTTAATATGTTATATTATTAAATCAATAATTGAGACGGCAAAAGTTATTCATATTATTATTTGGAATATTGATAATGTTCAGAAGTTCATAAGGAGAGGTTTGGTCACATAATCAAGGCGCCAATAAGGAGAAATCCTTATCTGAAAAGCCCCTCTTTCACAGGAATGACTGGTTGTTAAATATTGTGAATTATAATATTAATGATGAATAAGTTTGTGTTGATTAAAAATGAAATTGATAGTTCCATTGTGTTGGAATTATTAGTATTAGTAAAAATTGACATTTATTTTGATAATAATTGATGTTTGGAGGTTATATTGACCAATCGGGTAATTAACCGGATAAATGAGCAATTAATTGCTATTGATTCACATGATTATAACTATTTGTTCACATGTGTGTACTATTGATTCATATTCATTTACTATTAGGGGAGTTGGTGCAAGATTGATAATACTTGTATGACTAAGTTAAAAAAGGAGGTATAGATGGAGGTACTATACTGTAATTCGTATTTTTACATGTCTAGAACTATTGATTCACATGATTTACTATTGATTCACATGATTTACTATTAGGGGAGGTGGTGCAAGTTTGATAATACTTGTAGGACTAAATTAAAAAGGAAGAAAAAGAGGAAGGTATTATACTGTAATATTTTGAGCCCCAAAACGTGAAATTATCGAAACTATATTTTCCTATAAATAGAAGCTCGTTCTTCCTTCATTTCTCACCAATTCACTAAAGCTATAGAGCAATTATTATAGAGAGAAATTATAGAGAGAAAGAAGAAGAGAAGTCTGCTACCTCACTATTCCAGTATCCAGTCTTCTTTTGAGGTAAGGGGTATTATTATTTCGTATTCATGAAGAGAGTTATTTTCTTTCAATACTCATAAGGTTTGTTATTCCATTCTTTATTATTATGTTGAAATAACTTGCTCATAATGGGCAATCTGCATACATGGTAAAATTCTTACATTATTCCATTCTTTATTATTACATTGGAATAACCTATCATCTGCTTGATCTATCGCACGCCACAGTGAATTCTCGTTGTTATTCCATTCTTTACTATTTTGTTGGAATATCTCAGATGCGGATTACTCGCTTGACTCTGGTTCCATTCTTTATTATTCATTGGAATATCCCATGCATGCAAGGATTACGCATTGACTCGGTTCCATTCTTTATTATTACGTTAGAATATCCGTCTGCGTGCGGATTACGTATTTGATTCGGTTCTATTCTTTATTATTCTATTGGGAATAACCTATCATGCGATCTATCGCATGCATTGTGGTGAATTCTTCGTTATTCCATTCTTTATTATTCATTGGAATAACTCGCATACATGTGGATTACCTGCATGCATGGTGAATGATCCTTCAGTATTTATTCTTTATTAAATTGTGGAAATGATGCATACGTCGATTACCGCATTTAAGGTGAAAATTCATTTGCATAGCTTTGTATATTCTATTATACTCATCCGGGATATCATTTCTTTTGTACTAAATGCATGAAATATCGCTTTTTTTAATATTTTTTACATTACGAGTTACTTATTCATGGGTTTCTTATTCATCCAGGTTATTATTTACTCTAGTATTATTCACTCTCTTATTAAGGTACTTTTCATGCCAGAATCTTATTCACGAAAGTTACAATTCACGAGTTACTATTCACCGATTACTATTCACTCTAGTATTATTCACTGAGTATTCGGGACACTTTTCGTGTCGGGATACTATTCACGGGGTACTATTCCTAAAGTACTATTCACGGGTACTATTTACCCGAAAAATATATTCTTTTCTCATTCAAATTATTTTTAGTACATGAATATTATTCTTGAATTTTACTCTCTACAAAGCGAGATCATGTTGACAATTTGGACGTTATTGATTCTGGATAAATTAAATTATAAATCTTTAAAATTTATCCTTGAACTTGTTTTATTGAATTATTATGTCATCACATCATCCTCATGCTTTATATTGTGATTAAAGTCATCTTTGGCTTACGTGCATAGATGGACTTGGTATGATTATGACTAGGGATTATTCGATATAATCATGACCGTAATGTGACGAATGATGTGGTAAAAGTCCTCATTGGCCTGTAGTTCATTGATAGACAATTGTTGGTATTGTGACGCCCCCAAAATAGGTCCATTCCATCCAACTCATTCTGAGTCGCCAAATAAATGGTACATAAATAACTATAACTTTATTATTACAACATATAAACGCTGTGAGTTTAAATACGAGATATTGCCATCTGCATAATATCCACACGCAAATAAATCCCCATCATAATTATTGATACATTATTTTACAAAAATGGTGAGGACTACTAAACAACTCTCTCTAGAACCTTCATTCCATACCCCGACTAGTACTCGCTACATTCTCGCCTCCTGAGAAGAAAAAATGGAACAAAAAGGAAAAGGGTGAGCTCAACTAGCCCAGTAAAGAATATTATGACTAAGATAATATACAACAAATTATTGTTAGTCTTCAACAAGGAAAAATCTAATAGAATACAATAGACAACCAGTTTTAAATCAACAATCTGCAATGAAACAACAATTCATTAGAAGAGTTAAGTAGAGAATGCAAACTACTATCTTCTATATATGAATTTAAAAGTTCATCGTCGATATTTTATCCTCGTAACATCAATCAATATATATCCGAATCAAATATTCATCTTTGCACTACTGAGGCCAAAGATATTCATCGATTGGTCATGTTCGCCTAAACACTGCTCATCTTCGCACCACGGCCAAAGATATTAATCAAGAGGTCGTGTTCATCTCAACACTGCTCATCTTTGCACCACGGCCAAAGATATTCATCAAGAAATCATTTATCTTTGCACTACTGTGCCAAAGATATTCAAGAATATCATCATTTAGGGGAGGATGAGGATGATGAAAAATATTTCAAAGAAAACAAATCCGGTGAAACAAAAGAACAAATATTAAGGATTAGTATTTTAAACAATCCAAGTTCAAAATACTTCATAAGTAATCGAGTGGAGTAAAATTCAAGAATGATCAAAACATGGATACAATCAAGTTTAGTATCCATAATAGATATTTTAGACGAGAAAGAAGAAATTTTATTTTTTATTGAATAAGGCCAGATCCGTGAATAAAGGTCAGTATATGTGAATAAAGTGTCGATATCGTGAATAGTAACTCAAACAACAAAAGATAAAAATTTCACAAAAAACATCTTCACGCTTCGTAAATAGTACTCGTGAATAGTAACTCGTGAATAGTAACTCATGAATAGTAACTCGTAAATAGTAACTCATGAATAGTAACCCGACATGAAAAAGTTTCAAATTTGATAAAAATTTCCAACCAATATTTTGGCATAATGATATCAAGAAATAATATCATTTTGAATAAAATAACATCCCTTACCTCGAAAAGACAAGACTTTAGTTGAAACACAGGATATAGGCTATGACTTGAACTTCCAATCAGATAGCAATACTCAAAGTATACTCAAAATACTCACAAGAATACTTCGATAATATAGAGAGAAACTTGATTTACGGTGTGATTTTTAATTCTAACCTAAGCACCCTATTTATAGAAAAATGCTTAGAACATCAAAGTAGAAAATTTAATATAATATTAATATTTTCCAAAACCTCATACGCACACTTGCCAACTGAATTCAGCTCCTACACATGTTAAATGAGGCCACCTAAACATTCCAAAAACGTTTTTCCTATTTTAAATATTTTAAACTTCCAAAAATCAATTATTTCGGAGCTTTGAAACTTCAATAATTCATAATAAATAGCCCTTTTATCAGAAAATTCGAATCTCGCGAATTTTTATAGGAAATTCAATTCTCTACAACTTTACAGAAGAAAGTTTTTCCAAATTTCTAACAAAATTGAGCGAAATCCACAAACCAAGCGATTTTACTGTGCTATAATCAAATTTTACCAAGAAATGGGATCCACCGACACACACAAAACATGTGTTAATCATTTAATGCCACAAAATACTCTTCCTCCTCATATACTCACATATCGCACATTCATTATAAAATATCACCAAGTTAATATATTATTAAAATAATATATTTAAATGAATTATTTTATCGAGAAAAAGATAAAATATTAATTTTCAACAATTGTCAATTAAAAAATTTTTTCCATCTATATCCACATAAAATCAATATTTTTCTCATCATATAAATCAATAATTAATTATTCACAAATAATATTACAGAATCACGATCTTGGCAACTGTGCCATTCCCAAGAAAGAGGGCTTTCAATAAAGATTTCTCCTTACCTGGCGTGCAATTAGGTGACCAAAACTCTCCTTAGACGTAACTTTCTAGACATCGCCAATAATGTTTCTAATAATATTATTAGGATAATATGAATTATTGCTTCGATAATGAAAAATACCGTGTAATGACAATTTATTGAAACAACAAGAATATAAAATATCAATGCAAAGAATTATTGAATCAATAAAATAAAATCTTGAATAGTAATTCATCGTAACAATTATTGAGTAAAGGCCTTGCTTACGTAAGAATCAATAATTGGTGCAATACCGTGCTTCACCGCTCAACAACGGCGTATTAGTGTGTTTTAACCACCGGGTATTCCAACAAGATAATCTGTGAATAACTACGCTGCAATTATTTATAAACAACTTATATTTGTCGTTTTCTTCATCCAATCGCTCAGTTATGGGCCCACAAAAGATCGCTTCATTGCATTTAATATTCCCGACAAGATTTAATATTCCACGACCAAACGAATATTCCCCGACGATAATGAATATTTTATAACCACTTGCTTATTCAAAATATTTGCGTATTTTACCCATAACTATCCACATTAATCAAATTAACCCTTACTATTTCAAAATAATAAATAGAGGAAAATAAATTTCATTTATTAATAATTTGGGGTCTTATAGGTATGATTATGACTAGGGATTATTCGGTATAATCATGACCGTAATGTGATTACATGAATATCATTGGCCGTGGTGCAGGGATGATTCGATTTTATTTATTAAGCTGAGTCTCAGCGATAAAATTGATGAAAAACTTTTTAAATCATAGAAGATAATAGATTTTATGTTCTACTTGACTCTTCTAATGGATTGCTTATTCCGTTGTAGTTGTTGATCTAAAACTTGTTGTCTATTGTATTTTATCAGTTGTTATACTGTTGAAGGCTAAGGATAATTTATTCTGCATTATCTTAGTCATAATATTTCTTATTAAATTTAGTTGAGCTTTCACCCTTTCTTTCATTGTTCTCTTCATGAAATGAGAATATAAATTTGGGACGAGTCGGGGAATGGAGTGATTGTCGGGATAAATGGCTTTAGTAGTCCTCACTATTCTACGGAATAATGTGATAATAATTATAATGAGGACACCATTGAAAGTATGGATATTATCAGATGATAATATTCTTGTTTAAACTCTCTCATTTATGTTTTGTCGTATTTTACACGATTGTTGTATAATTAAGTTGTATTTGAATTTATGTATCATGTATCTGGCGACTCAAGATGGGTGATGTATACCTGTTTTGGGGGCGTCACATCTGCCAGGAATAAAGGGAAAGAAAAGCAGTCAGAATAAGTTTGTGTTTTCTTATGTAATAGCTAGACTTAAATAAGATGATGTTATTTATTATCTATCATGTAATGAAATATTTTAAGGTCGCGTACCTGGGATTTAGAAAACTCTGATATGTAAATTAAGTTTGATATTTATGACATTATTATTATTATTTCGTTCAAAGAAATGGCATCGTGAAGCATTGAATCCGGGTTTCAAGTACCTGAATTTGGGGGCGTCACAGGTTGGTATCAGAGCTTTAGGGTTAGAAACCATAGATGAGAGTAGACCTTAGGCTATAACCTTAGAGCAGAGGAAAACGTTGAAAGTACTACAAAACAGTAAATAGACAATGCGAAAAAAAACGTTGTGGTTTCAGTCAGAAAAACGCCGTGGTTAAAGGTGTCATCTATTTGACACCATTACACAGTATTTTTAAAACGTTGTAGTTAAGCTCAATACACAACGTTTTTTAAAAAAAACATTATAGATTTGTCTTCCAAAAATTAGTAGATGCTTAAAAACGTTGTGGAATCATACCTTCAACAACGTTTTTTGGATAAAAATGTTGTTGTTTAGTATATCAGACAACATTCTTTAAATGTTGTAGATTAAAAAAAAAAAAAAAAAAAAGATTATGGCTCACCAAAAATAATGTTGTTTAGTATATCAGACAACGTTTTTTAAATGTTGTAGATAAAAAAAAAATGATGTGGTTCACCTATATTACCAATGCACCTGCAATATGCTAATGCCATGATATATAGCCAAAATGTATCAACCATTTAAAATACATCTCAATAATACCATTCGTTTACAGTTTCAAATTACTACATCAACAAAATATATCCATATATGCATCTCAAATTCACTTTTCAATATAAATTACTACTATATTGAATTGTGAATTTGATTACATGCATCCATAAAATAAACCAAACTATCCATAAAATTAAGCTACTACCTAAACATGTGCTAAAAAGCCTAGTTCTCCCAAAATACGTACATTCATCTAACATATTCACCGTTAACTCGAGGCTCTACATATAGCTGCTCACGTACGTTGCCCACTCATCCCGTACAGTCAAAATTCACTGCAGTAGTCAGAAGATAACATGAGTCTATACATCCAACTACCCAAAAAATGTAACATAATAAGAGATTAATTTCAATCAGATTAGAAACTAACTGCTTTCTAAAATTATGCAGGACAAAAGATACAACTCAAGTGAATAATCTGACATGGAAATGCAACTCCTGCAAAAGAAACATGCAATTCAAAAGCAAAACATTTCTTCCATGCAGAAATGATAGACAATGAAGTAGAGCAGATACAATTTGTATAACACTAACAATTTCACCAATTTTGACATGTTCCCATAAGCAGTAGGAATGACAGCCCCTTTGAAATTGTTGTTATCAAGTTGTCTGCATGAGGCAAACAAAATCGTTAAAAATTAATTGCATTGCAACTTAAAGAAATGTCCCTTTGATCATGTAGAACTATGTGTGAACCCAAGTAATAATGCTTTTACAAAGGTAGAAACTGATAATGGACATGAAAAGGCTTTGGTAGAAGTTGGTCATAAAGATCTCATATAGACGGCATGAAGTCATGAGAAAATGGTATAACTTGGACAAACAAACTTGTAATCATAACAGACCAACATTGAGGCAGTTGATACAAAATCTTGGACATGAGTAATAGTTGTGTATACAAAAACAATGAAGGAAAAGTCATGCACAACCACTATAAGACCGGCCATGTTAATGAGATAGATTATTAGGCAATGTAAACAATAATAAGCTCTACAAATGAACATTTCTGGAACTTGAGTCTGAGTCTTAAGATGGACGAGGGGAAAGAAAACAAAGGTCAATTAGAGAAAGAGATCTCACTTCTCTCTTGAATAAGAGATGTTCTTGTGATGTTGTAGCATTCATGTCTGCACTTGCAAGTAAATCAGTCTCCATAGTCATTGTTGATAACATTTTTCCTCCTTGAGCATCAGAAGCAACTTGCTTCCATCTCATTCTGAAAATACTCTTGCCCTGCTTAGTTAACTTGTATCCCTATTGAAGGAACCAAAACAAGGATTACAACCACAACTCAATATCAAGGCTTCCCTTCACCAAAAAATTCAGACTTTATGCTGCAAAATTAGATTTTGTAATCATAAACCTACTCCATTTATAGTTGATTTACATACCATCCACCTAAAGTTAAATGGCTACATTTCTTTGTGTATGCATATTTGTGAATGTTTTCACAAAATTATAGAACAATAATCAGAAACAAAAATTTAAGCCTTTCATTCCCATCTTTATCCTTTAAGGAAACACTAATATCCATAAGCTAGTCCAAACTCACCTTATGATTCAAAACATCTGTTGGCAGATATATATTCAGAAAGTATTTCTGCTGATAAGTTCTTGCTCTGATATCAACCAGAATTTCACTTACAATGGGTAAGCAAGCCTCAGCAGCTAGTGTGAAGTCATTAAGACCGCTCTTACCCCCAACCCTGAAAGTCAACAACCCAAAATTATTTGTGAAGAAGAGAACAGAGAATTGACCATAAGACTATTACATCATAATGCAATAAGAAATATATGGGAAAGCCAATAATAAAATCTCCTAGAAAATGATTTATTTCCTACAAAACTCACCACCAAAGACACTCAAGCATGCACATGATCATTTCCTACAAAACTCACCACCAAAGACACTCAAGCACTAATGTTGACGCCTGTTAAAATAGGCACAGATCCCCCATCCAAGCAACTCATAAATCAAGAAAGACATGACCCAAGTGATGTGAGCTGCAGAAAACTGAACCATAATGCAGTGACAGAGAACATCTTTTGCAAAATTTAATCTTAAAGAATACTGATAAAGTAAGCTAAATGCGTAGCAAGTGACTATGACAAACCTGATCAAGAGAAAACTCTTCCACTGGCTGCTGTTTCAAACAGTGGGGTGCATCCAACTCTTCCCCAGCTGGCATTGATATTCGAAGATTCCAACTGCACAAAACAAAAATGCTATTTCAGAAAATTGTTAAGCATCCTGATCAAAGATGGGCATTGCTACAAACAACTTCAGTTTGGAAAGTAAGCACTACCAAACATACACTAATATACATAAAAGTACACATTACATTACAAAGGTCCATAAAAGATTTTAAATGAAAAGGAGTGCATGTGTTTCTGGAAAGCATGCCATAGATACCGTACTTTCACAAATAGGTGAGATAACCAATTTTGCTAAAACTTCTTGATCAAAACACAGAAACGTGATAAACAAATCTAAATGGCTCCACTTGGCAATCAAAAACATAGTGTAACAAGTATAAGAAACATAATATAAAAAATCATAATCTTGCGGGTACAGGTAATATAAACAAATCTTGCTTAAGGATTATTACGTTAGTTTATTTTGCTCAGCTCCATTCTAGCCAATATCCTGTATTGTTACAATAAGTAGCAGAATATTATGTTTACTAATGTGGAACAGCTTTAAAGAAATTCCTACAAAGCTTTAGTTGGATTGTGTTTTTACATAAGTAGAGAAGGAATGAAGAATTATTGGCTTTGAAAAGTGAAAACAACATATGGAAAGAGAGGAGTCGGGAAGATTGGTAGGCAGAGATAAGGCCAGTTTGTCCATGAAGACCCCCCAAATTTTAAAATTTGAAACATGAACCATATTACAGAAGTACGAAAGTACAAAAGTACAGCCTCGTGCCAAATTAGAAAATGAAAAGAACCAACCTCATTACACCAGCAAATACACTGAATAACTCACCTGTCCAGACGGCAAATTTGACCATTGGTAGCCCAGTCGAGCATTCTCTTCATGGCTGATTTCCAAATAAAAGGAAATGAACCACCCTAGGAAAAAAGGTCAAGTAACATCTCAACAAGGCTGGACAAGAACAGAAAACTGATAACATTAAAGACTTACCCAGCCAAAACTTCTGGACAAGTTATTTCCTGTACCAAAGACACTTGATCATAATCATCTCCCAAAAGGTAAGAAATTACTATTAGAACTGGGACCATAAAAATTACATCAAGAAATTAAGCTGGCCAATGACATACCACAACCCTCAGCTTTTCACGAGTCTCTTTGGCACAACTGTCCCCAAGGCAAGCAAACTCACCTAATATATGGGAAAGCCAATGATTTATTCTCTGGAAAATTCTCCTTAAATGAATTCCTAAACTCCTCCCTGTAAAATCATTACCATCAGAAAGCTAAAATTAGTCAAAACTGAACATAAGGGGAGAAATACCTCATCGTGACCTGCCATAGAAATTTCATCTTTCTTAAACACCGATGTCTCAAAATCGAGAATAGTCCGATGCTTAATCGTCGGTGCAGACACCATGCGAGCCCAAGAGCTGATCCTGAACCACCAAACCCAAAAAAAGTCAATAGATCTAAACTAATTCACTCAAATCTAAAATTAATACCTAGCGAGGAGGAGCAGTAGCAAGGCGAATTCATGGATCTGGTATATTGTGAAGGGAGGATCTGGTATATCCTTTTGAATACGCCGAAACTTCTGGTAGATCTGAGAAGGAAACTTGGAGATAGAGAGGGAAAACGGGAGAGAAGGAAAAAAGAGTACGAGTTTTAACTAAAGCGTATTTTTGCTCCGTGTTTTTCTTCATAGACAACATTTTTTAAAAAAATGTTATCTAATTAAAATCTAAAAAATATCCTTTTAAATAGATAACGTTTTTGCATATATATCTACAATATTTTTTTAAAAAATATTGTGAAAAAAAATACCACAATATTTTTATAAAAAACATTATGGTTTAAGCGTTGTCTATTTACTGTTTTATAGTAGTGGTATAAATAACTCATATAGAGTTTAAAAGGAGATGAATCGAATAAATTCATCGTCAAACAAAAGTAAAAGATAACTTATATAAAACTTTTACTTGCTGTGTATATATATTATATGATAATCAGGATAATTTATGTGTAGATGTCAGGAGGAAAAGGATTAGGATACCCTAAGATCGTAAAGAAGGAGCCAATATCAAAGCCAATAGTTGAAGTAAAGGCTCACGTTGAAGATAACCTTGATGAGGTGATCATTTTGGAAAATATAGTACCGGACCCAGCAACGTTGGAGTTAACAGATAGTGACTCAGACACTAAAGTTGAAGCTGATCAAGCATCAACGGAGATGCAGAATCTGAGGAACAAGGTTTCTTCTCTGGAAAAGCTGTGGGAAATAGAAAAGTTGTTGAATAGTTAGTTACGAAAAGCCTTATTAGAAACAATGGAAGAACAAGATAAGCTTAAGATCCAAATTGATCAAATGGGAGCCACAAACAACATATCGTGTGCAGCTCCGAGCAAGAAGGGGAAAAGAAAGATAGAAGACCATGACTTAGGAAAATTCGATAAGAAGAAATGGAAAAAGATATGTTATCTTTGCGGTTATGAAGGACATACCACTCTGTATTGTCCCGACTATAAACCAGGTGCATGTTTTATTTGTGGATTGGAAGGTCATCAGGTGAAGGGTTGTCCAGAATCAGGAAAGAGGTGTAGGACATAGGTAGAATTAGAATTTAATTGTGTATGTTTGGTAATGTACGTATGTATTGTAATAATCCCAACTTTGGTGTAAGTTGTAGTAGCGATTCCCGACTTTTGTGGTCATAAAGGGATATCGGATGTTTAAAGCAGTATGTGCTATGCTATGTACTATGAATTAGTTGAATGAATATGAATCTATGTTTGATTAATGGAATAAGTTTGAAATATTAAACTTATACGATAATGTTTAGAATGTAAGTTAATAAAATATAGATTTTGTTTTATTTAACCAGAAAATGCCGCCAAGACGTCAAACTCGAAACCAAAGGGCAGAAGAATCTGTCAACAATCCTGGAGGACAACAACCAGATCTGATGCAGAATTTCGCGAAAATGGTAGCTCAGGCAATGCAGAATGGAATGCCAGCGGCGGGAAATCAGTCAGACAACCGATTTGCGAACTTCAAGGATTTTAAGGCCGTAGGACCGCCCGAATTTAGAGGTACCACTGACCCGATAGAAGCCCAAACTTGGGTTAAGGAAATAGAAAAAGCGTTTGTAATCTCTAGTGTGAGACCCCAAATTTTATGAATAAAGATTTAAATTTCTCGAAATATTTTTTTTTTCAAAATTATGGTATGGATTTGAGATAATGTTATAGCTGTGGGTAATATTTATAAATTTTGAAAAGTATGCAAGTTGTTGTATAATATTCGTTTGGTCGGAGAATATTCTTTGTGACGCCCCCAAAATAGGTATACATCACCCATTTTGAGTTGTCAATAACATGGTACATAAACAACTATAACTTTATTAATACAACATATAAACTGTAAGTTTAAATACAAATATTTCATCTAGACAATATCCATACCCAACTAAGTCTTCATTACAATTATTGGTACATTATTTTATAAAAATGGTGAGGACTACTAAAATAACTTCTAGAACCATCATTCCATACCCCGACTAGTACTCGCTACATTCTCGCCTCCTGAGAAGAAAAATGGAACAAAAAGGAAAAAGGTGAGCTCAACTAGCCCAGTAAAGAATATTATGACTAAGATAATATAAAACAAATTATCGTTAATCTTCAACAGGGAAAAATCTGAGAGAATATAATAGACAACAAGTTTCAGATCAATATTCGAAGCGAAAATAATAATTCATAGAAGAGTTATGTAGAGAGTGAAATCTACTATTATCTATGAATTTAAAAGTCCATCATCAATATTTTATCCTTGTAACATCAATCAATATACATCATAAATCAAATATTCATCTTTGCACTACTGGCCAAAGATATTCATCAGTTGGTCATGTTCATCTCAACACATGTTCATCTTTGCACTACGGGCCAAAGATATTCATCATAAAATCATTAATCATTGCACTGCAGGCCAAAGATATTCAATTATATCATCATTTAAGACTGAGGATGATGAAAAATATTTCAAAGAAAACGAATCTAGTGAAACAAAAGAATAAATATTAAGGATTCGTATTTCAGCTATTTCATGTCAAAAAATACCTCATAAATAATCATAGTGGAGTAAAATTCAAGAATGATCAAAACATGGATACAATCAAAGCTAGTATCCACACTAGATATTTTGGACGAAAAACAAAAAAAAAATTAATTTTTCTGTGAATAGTGCCGTATTCGTGAATAGTGTTATATACGTGAATAGTGCCGTATACGTGAATAGTAACCCCGACACAAAAAGTTCCAAATTTGATTAAAAGTTCAGATCAATACTTCGACATAATGATATTGAAAGAAATAATATCATTTTTAAAAAAACTAATATCCCTTACCTCGAAAAGACAAGACTTACAATTTGGAATATCGGATATAGTGCTAAAGGAACTTGCAGACCAGATATAGAACACTCAAAGTATCAAAATACTCACAAGAATACGCTCAATATATAGAGAGAGAAAGAGAGAGAAAACTTCAGTTTTTGGTGTGATTTTTAATTCTAACTTAAGCACCCTATTTATAGGAAAATGCTTAGAACACCAAAGCAGAAAATTTATTAAAATAATTTTATTTACTAAATATTCAAGCCCACCACCCAAGAATCCGAATTTAGCTCATTTACCACATATGTGGGATTGAAAAAAATATTTTTCTTGATTAAAACAATTAAAACTTCCAAAAATCAATTATTCTAGAACTTCAGAACTTCAATAATTCATAATAAATAGCCCTTTTGTCAGAAAAATTTGAACCTCATGTCCTTTTCATAGGAAATTCCATTATCTACAACTTTGCAGAAGAAAGTTTTTCCAAATTCCAAACAAAAATTGTCAAGAAATCCACAAGCCAGGCGATTTTACGTGTATAATCAAATTTCGGCCAAGAAATGGGTCTCACCACACACAAAAAACATGTGTTCATCATTTAATGCAACAAAAATACTCTTCCTCCTCATATACTTATATATCCCACATTCATTGTAAAAATATCACCATTATTATATTATTAAAATAATATATTTAAATGAATTATTTTATCGAGGAAAAAGATAAAATATTAATTTTCAACAATTGTCACATTAAAATTTTTCTCCATCTATATCCACATAAAATCAATATTTTTCTCATCATATAAATCAATAATTAATTATTCACAAATAATATTCTGAGAATCACAAATCGACAACCGTGCGGTTCTGTGAAAAGGGGGATTTCTAATAAGGATTTTCTCTTCTTGGCGCCAGCAATTAGATGACCAAACCTCTCCTTGTATGTAACTTTCTAGACATTGCCAATAATTTTATCTAATAATATTATTCAGATAATATGAATTATTGTTAGATAATGGAAAATACTATACTGGTGACAATTATTGAAACAACGAGAATATATAAAATATTAACGCAAGCAATTATTGAATCGATAAAATACAATTTGAGCAATAATTCTGTAACAATTATTGAGTAGTGCCTTCTTACGTAAGAATCAATAATTTGTGTAATACTGCAGTGTCTTCTTGTGTTTTTAACCATCGAGTATTTCAACAAAGATAATCTGTGAATAACTACACCGCCTTTTATAAACAACTTATATTTGTCGTTTTCTTCATCCAATCGCTTTCCATTATGGGGCCCACACAAGGCTGCGCCGTCGTACGAATATTCCCCGACAGTAAGAATATTCCACGACCAAACGAATATTCCCCGACAATAATGAATATTTTATAACCACTTGCTTATTTAAGATATTTGCGCATTTTACCTATAACTAATCATATTAATCAAATTAACTCTTACTATTTCAAAATAATAAATAGAGGAAATTTAATTTCATTAATAATAAGTTGGGGTCTTATATTCTTTTTGTCGGGGAATATCCGTGACGACAAGACAATCATTGGTGGACCCCAATAATGTAATTATCATATCGGATTGAGAAAACGACAAAAATATTTTTTATGAAAATAACGGCGAAAGTTTTACCGTTAAAGCTGTTAAACTACTCGGTGAGTAAAAAATCTGATGTCTGGCGTGGTTGTATAGTAGCATACGGTAGTGATTATTGATGCTTACGTGAGAAGTCACTCAGTTTTGTTCAATTATTGCTACTATAATTGTTGCATAATATCTCACGTTATTTGATTCAATTATTGTCGATATTTTATATATTATTAAATCAATAATTGAGATAACAAAGTTATTAATATTATTATTTGCAATATTAACGATGTCTAAAAGTTCTGCCAAGGAGATGTTTGGTCACCTAATTGTACGCCAATAAGGAGAAATCCTTATTGGAAAGCCCCCTCTTTCCTGAGAACGACCTGGTCGATTAATATTGTGAATTATAATAATGATGATAAATGTTGTTAAATATATTGAGGTATCTTTTATGAAGTCACAGGAAGTTTATATATATATATATATATATATAAATTTTGTTTTATTAGTATCATTAATGTAATAAAACAGAAAAACTTTTTATATAAAACAGAATACTTTTATAAAGTTATTTGTTTTATTAGGCAATAATTAGAATATAATATATTTTATTATGCATAGTAAAATCTTTTTATATAAAAGCAGAATACTTTTATAAAGTTGTTTGTTTTATTGTACAATAATTAGAATATATTATATTTTATTATGCATAGTGTTTCAGATAGTAAAATCTTTTTATATAAAAGCAGAATACTTTTATAAAGTTAATTGTTTTATTAGATTTTAAATAAAATATATATATATATATATATATTATATTTTATGTGATAGTATCCTTTCTATTTTCTATAAATAGGATGCTTAGTTAGAATTGAAATCACACCAGAAGTTTAGAGAATTCTCCTTCTATAATCTTGGCGTATTTCTTTGGAGTTTAAGAAAGCTTTGAGCGTAGTGCAAGTTTTCTTTAAGTATATCCCGCCCCTACCTGGGTCGGAGTACTCTTCTTTATAAGGTAAGAGATATTATTTGTTATACTCGTAAGGGGTATTATTTCTTTCGTATTCATGAAGAGAACTTCTGTTATTCCATTCTTTATTATTATGTTGGAATAACACATACATCAAAATCGCATACACGGTGAAATTCTTCTATTATTCCATTCTTTATTATTATGTTGGAATAACATACATCTGAAATACCGCATACGTGGTGAAATTCTTGTTATTCCATTCTTTATCATTATGTTGAAATAACTTTTATACATGCCAAGTACCGCATACGTGGTGAAATTCTTACATTATTCCATTCTTTATCATTATCTTGGAATAACTTGTATACATGCAATCACCGCATACGTGGTGAAATTTCGTTGTTATTCCATTCTTTATTATTACATTGGAATATCACGCTTGTCGCGCAATTTCGCCCTACGGGTTCTCATTCTTTATTATTCTCGCCGGAATATCATGTGCAATGCGTTCTGTGACATGACTGGTTCCATTATTTATTATTCTATCGGAATATCTCCGCCGGTCGTGTTACGCATTGATTTGGTTCTATTATTTATTATTACATTGGGAATAACTTTGTCAAATGCGATCTATCGCATGCATGGTGAATTCTTGATTATTCCATTCTTTATTATTACGTCTCGAATAAATAACATCATGTGGATTACCACATGCATGGTGAATGATCCTTTGTATTCATTCCTTATTAAATTGTGGAAATGATCTGTTTACGTGGATTATGATGAAAGTCGTAATAAAAGCATTGGACTGATGAAAATCATGGTTATATGTAGTATTAGTAAGTGTTATGATGAGTTATGTTGATTATTATGTGAAAACATGAAAGTTTCTTAGAAATCACAAAGGGTTGAAAATCAAATTTTGGTAAAAATGGAACATGAAATTCAATTGACCATATCTCCTATTATATTTCGAATTTTTGAGTGTGGTTAAGTTCAAGAGTTAGATCTATGAGTTTTCTAACTTATCCAAGTGGAATCACTAAAAAATGTATTGTAGATTTTCGTATGGACTGATTTTAGCAAAGGAGTCAAAAACGCAAAGTACCAAAAGCTACTCGTCCATAAATTTAAAAGGGCATTTTCGCCACTTAATTTGTGAAAAAATTACGGCCTTTTGGGACATGGAAATATATGGTATAAAGTACCTCTGTCCAAAAATGAGCTCATTCCGACTTAAAATGAGCAAGTTATGACCATTTCAATATTTAGGTTTTCCGAAAAAAAACGCTATAACCGGAGTTCTATAACTCCGATGACCATGAAATTTAAACTGGAAGCTCACGTGAACAGGTGTAAAATCCTGCCAAGATTTGAGAATTTCTGGAGTTAAACTTGAGGTAACTAATTTCTTAAGGAATTAATTAGAAATTGATTTTTGAAAAATACTTAAGAGAGTTGAAAAATTATAAAAAAAATACTTGTTGTGTATGAAATATATGTATATATGTTTGGACAAAGGATACAAAAATAATAAGTTGATTTGGTAATTTTTCATGAAAATGGCTTAGTTTCAAACATATGAGTTAAATATGTTATGTGAAGTTGAAGAATTGGTAAATAGGATTTTAGGGCTTGAAAATCCTATATAAGGTGTATGCAGATTTTTGATGAGTGATTTGATTATTGGTGATGAAATCTTATAAGTATGGCATTTTTGAATGATTAAATGCATTATTTGGTAAAGTGTAAACAATTAAATTAAATTGTTGATAAGTTTAAGAAGTGATTAAAATATTGTTATAATATTAACAATATTAGATTATGAGTTATTTAAGTGATGGATAATATTTGGATAGATTTAAAGTCTTTAATATTTATCCTTGTTTTCGTTTGATTAATGCTTATATTATTGTCATCATCCTCATGCTTCTATTGTGATGAAAGTCATCTTTGGCTTACGTGCAGAGATGGACTTGGTATGATTATGACCATGGATTATTCGGTATAATTATGACCGTAATGTAACGAATGATATGGTAAAAGTCCTCATTGGCCTGTAGTTCATTAGTGGACAGTTGTTGGTATGATTATGACCAGGGATTATTCGGTATTAGCATGACCATTGATGATTACATGAATATCCTTGGCCGTGGTGTAGGGATGATGTGGTTTATTTATTAAGCTGAGTCTCAGCGATAAAGTTTATGAAAATCTTTTTAAATCATAGAAGATAGTAGATTTTATGCTCTACTTGACTCTTCTAATGGATTGCTTGTTCCGCTGTAATTAAACTTGATATCTATTGTATTTTATCAGTTTAACATTGTTAAAGACTAATGATAATTTATTCTGCATTATCTTAGTCATAATATTTCTTCTTGGGCTAGTTGAGCCCACCCTTCTTTTTTTTATTCTCTTGAAATGAGAATATAAGCTGGGACGAGTGGGAGCGGAGTGGCGGTCGAGATGATAGCATTAGTAGTCCTCACTATTTTGTTAAATAGTGTGACAATAAATGTAATGAGGACTCCATTGAGTGTGGATATTGTCTAGATGACAATATTCTTATTAAAACTCTCAGTTTATGTTTTGTCGTATTTTACACGACAATTGTATTATTAAATTGTATTTGTATATTAAGTACCTTGTATCTGACGACCCAAGATGGGTGATGTGTACCTATTTTAGGGGCATCACAACTAGGGTAGATGAGGGGCAAAAGACAGCTTTTGCCACCTATATGATGAAAGGAGAGGCAAATTTCTGGTGGGAGGCAAATCAAGCTAGGGCAGGAGAAGGAGTGATAGCATGGACTAGGTTTAAGACGCTATTCTTTGAAAATTATTTCTCGGCTAGTGTGCATGCTAGGATGGAGGTGAAGTTTTTGGAATTGAATCAGGAGAACTTGACAATTGCGGAGTATGCCGCAAAGTTCAATGAGTTAGCTAGGTTCGCTCCACACCAAGTGGATACGGAGGCTAGAAAGGCAAGGAGGTTCGAGCTAGGCCTAAAACCCTAGCTCTACAATAAGGTGGCGGTGTTGCAGATCAATATGTTTACCGCACTTTTAGAAAAGGCTGTCATAGCTGAAGGGGGAAGTGAGGCCATGAGCTTCCACAATAGGGAGAGAAAGAATAAGGGTGATGGAGCCGGGAAGGTAGAAGTAGGTAGTGGAAGTAGGGGTGAGAAAAGGAAATGGAACAATGTTGGGAGTGTCCAAGTCAAGCAGGAAGGTGTGAAAAAGAAGGTTGTGCAGTGTAAAAATTATGGGAAGAGTCATTCAGGTGAGTGTCTTAACGGTAAGTTCATGTGCTACAAGTGTGGGCAGGAGGGACATATGTGACGCCCCCAAAATAGGTATACATCACCCATCTTGAGTCGCCAAATACATGGTACAAAATTCAAATACAACTTAATTATACAACAGTCGTGTAAAATACGACAAAACATAATTTAAGAGTTTTAATAAGAATATTGTCATCTAGACAATATCCACACTCAATGGAGTCCTCATTACATTTATTGTCACACTATTTAACAGAATAGTGAGGACTACTAATGCTATCATCTGGACTGTCACTTCGTTCCCCGACTAGTCCCGGATACGTTCTCATTTCCTGAAGAGAACAGTGAAAGAAAGGGTGAGCTCAACTAGCCCAGTAAGAAATATTATGACTAAGATAATGCAGAATAAATTATCATTAGTCTTCAACAATGTTAAAGCGATAAAATCTGATAGACATCAAGTTTAAGCTGCGGTGAATAATGCAATCCATTAGAAGAGTCGAGTAGAGTATGATATCTACTATCTTCTATGATTTAAAATGTTTTCATCAATTTTTATCGATGAGACTCGACTTAAAAAATAAACCACATCATCGAGTCATCCCGCACTATGGGCGAGGATATTCATTAAATAATCAATGAGTCATGACTATACCCGAATAATCCTGGTCATAATCATACCAAAAGCGTCCATGATGCACTACTGACTCTTGAGGACTTTTACCACATCATTTATAACATTACACATCATGATTATACCGAATAATCCTCGGTCATAATCATACCAAGTCCATCTACGCACGTAAGCCAAAGATGACTTTCATCACAATATAAACATGAGGATGATGTGATGACATAATAATTGATAAAACAAGTTCAAGAATAAATTTTAAAGATTTATAAGTTAATTTATCTTGAAATCAATTACGTCAAATTGTCGACATGATCTTTACTTTGTGGAGTAAAATTTAAGAATGCTCGGAAGAATATTTCCATGAAAAGATCTGGGATGAAGCTTAAATATCTAGGATATTCTACTAATTTCATGGAGTATAGAAGCGAAAACTTTAACCAAATGAGTATCATAGCATATATGAAAGCGCAAATGAATTTTCATCCATTATGCGGTAATCGCGTGAGACAGATCATTTCCACAATTTAATAAGGAATGAATACGAAGGATCATTCACCGTCGTATGATAATCCACATAGTATAAAAGTTATTCCAACAGAATAATAAAGAATGGAACGGTCACGCGTAATCCTTGCAGACGAGGATATTCAATGAGAATAATAAAGAATGGAATAACGAGAAGAATTCACCGTAAATGCGATAGATCAAGCCAAACAAAAAGTTATTCCAACGAATAATAAAGAATGGAACCAGTTCAGCGTAATCCGCGCGCAAAAGCGAGGATATTCCAACATAATAATAAAGAATGGAATAACAAAGAATTCACCGTGCATGCGATAAACCGCATGCAGAAAGTTATTCAACGAGAATAATAAAGAATGGAACCAGTCACCAGCGTAATCGCATGCGAGACGGGATATTCGATAGAATAATAAAGAATGGAATAACAAAGAATTCACCATGCATGCGATGTAATCGCAGACAGACGAGTTATTCAACGTAATAATAAAGAATAGAATAATGTAAGCTCTCTTCATGAATACGAAAGAAATAATACCCTTACCTTAGAAAAAAGCTGGATCTTTGGAGTAGAGAGGTAACAAACTTCTCTTCTTCTTTCTCTATAATTTCTCTCTATAATAATTGCTTTCTATAGCTTTAGTGAATTGGTGAGAAATGAAGGAAGAATGAGCTTATTTATAGGAAAATATAGTTTTGATAATTGCACGTTTTGGGGCTCGAAATATTCTGAGACAATACCTTCAACTTTTCTTTCATTTTTAATTTAGTCCTGCAAGTATTATCAAACTTGCACCACCTCCCTAATAGTAAATAATGTGAATTAATAGTTCAATCATGTGAGTCAATAGTTATAATCATGTGAAAATATGAATTACAGTATAGTACCTCCATCTATACCTCCATTTTTAACTTAGTCATGCAAGTATTATCAATCTTGCACCAACTCCCCTAATAGTACATGAATGTGATTCGATAGTACACACATGTGAACAAATAGTTATATAAGCATGTGAATTAGTAGTAATTAATTGCTCATTTATCCGATTAATTACCCGATTTATCAATATAACCCCCAAACATCAATTATCATCGGAATAGATGTCAATTTCCAATAACACTAATAATCCCAACACAATGGAACTATCAAAAGCATCTTTAATCAACACGAACTTATTCATCATTAATACTATAACTCACAATATTTAACAACTAGGTCGTTCCCAGGAAAGAGGGGGCTTTCCGATAAGGATTTCTCCTTATTGGTAGCAATGATTAGATGACCGAGCCTCTCCTCGATGAGAACTTACAGACATTGTAAATATTGCGATTTAATAATATAAATAACTTTGTCGTCTCAATTAGTGATTTAATAATATAACATATTATGTATATGATCTTGTGACAATAATTGAATCAATAATATGAGAGATATGATGCAAAGAATTCTTTGTAGTAATAATTGAGTATAATTGGTGACTTCTCACGTAAGCATCAATAACCAATACCCAAAGTGCTACTCTATCGCAACAACGCGTAGACATGTACTTTTATTAAGGGTAGTTCAACGGTTTTAACGGTAACACTTACGCCCGTTATTTTTATAAAAGATAATTACGTCGTTTTCTTATTACGACAATACTTGATTGCTGGGGTCCACTAATGATTGTCTTGGTAAATACGAATATTCCTGTTAAAAGCGAATATTCCCAGACCAATCGAATATTATATAACCACTTGCTTACTTTGCAAAATTTATAAATATTACCCACAACTATAACATTATATCAAATCCACACCATAATATTCAAAAATATATTTCGAGAAAATTATTCTTTATTCATAAAAGTTGGGGTCTTACAACATATCTCTCCTAACTGCCCCATTCCTAGGATGAGCAATGGGTGTTTTCTGTGTGGATCCACAGAGCATAAGGTGAAGGACTGTCCAAAAAGGAGAATGGATATAGGAAGTGTGAATGCGGAAAAAGGCAGTGGAACAATGGCGATAGCGAGACCAACTTCGATGAAATCAACCGCAAGAGTCTTCAACATGATTTGCGTTCGAGGATCTTTGAAAATAGGGATGGAACTTCAGGTATTATTCGTATGAATTGTATTTTCGTATATATGATTTTTCTTAAATATAAGTAAATTATGTTATAAAGAAATTTTGAAGGAGAAATTTGGGTTCTGTTAGAAATCAAATTTTCGTAGAATTAGATAGACAAGCTTTATGTTGAGTAGTTAAAGATAAGTTCGATCAAATCTGATCGAGATCTACTTGAAATGATTGCGTATGCTATTTGCCCCTTAGTTAATACATAGGTGTTAAAGCGGTGATTAGGGGACGGAATCCTTATAAGGAGGTGGATGTAATAACCCAATATTTTCAATAAGAAATTTTGCGATTAATTTTTTTATATATATAGAAAAGGGTGGGAATATGTGCAAAGTAAAGTATATGTATATATCTAATAAATAAAATTATTTATTAGATGCAACTAATTCCTTTTTAGAACTATTGATCATTATAGATTATATTCTTATAATAAAATTATGTTGTAATAAAATATTTATTATTTATTTTCCATGAAAATATGATTATTGTATATATGATATGGATATTATGTTATGTATTTATTATAATAATTAAGTTGATTATTTTAACTTAATTAAAGATGATATCTATGAAGGTTATGTCAGATATGAATTCAAAACCCTAAGTCTGGATTTTGAATAAGGAATGAGAATAATAATATAATATTAATTATATTTCAGTAATATAAACATGCCTGATATGTGTGTAATGTTAATATGTGAACAGTTATAGTAAAACAGTACAAAATCCTAGCATTACTGATAAACTATAGTACAGAGTCAACTATGACTGTAAGGTGTGTTAAGTTATGTGTTATGTAATTAATGATCATTATCATGTTTAATGTTAATTGGGTAAACCCTAATTAATATCTAGGAACCCTAATTACTTAATCAAAACCCTTATTGCTAAGTTATATACCCTAATTATTAATTTAGCAAGCTTATGGTGATTAGTACATTATAAAGCCTAATTTATAAGTCCTATGTGATTAGGAAACTTAATTTAATTAAGGAACCCTAATTCACCTTTTTAGAAACTAAGATTCCTAATTTGTCCTTATTACACAAACATAGATAATGAGTTTAAGAAACCTTAGGGTTAAACCCTAAGGGTTAGAAATAAATTGACAACTTTGCCACTAAAAGTAAGTACCAAATGACCAAATTGCCCTTCTTTCATTATTGAATAGATAACCTGTAAAACTTGCCATAAATTTAGTTGGTGACCAACTCTAGCTAGCTATGTGGTCTAGTACACTACAAAAAAATTGGGCTTCAGCAAAAACCGATTTTCGTTGCTAAAGGTGCCAAATTTCGTTGCAAAAGGGTTTTGGCAACGACTTTACTGTCGTTGCGTCTTTCGTTGCGCAATGAGCATTACTAATTGTTCCACAACGAACGTTTTTTTTCGTTGCCAAAAGTAATACATTTTGCAACGAAATTTAGCTTTCGTACAGAGACATCGATCCTTTAGCAACAAAATGTATTGTTGCAGAATAATTAAAATTTCGTTGTTAAAAACTCCATTTCGTTGCAAAAGCCTGCTAATTGGCAACGAAATGAACTCTTTTTTTTTTGCAACGACCATGCATTTTCGTTGCAATTGACACCATTTTGCAACGACATTTTTCGTTGCAGTAAATTATGAAAATTGTTGCCTAAGCTTTCTTTCGTTGTGGAATGTAAACTTTTTATAACGATTTTCATTCTTGATTATATTATTTGGCAACGACATTATCTTTGAATCAAGAACCAAAATGTTTATTCTTTGGTTATTTTTCAATAAAGAACGAAAGTCGTCGATTAGAAGCGACATTATATGTTGTCGTTTCTTTATATGTGCAACGAAAGTTGATATGATTTGTAACGATAAAAAATATTGCCTTTTATGTTAGTATTAGTAACAATATCCTCTCCGTTGTTATTAGGTTAATTTTTCGTTGCCAAATATTATATTTTTAATGCCATTAGCAATAAAAATTTGTTGCTAAATGTATAAAAAATTGTTGCTACATTAAAACTTGTTCAAAATTATTTTATAAACAAAAAAATTATGTCTCAATAACCCCATAACAAATTATGACAGAATTACAAAAAAACTAAAATATTATTAATTAAATAAAATCATCTGATACAATGATCATTCATCATCTTTACAATAAAGATTAAATGCATTTTGAAAACTACAAAGCTAAAATGTCTTAGTTGACACTATCTGTCATCAAGAGGTTAACACTAGTGTCATATATGAAAAAAAAAATCAAGAATGAAATGTTTATAATAGAAAACAATACTTAAGCTTACACAAGAGTTTCAACCATGGTTCATTCTTCGTGATCTCGCCAATATTAAAATAACATCATCATTCTGGACCTTTGAAAATCTCTTGTCCCTCAAGTCACAGGGGTGCATTTTGTAAGGTCATCAAAAGACACCTACAAAAGTAGTACAAAATAGAAAATAGTTGAATAATCTCGCAAAAAAGCAATATTATGTTTACTTTAAAATAAATTAGATGGTTCACAATGATGAATCTATGATTAACCTTCATTGGAGAATACTTGGGAATAAAAGATGCAATGCAAGAAAAAAAATTTATACTTCTAAAAATTTATATAGTGTTTACAGTTATGTAGTTAAAAAAGCACATTCTTGAGAGAGAGAGAGAGAGGCGCATGATCACCCTTCATACTCGTGGATTACATCTAACGATCCATGTCCCGACAACAATATTAAGAAAAAGTACGAAGATCAACATTGAGCATACAATATAAGAATTACATTTATACTCCCTCCGTCCCAAAAATATATTTGCTTTTTATGTAATTTTCATTGAAAATGGTACTCATTCTTCCGGATGGTGGGAGTACAAATTTTAATAAAAGCGACCTTACAAAGATTAGTCTACAACGCATACCAATTGTGCATATACAGGGAGCTTCCACTTTTATTTATTATCCACAGGACCTATAATGTTGTCTACAATCATGCTATTGCAATATTATTTCGTGGTGAGCTAAAAAAATGTACCAAATTTTTCAGTGTGTTTACCATAACGTTTTCTTCTTTGATAAACCACTTTCATTACTATAATGATAATGGCAAACAAAACAACTTGAATGGTAATTATAAGTATAGAGGCAAAATATCGACTCATCGAGTATGCTTACCATCGTGAATTTTGGATATCGAAACATACTAAATATAATTGATAACATTTAAGTATCGAAGTTTGTATCCAAGAAGGTTTTATATGGTTCCCAAGACGCATACGATTTTGGAAGTATATACAAATCATCATGATATCATAGTCATTTGCCGTATAGTACATATGCATAAACACCGGAAATTCGAGAAAATTGAATGCAAACTCGAACAACATAATTTCCATATCGATCCCGTACAACATGTTAACATATCCCATAATCTCATCCATCACCTTCCTCTGTGTTTTTGGGTCCTCGCGCGATTCTTTCAAGTACCCTCTCGTCATGAGAAAGGCATCACCACAAAATACAAAATAATCATTGTACTCAAATTGCCAAGTCTAGAATTAAGAATGAAAAGATGATAAAAAGAATATCAACACTGTATCACACGACACCCATATGGATGTATCGAAAGAGTCACAACTTGATTAAAGAAGGTTGAGATAATGAATTGAATATGATCTTCGAGGAACACATTCAATACACTTTTGGATGACATGGTTCCCATTACGATCACGCATTGCGGTACGCATAATATGACCATCAAGCTCTCCAACCATCTCAATTTTACGGTCCGGATCAACTACTTCAATTGCTCAATTGTATAACAAAAACACATTATCAATGAAAGCTTAATTTGAATCCTTTATAAAACATGAGATAAACAACCTTTGCTCACATTGGCTGAAGGCTACAACTGCTCGGCTCAAGCATTAATTTGGTTATGCCTGATATTAGGCGCCCCAAGCGATAATTCTCACCATATGTCTTACGATACTCATGGAAACTTGACCCCATTTTATCAACGTGCTTGGGGCCCAAGTCAGAGAGGATGATGGCGGTGGCGAAGTTACAACCTTGTATTCTAGAAAATAAAAAACATAATGTTTGGAAAGTGTCGATAGAGGGTAAATAACCTCAAAGTATCCCAAACTAGGCATGATAACAAGACTCACCCGCATTCTAAAAAAAACTTTGTAAAAGCATATATGTGGATCAAGTCGTGATGACATCATACCGACATTTGTATGTGTATGGTAGATTTGAACCTCATCCCTCAAATTTTGACAAAATAACAAGCATAAATCAATTCCATGTTCTATAGTCCTTAACAAATGAAAAGAAGTGATATTTGTGCAACCACGTAGAACCAAGTATATGAGAAGTAATGTTTGTGCAACCACGTAGAACCAAGGAAGTAATATTTTCTTTGTTATAACCATCCTGCAAGCAAATATACACATTAAAGTTGAACAAATTTCGATATTGCAATACAAACAATCCCACCCAAGAAAATATATGCTGTAAGCAACTTACCAAGTATCTACGGATCATAGAATCGGTATAATTAGGACCGATAGAGACAAATCAACACTGTCTGCAGATATCATTGGTCGGATAACCGATCACTAAACACTGTAAGTATATCTGGCGATTACAACAAGTAATCTGGTGATAAGTAGAGTGTCGTACCCACGAGGAACTATCACTAATATTTACCAAATACCGACTTTATATCGCTAGAATCTTATTCGAACAGCAATAAATGGAAGAGTGATTAATCTAAGCATAACTAATTATCAAAGCAAGTAAATGGATAACGAATGGTGATCTAAGGAATAACAAGCTAAGGTTACAACTTCACCCCACTCAAGCATTCTGTCGAACACCTGGCGTGCTATGTTTCATCAAACTAGCTACCCTTCTCTCTCTGGTCTTAATGGTCATGACAATTTGTCGACCGAGAACACACAAGTGCTCATACACCTATGTTGAGGTATGTACGAACATATCCTTTCCAGATCCACCCGTTAGGGAATAGAACAGAAAAGAACGCCCAAGCTAGATACAATCCTACATATGTCTATGCGACTTGATCATTACAAGGATTTAAGCATAAGCTCTCAATTAGGTCGCACGTGGTGCACAGATATATGGCTATTCTACGCACAACTTATGCAGTCAAAACCCACAATCACATGCCAATATATTCAGGTGTAAATCTATAATTCTTCTGTCGATATCATGTAAATTACCAAAATCGTCGCTAATGTCTTAGCGAGAATCATTAAGCATAAATATATCAAACCAAATCATATGGTGCCAACCAAAGATATAAGACAGTCAATTTAAATCACAAATGGTTCCATTATAACCTTAGAGCAAATATTTAGTTCATAGCTATTGAATAAAATACAAGTAGCAATAAAAACAATATTTATGGATTACAAAATCAGAGAAAATAAATAGATAAGAAGAAACTCTGTCAAGGCCCTTCAATCTCTAAGCATTACGCTTTCAAATCAAGCTCTCCAAATCAAGTGTTGCTCATTGCTCTTGATGCTCCAAAGAAACCCAAACTTCCCCCTAATCTAGCTAATCTATATTTACAAACATTTATCTAAGGAAAGAAAGAGAAATTACAAAATATAACTAATCTAAGCTATTTTTCTCTCTAGATCTCTTCTCTCTCTCTATTCTATGTTATATGATATGCAACCCCCCTTTCCTTATATATCTTCTGCTCCTTTTCTAGGTCAAAAGCAAGCCTTCTCTGAGGAGGAGGAGGTGTGGCGCATGTGGGCCTGACCCTGAGCTTTAGATGAAATGTGCTAATACTCACTTTAGTACCGTGGACTGAGGAGCTCATGGCTTATAACGCTTGAGCCCATAAAGGAACGATGGCACCATGACACGATGATAGCGTTAGCGAGAATGAAAGGAGGTCTTGTGGTATGCAAGACCAAAGCTTTGCTTTAGCCATGTGCGGGTATGTAGGATTTGACTGTTTTGCCCCCTGTATGCTAGAAAACACCTGTAAAGCTCTGCAATATATATGTTAAGCGCAATAACACTATAAATATATAAAAACTACGAATTCAGGCAAGTATTTAAGTCATAAAGTATCTGATTCGCGGGTATAAATTCCACTCATCAAATACCCCCAAACTTAAGTCTTTGCTTGTCCTCGAGCAAACTATCTAATACACATTAACAAAAGTAAAACACACACGAAAGACAAATAAAACTGTAATATAGCATCATGGCCTCAAAGCATAACGTTACTCCAAGAGAACATGGAAATCACAAACATGAATAAGGGTTCAATCAATTTCAAGCATAAAACTGTATTCGATCATTCTATGTGTGTGTGTGTGGAGACCAACCATCCTGACTAATAATAGCTTCCATGTAAGTTCGCACAGTCGATTGTTAATACAAATATGCACACTCCGCAACTTAAACATTTAACAAGCATTAAGAGTAAAACACAAGTGCAGTAACGGATCAAAAGACTCTAGCATGAAGACTGTAAAACCTGACTCAGACAGTCCTTAATTACCTTAGGCTAATCAGAACTACCCATTAAAGATCTTTTGATCAGTGACTCCTAAACCAGATGGCTTTAGGGCAGTAGGTGTAAAACACCCCTAAGAATCTAGTAACTCGAGTAGTTAAGGCCACGTAATCAACATAAGCCAAATTAGACTTTACGAGCACTGAAGATTATTAGGCGAGTGCATTTTATGCTCCATCTCAATATCGGTCTTGCGTTTATGAGCGAATGCGTTTTATGCTCCATCTCGACCCATCGCAAGACTTTCGATATTCAATCTTTAATAACAATTTATTATTATTATTATTATTATTATTATTATTATTATTATTATTATTATTATTTATATATCTAAACATGCACGAATCCAAGATCCACAACTGTAAAAACGTCTAAGTCTTTTATTACCTTGTAAAAATGAAAATTTATAAGAGTGAACAAACGCTCAAAGCAATAAACACGCGAACTAAATTTTGAAAAAAATTTACTAGTTAACACAGTTGGTCGGTGTTCGCTAGAAGGACGGATCAATAACAGTCTAAACTTATCAAATGAAAAATCCCTAGCTCATACATGCTTGACACGACTCTAAGAGATAGACCATAAAACTTGGTGCTTGTCATCAGCCATAATAAAAAAAATAATGATAACTATAACACCCTTGCTAAATAGCAGCTCAAAATAATGTGAAAAAGGCCATTCATATGACACAAGCATCTAATATGTATAAGCCCCAAAAAGATGGCTATAAACCACAATCATGCTAAAAATAATCAAAGCATAAATAAATAAAACCAAAAACAGTTCATGGCATCCATAATGATAAAAATTCAAGCATAATCCATGATTCAAATGACCGCACCACAATACTGATAAATAAAAACATAATAAAGTACTAAAGTCTGGCAATCCTAACATGGCAGTACGGAAATAAACAGATAAAAGCCAAAAACGCCCCCAAACTTGAGGTGAGCAATACCCTCATTGCTAAACATAAAGCATTTTATACAAGAGGGCTTCCCTGGAGATCGCTCACTCAGTAGCGGAATCGGCTTCATCCTCCTCCTCAAGGCGTCTGATCTTCTACGGTGAGGCGATGATGGTGGGAGGTAAGGTGGGAAGAGGGGAGGCTCGAAGCGGTATGGCGTGAACTCGGTGCTCTGCGCCACGATAGTACCTGTATGTAGATGCTTTCTACATGGTGTTCTGTTCAAACTCGAATCATCTTTGCATCGCTATCTCCCGCCTCGAGCCACAAAGCTGCTATATGCCCTCTCACGCTTCGTGCCTCGGCAAACATTTACGATGTAGTAGAGGGTGAGGGATGCCATGATGTCGCGCAAAAGACCACGACTATTTGGGCACGCCTCGTGTGCTTGAGAAGGCTCTGGGGTCTGCTTTGAAGAAGGTGGCACTCTCTGGCGGCCGTATCCTCGCCTCGGCATGAGACTCTGCCATTCCCCACTCATAGTAGCGTTTGATAGTAAGGTGGTCGATGACCGTCATCGTCGATTGGCGGCTATCTCTCCTGCCCCCACTGGATACCTTCACCTTGCGATAATGTAGTGATCGATGATGGATGAGGAAGTCCGTGAAGAACGGTACTTTTATTGCCTTCCGAATGGAGTCATGAATGAGCACACCAATATCCACATGTAGGCCCGTGACAATGGCGAAAAGCAGGATCGCCCTATCCATAGTCACGTCGCTCAAATGACGGTGGGGATCATGTTGGCACAAATGAAGCCAAACCACGCCTTCCCGTAGCGACTGAGTGCCGAAGACGGGAAACTGGTCTTTCCCCCCGTGTAATCATTTCTCTTCCACTCAGTCTCGGGTTTACAAAACCGCCTAATGATATCATCAAGATCATAACTACGGAGTCCCGAATGCATGTAATCAATGCCCGCATAGTTGGGCGTCCCGAACAAAGCATTGATGGCCTGACTACTGTACGCCACTTGCTTCCCCCGAACTTGAACAACAGTCGGGCCTTCGGGACTGGCGTTTGCATAGAACTCCCGAACCATAGATACAACAGCTGAGATGGGTGGTTTTGTGAAGTTAATCCAATGCCGCTCCAATATTATGGTGTTTAGCTCACCATCTTTCCTATCCGGCCTGAACCCCCGCTCCGGAATCAGATTTCGTGAGCCGAAGGAGATTTTGTACCTTTTCCAGGCCTCCTCATTGATAAATTTGGCTCTGTCCCAACCCGCGGGTGGTGGTGCGACGGACGATGAAGACCCTCCTATGCTCAAGTGTTGCCTTTTTGGTGCCATGACAAAATTCACAGTAATAGGCTTGCACACAATCCGAAGACCCGATTCAGAACTCCCCCAAACTTCGGCTAGAACAAACCCAGCAGTTAACTATGCCAAAACTGCCTAAATAGTCTAATTTCTCTCTTAGGCAATAAATCAAACACCTTGTGTGCGATCTTCAAAACCAAACTAGATAGAATTTGCTTGACATTGCTCTATCCCGATTTCCGTCAATGGAAATCACCAATAACAGAAAACAAGAATTGAAAAAATTCCAACAATCAAAACATATGATTTGGCTAGAATGGAATTTCCAATTACCTTGAGTTGAAAGGCCCGAGTTTGATTGATATCTGTTTGCCTGCGAGAAATTGGCTAGGGTCTTGAAGGAAAAGGGTAAGTTGATTGTGCACTGACCGATTTAGGGATAGGGTTTCGTGGGAGTGAGGCAATTTATTTGAGTGTTCTGCTTGCTGAGACTGCCGAGAGAATAGGGCAAAATGGGGCTGACCTGTATGCTAAAAACTACAATTAAAACTCAACTTCTCACTAACTTGTACTTGCATGAAAGCGGCACTATCTTTGCTTTCGTATTGTAGTGCTTTTCTAATGCGCCATGGCATGAGATGGTCTTCATTAGATGGAGCTGTGGCGCGAGTTAGCAGAGGTAAGACAAGATCATGGCGCCGCAACGCGAGATGCAGTTCATTTGATGGCGCCGCGGCGCGAGTGCCATTTTTTTGAGATTTCACTGTCTTTTATCTGCACAAGCCAGGACAAGTATAACAGAAGCACTTAGAAGCAAAAATGCATACAGATGATAGACACAAAACGCAAAATCTGACAGGTATGCTATTAAATAAAACGAACAGACACAAAGTAAACTAGAAATGAGTAAAGAAATAGATAAAATTTATACCGAGATGGGGGTGCCTCCCCACCAAGCGCTTGTTTTAAAGTCGTCGGCTTGACTATATTGATGCCGTTCAATCTGGCTCATAGGCGAAAATGACCTTTTCGTGCCGCCTATTCGTCAATTCTTTTAAAAATTTGGCCGACAAAGGTAATTTGCCATTCTTCTTTCCCTCATCCATTCAGTCATCTTTCGGCACAAAGAATCGCTCGCCACTGAAATTATCCACTAATTCGCCTGCTTTATTAAATTGAAAGCGTTCTTCATGCTCAATTGGGCCCTCAAGGGTTTTCACAGCCGGGAGCGTGGTTTCTGACTGTAGATCAGCAATGACAATACAACCACTGTTGCTCCGTTTGTCTTCAACTTCAGACTCCACCGATTGGTTAGTTTGCACTATGACATCTCCCTCAACATCTGTGCGAGACTCATCGCATTTTCCTTGTGTATCCACCGTGCAATACTCTATTGCTTCGTCATCGAGATCAATTAAGACCGGAAGATTTTCTTGCGGTGGATTTGTGATGGCATTGACGAGTTGCCCCAATTGATTCTCAAGGCTGTGCAATGCGGCTTCTTGGCTTGCCATCCGAATCTCATTTCTTTCGATAAAGATGGTGAGAAACTCTTCAAGTCGGTTCTCTTTTTCACGTGTTGAGGACTCAGAAAATTTCTCGTTCGGCTGAGATGTCCACTTATAGTGCGGCGGAGACTAATATTCAAGTTGAGAGGCATGATTCGGATCATGATATTGCTCTTGACTATAGTCCCAAGAGTTTGGATAACCCTGGCAGTTTGGATGATAGGAGATCGGTTCAAAGTCAGCTCGTTCCTGACAGTAGGCATTTTGAGTGGACTGACACTCAAGATTGTCAGAAAACCTCAAGGCATTGGCAATTTGAACTTGCAATTTCTCGAGTCCTTCTTCCGAGCTTGGTGGCGTCGTCCACACATAAGGCCATTGATAACATTGATCGTCCATAATCTGTAAACTTAAAAACAAAAGAAAAGAAGATCAAACAATAAAAAAAAATATATATATATATATATATATATATATATATACGTCAAAGTAAGACTAAATTGATTGAAATCAATATTGGACAATATTAGAATAATGACTCCCAAGAACTGGCGCAAAAATTTGTTGGTCGGATAACAGATCACTAAACACGCCGCAAGTATCATGGTACAACAAGTAATCTGATGATAAGTAGAGTGTCGTACCCATGAGGAACTATCACTAATATTTACCAAATACCGACTTTATATCGCTAGAATTTTATTTAAACAGCAATAAATGGAAGAGTGATTAATCTAAGAATAACTAATTATCAAAGCAAGTAAATGGATAACGAATGGTAATCTAAGGAATAACAAGCTAAGGTTACAATTTCACCCCACTCAGGCATTTTGTCGAACACCTGGCGTACTATATTTCTTCAAACTAGCTACCCTTCTCTCTCTGGTCTTAATGGTCACGAAAATTTGTCGACCGAGAACACACAAGTGCTCATACACCTCTGTTGAGGTATGTACGAACATATCCTTTCCAGATCCACCCGTTAGGGAATAGAACAGAAAAGAACGCCCAAGCTAGATACAATCCTACATGTCTATGCGACTTGATCATTACAAGGATTTAAGCATAAGCTCTCAATTAGGTCGCACGTGGTGCACATATATATATCTATTCTACGCACAACTTATGCAGTCGAAACCCACAATCACATGCCAATATATTCAGGTGTAAATCTACAATTCTTCTGTCAATATCATGTAAATTACCAAAATCGTCGCTAATGTCTTAGCGAGAATGATTAAGCATAAATATATCGAACCAAATCATATGGTGTCAACCAAAGAGATAAGACAGTCAATTTAAATCACAAATGGTTCCATTATAACCTTAGAGTAAATATTCAGTTCATAGCTATTGAATAAAATAAAAGTAGCAATAAAAACAATATTTATGGATTACAAAATCAGAGAAAATAAATAGATAAGAAGAAACTCTGTCAAGGCCCTTCAATCTCTAAGCATTCTGCTCAAATCAAGCTCTCCAGTCCGTATTGCTCATTGCTCTTGATGCTCTAAAGAAACCCAAACTTCTCCCTAATCTAGCTAATCTATATTTAGAAACATTTATCTAAGGAAAGAAAGAGAAATTACAAAATATAACTAATCTAAGCTATTTTTCTCTCTAGATCTCTTCTCTCTCTATTCTATGTTATATGATATGCAACCCCCCTTTCCTTATATATCTTATGCTCCTTTTCTAGGTCAAAAGCAAGCCTTCTCTGCCTGGGAACCGGAGGTGGCGCCGCGGCGCGGGCCACCAAGCTTTAGATGGCGCTGCAGCGCCACTTTAGTTCCATGGACACGGAGCTCGCGCTGCAGCGGAAGCCCATAAAGGAACAGTGGCGCCGTGGCACGATGATGACGTCAGTAGGGATAAAGGAGCCGGCGCTGCGGCACGAGACCAAAGCTTTGCTTTGGCGCCGCGGCGCGGGTATGTAGGATTTGACTGTTTTGCCCCCTGTATGCTAGAAAACACCTGTAAAGCTCTGCAATATATATGTTAAGCGTAATAACACTATAAATATATGGCAAGTATTTAAGTCATAAAGTATCCGATTCGCGGGTATAAATTCCACTCATCAATATCCTTGTAAAACTTGGAGACAGATCACTAGTGCTTACAAGTTAAAGCAGCATAAGCAAGAGATTTTATATCAGCTCTAAGAAAATGATAGACGCGTGCCAACACAAGGCCATCCAGTAGACCCCAGCCCCCAATCTCAGTTTCAGAACCTGCATAGTCTTCTTTGCAGAATGTAGCATCCCCGCACAAATTGTCAAACAGGCACTCAATGATATTGCTCAAATATAGAATATTTTCATGGATAAAAAATTTAATTTGTGTCGCTCCAGTTATAGTACCACCAAATGCATTCATATGCATTCATGTATTAGTTCCTTTTGAGTACTGGAATTTTCGACTAGCAGCTATTTATTCCTTTCTTTGTATTGTCGGTTTTTCATTTCCATTTATGGACCTGTCCAGCCTTGTGTTCTGAAAACAGATTTTATTGACTGCTATATGTTTTACACAATGACAAAGATGATGCAAAGGTTGTCTTACTTTGTCAATATTATTGCTGTAGTAAAATTCTAGCATTATCAACCATTGTAGATTGCCAAAGTAGCAAAGGTTGTTAGAGTACATAGCATACATATAACATTTGCTATTGATATCAGATACAATAGCTTGAGAAAACAAAGGATAATAGTTCCAATGCAGTTAAAATTAAGAACATGAAGAAGGTAGAGGAGAGGAGATGAAATTGCAGTGAGAAGGCAGGAAATGTGAGATAAGTCTGATTTGCTAATCATTGGGGATGACAAAGTTGTTTTTGACCTGAACCAAACACCAACTTCATTAGTAAAATTGGTCTCCTATTGTTGTTTAAGTCATCATACTAGGAAGCTGGATGTTTTTAATTTGGGAGGGAGGGATATGTATAAGCCAGATGATAATATCATTGAATGACTATGAACCTGGTTACTGTAGACCAGCATTCAGATTCTGAAATTGCTGGTATGTTTTCTTCCATTTCATAATCTTCTTCACTTCCATCAAACAGAAATCTGGCTCTTTTGCCTGCACGAAATTGATATGTATCCCTCAATAATGCATCATCATTTGTATGTTTATCCCAAAATGGCCCAGGGAAAAAGAGAAGGGAAAAAAATAAGACATGCTATACATGGAGCATAAATGGAGATGACCAAATCTCTGTTGTTCTTCGATGGAATTTGAAATAATTAACAAATATAGACAAACTATCAAAAGATATATAAAAACAATATATTATAAATAACAAACAATAAGCAAAAATATTTTCATCAATATCTTCAGAATGACATTCAATACAGTGTAGGTGCAGTGCTTCTAGAGTGCAATGATGTCAAAAACTATCTGTCAAGTTAATGGATGGTGGATGCTAAAGTTCAAAATTGAAATTTTTAGTTGGCAGCTTAAAAAACTAGGAAAGTGAAAACAATATTGATAAGTGATCATAGGACTTTTTATTCCTCTATTGGTACATACACACAACAAATAAACATGAACTGTTCATCTCTCTATGTTCCATTATTTTTTTTAACCTTATTGTGATACCACATTATATAAACAAAAAGGAAAACGTAAGGCACGATAGCATAATCAAATGATGTAAAAGCCTTTTCATTTAGCAAACAAAAAATTGAATGGAGAAGACAAAGTAATGAAAGGGAAAAGAGTTCCAATGACCTAGAAAATCCAAGGCACAGTATTAATTTACCATGTTGACATCACGATTAACTCTTGGGCTATCACCCACATATATTAACAAAGAAGATATCTTTAATTAGTGTAAATTTTCATGAGGTTAGTGACTGCTAGGAAATAAATGCTACCCAAAATAATACCAAGATTAAACTCTGACAAAGGATATACCACCAAAGTGTCTAGAAAACCCAGCACTATCTTTGATTCAGCAGTCAATATATGTTCTGAATCCTCAATGGTTGTTAAGTTATGTAAGTTAGGTCCCGTCTTTTTCTTCACCCAAGTGACAATAGCATCCCTGAAAAGAAAATTACAGAAACATAATCCGTCTAGATGCCCTTAAAGAAAGCTTTAAAAGGTCATCCTAATGAAGAAGATGAAACACAGAATAAAATTTGTTGTCTACACTTGACATGCAATCTAATTTCTCTCTTAACTAAATTTTCTCAAAAGACAATACGGAAAGAAGAATGCAACTTGTATTTGATTTTAAATTCATAAACATAAAACTTGATGTATAGTTTGAACCATGAGAAAAGATCAGGGAATATGATAGATATTGGACCAGAAAATAAACCAAAAACATCTTTTTATTTTCAGATATTAATGGATTCTTGTTATAAGCTCATTGTTGTCAACAAGACAACATTATATTCCATGTTCTAGTTGCAAATTAAGGCACTAGGGCTGCAACCAAATATTTTCGGATGCGGATACACTACACCAAAAATGGCCTCTAGTGATGGAAAAATCCTTCACAAGACATAAATGCATGTCTGTAGTGTTGCTCTACATCTACATAAATGCATGTGAAAAGCCCCGCACGATCGTCTCTTTGGAAAAGCGACTTTCGCGCAGGGGGCAAATGTGGGCCCAAGTGCAAATTAGGATTCATGTGACCTAATTGAACTAAATGCACAATTAGGGTTCCATGGTCTCATTAAATGTACAAATTGGGATTCGCATGACCTAATTGAATGAAGACAGAAAAGCCAAAAATAAACGTACTAGACCTGAGACAAGCCTCCACGTGTCTCGAGGCAAAAGGCTCATGGAGACAACTCATGTTTGGGAATTGATTGAGGGATTGGATTGGTGGCTAGAAGGACGGGACGATATGTGCATTATTCTAATGACTAATTATAAAGGGTATTTCTGAAATTTTTCTGAAGACATATGACTACTTAAGGCAATAATAATGAAGGAAATAATATAACTTTTCTCAATTATTTCTCTCTTTATCTCTTACTTAGTCTCTCCAAATTTAAGTAATAAATAAGAGTATCTTTTTACACTTAAAATAATAAGTAGTTTTGTTCGATGTTTACATTTAAATAATAAGTTTGTTTGGTAGTGATGGGATGATAATGGGTTTATGGTGACTAAGAATGTCATTTTATACAATTATGAATAAAATAATAACTCTTTTCTAAAACAATAAAAATTAGTAAATGACACTTTTTTATAGAACAGTGAGAGTAATGATATTAAATATTTTCGTCAACTCTTACTTGCAGATTTCTTTTTAAGTTTATCACAAATGAAAGAAAGAAAAGAGTAAACTAAATCAGTTTTTTTTTTAAAGAGAATTTTTGTTTTCAAAGAATCAGTACTCAAGTTTGGCTTGAGATGAACTCAAAACCAAAATCAGTCATATCTTAAATTTGTTTTTAGGTTTTATAATAGACTAGTTGTTTGTTCGGCAACTACATGATAAACCGTATGCCTTAGGCTATGATTTTAAGGTATCAAATCCATACTTATTTGAAAACTGGAGTTAAAGTTATCCAATTCACTACATGTTAAATAACCCTAAAATAATTATTTGAGAGATTTATATACTCACTCCATCCTAAAATAAGTCTTGTTTGCATTTTTACTAGTTTATATGTCCTTACATGGGTCCCTTTTTCACACTATATATAACATGTCAGCGTTTCAATAATAATTTAATCAGTTTTAGACTGAGATATTTAACCTAATTTTTTTAATTGATATGGAGATTATTATTACATAAGAAAATATATAGGAGAGGTTCTTGCTGAAATATAATTGAACAATGTTATACCCTAATGCTACGTTTAGATTGCATAATTTTTAATTGAACAATGTTATACCCTATGAAATGAAAAAAAAATTATGTTTGGTTGTTCTTAACAAATTTGTGAACAATTCTCATTCTTGACAAATTTGTGAATTTTATTCTTTGGAGAGAAATGAATCATTCCACTCTCCAATATTCAATTCCCTTCTCTATTCTATTCTTTTATCAATTTCATTCCTTCAATCCAAACGTAGTATTAAATCTTGTCCCACACACAGAGAGAGAGAGATGGTACACTATGGTTTGTAGTTTTAACCCTAATTTTTATTGTGACAAATATAATGATAGAGTAATATTAATTGACTAATATATAGTAGTATAACATATAAATCTAATATTTAAAAATATGAGAAAACTGTGATGTGATTGGAGGCCTTGACTTAATTTCTGAATGGAACGAACATAATACAATCAAATTTAAATTGTTCAACACAAATGTAAAGGAAGTCTTAACAACTAAACAAGTAATTTAAAATTCTCATGGAAGATGACATTACTCGTCGGAATCATCATCGGGAATATCCTTAAAAAAATTCCTCAACAAACTATGATCGTTGTTAAGAGCATCAATATCCGGAATGGGTCCTGGAATATCGTATAAAGGAGTAACGATAGTAGTCCGTGTAGGAAGATTATTTTTTGCCAATGAAGAACCCCATTCTTTGACAGCAATTCTTCTTCTTGATTTTGTTCTAGGTTTTGTAGGAATCTGTGTCAAAAATAGGTCGGAAAGAGGATGTTGGCCTTTTTTGCTTCTTTTTCGTTTGGCCATGTTTTTTGAGGCACTAACAAAAAAAAAGAATAAGGTGGAAAAAGGATATTTTGATTGATTGGAAAAAGGATATTTTTCGTTTGGCCATGTTCTTTGATAGTTTGATTGGATGAAAAAGGGTTTTTTGATTGAGCTGAAAAATGGAAGAGGAAACATGCATGTTAAATAGGGTTTGAAATTGTTCAAAATTAATTATAAATGGAAAGAGATTTATGTTTTAAAATATCCCGCTTAATCATATTTATTCAAAATTCTACAAGGGATTAAATGCTATTTCCGGTTATGTAATGCGTCTAAGATTACAATAATAAATAAAATCTCTCCCTTTGTTTTTTTTTTTATTTATTAAGAAATATAATGCCAAGAATTAACTCCAAAGTTTGCTACTGCAGAAAAAAATTTATTATATTTATTGTTTCTATATATGATTAATATATTTCAGTCTTTTGACCGATTGATGAAAAGCAAATGGTGCATGCTAAGCCATGTTGATGTTTTGTTAAAGAAAGGGATGCCAAAGACAGGTGCATGCTCATATTAGGGAAGTCAATTAGTCAAAATCCAAATGACCAAAATGGTAATCATCAATCACTTCTTAATTTCCATTGACACCTAATTATTATGACAAAAGAGGAAGAAAAAAAAAATTATCCAAAGTGACTTGCGTGCCTTATTAACAAGCGAAGCATTATTTTCTCTAAGCCATGTTATTTGTTTTCTAATTAATACCGTTGTAAATCATCCTCTCATAAATTAATCACTCCCTTCATTTCAAAAAGAATCACAATTGGATATTAATAATCAATTCTCCATATTTATTAATAAAGTCATTTAAGTTTTGAAGATAATAAAATTGTAATAAGTAGTCAATTAACTATCAACTATGTAATTAAAAGCACATGCTTGATTTCACCAAACTAGTACAAGTATTATCCAAATTAGTACAAGTATTATTTAAATTTGTAATAATTAAATATTCGGTCTGGATCTTAAGCTGGCGACAATTCGGTCCGTTACTATATGTTCAATCCGTCGCTAAAAGTTAAGACGACGGTTCTATATATAGTGACGGACTGAATTGTCATCTGGTCCGTCGTTAAAGGAAGTGAACAATGTATGTTAAATAAAGGGTGAGTCTAAGATCCGGACTGATTAAATATTATCCAAATTTATAATGTATATCAAAGGAATCACAACATCTTAGGAAAAAGAAAGATGTTTTTTTTATATCTCTAATTGGAAGAGAAATTTATTTTTTTTGGCTCTATCAATTTTATTACAAGTTTTTATCACAATTTTATGTAAGATAATATATCCTAAAAACTTTTATGTAGGATAGTTATGTTATTTCAATTTTATTACGATAATAAATTATCAAAAAATCTGATAACACATTAAACGACTTATTATATTTATCAGTCATGAATTTTATTATTAAATTAATGTTATAACAAAATTAAATTCATTAAACTTGAAAGTTTGCCAAATTACACGACTAATTATTTTAATAATATATGTGATTTTTTTTTCCAAATATAATAATTGAAAATTTATAGTGTATTCATTACTAACTAATTGTCATAATTAAATTGTGGATTTCTTTTAGTTTTTTGTAAACATACTTATGAGCTTGATTATGTTTCAACATTGACTCCAATTAGTATTTCTGCTTATGTTGCTCATTTGACTACCACTAGATCTCATAAGAAGAAGACTCATAAAAATGGCAAAGGTTTTAAGAATAAGGATAAACAAATTTCTATCAAAATAAATAAGGTAAATTATTCAGGTAGCAACTCTGAGGCAGGTCCTAAATGTCACTTTTATAAGAAGTAAGGACATACTCAGACAGAATGCCCTAAATTCAGAGAATGAATCGAAAAGAAATGTATATCGTCCTTCAATTATGTAACTTATGAATCATTTCTAATTGATGTTCCTTCTAATACATGGTGGCTTGACACTGGTGCTATGGTTCACATTACTAATTCATTGCAGGGATTCCTTTCAAAGAAGACACTCCAAAAAGGGAAAAGAACCATTAAAGTTGGCAATGGAGAGTCTATACAAGTTGAAGTTGTAAGAACTCTTCCTTTAATTTTGGAGAGTGTTTTCACCTTGTATTTATATGATACTCTTTATGTTCCCAGTATAACACGGAATTTAATTTATGTATCTAAACTTGACGTTAATGGATTTTCGTTCAAGTTTGGGAATAATAAAATAATTATTTATCATTACTCTCATGTTATTGGTTCTAGCTCTTTAGAGGGAAACCTCTATAAGATAAATTTAGATAATGTCTTTGTTGAATCCTTGTTAACAATGAATGTGACAGAAAGTACCTCTAAAAGTGGAAATAAGAGAAAACTAGATAATGAGAATTCTTCAAAATTGTGGCATCAACGCATAGGCCATATTTCAAAAGACAGAATGCAACGTTTTATAAAGGATAGAATTCTTCAGTCACTAGATTTTTTTGATCTTGACAGTTGTATTGAATGTATAAAAGGAAAATTTGTGAATGATAATAAGAAATGAGTCACTAGAAGTGGTGCACTTCTTGAGGTGATTCACACTGATATATGTGGACCATTTTCTCCTAAAATTAGTGGACACAAATCTTTCATTACTTTCATTAATGACTATTCTCGTTATACTTATGTCTACTTGATTAATGAAAAATCTGAATCACTAAATATGTTTAAAATTTTCAAGGCTGAAGCTGAAAATCAACTTGACCGAAAAATTAAAGTAGTGAGATCAGATAGTGGGGGAGAGTATTATGGTAAATACTTCGATACAGGTCATAATTCTGGCCCTTTTGCCTTATTTTGTCAAGAAAAAGGCATCGTCACTCAATATACAATACCCGGTACATCGTAGCAGAATGGTGTAGCAGAGAGGTAAAATTGTACCCTTATGGATATGGTACATATTATGTTATGCAACTCTAACTTACCTATATTTTTATGGACTGAGGTGTGACGCCCCCAAAATTAGGTATCGTCACCCATCTTGGGTCGCCACGCATACGTACGTATGTAATTTAAATACAATTTACTAATATAAGCGTGCCGTATACAATCTGACATAAAGCGTGAGTTTGAATACAAATATTGTCTACTAGATATTATACAAACTCAAAAGGAGTCCTCATTACAATTATTATCACACTATTTCACGAGAATAGTGAGGGACTACTAATCTTATCCTCTGCAGACCATTACTCCGTTTCCAGACTCGTCCCGGCTATATTCTCATTTCACGAAGAGAACGGTGAAAAAAAGGGTGAGCTCAACTAGCCCGAGAAGAAATATTATAACTAAGATAATGCGAATAAATTATCAATAGTCTTCAACAATGTTAAAGCGATAAAATACAATAGACAACCGGTTTAAGCTGCGGATGAATATCTGATCCATTAAAAAGTCAAGTAGAAAATAAAAGTCTACTATCTTTTAGGTTTTTAAAGGTTTTCATCAATTTTTATCACTAAGACTCGGTTTAATGAATAAACCACAATATCTAATCATCCGCATACCACGGTCGAGGATTTTCATCAAATTATCAATGGTCATGACTTATCTTAGAATCACCCCTGGTCATAATCATACCAAAAACTATCCATCATTTGCATTACGTGCCACCGAGGACTTTTGTCACATCATTTATATCAAGCCATGATTATATACGAGATGATCCAGTGGTCATAATCATACTAAGTTCATCTATATGCGTAAGCGAAGATAACATAATATAACATGAGGATGATGACAATGACATAATAATTCAATAAAACAAGTTCACGAATTAATTTATTCGAGGAACTAATAACGTCCAAATTGTCGACATGATATTGCTTTGTAGAGTAAAATTCAAGAATGATCGGAAGAATATTTTCATGAAAAGATCTTTGGATGAAAGCATAAATATCAAGAATATTCTACTAATTTCATGGAGTATAGAAGTCAAAGTTTTAACCAATTTGGGTATAATAAAGAATGGAATAACAAAGGAAATCACCGTGCATGCGGTGCCGCATGAGGCAGGTTATTCAAGAGAAGAATAATAATAACGGAACCGGTCGGGTGAAATTCACGCAAGCGAGGATGTTCCAACGAGAATAATAAAGATGGAACCCGGATCCGGTGTAAAACACACATATAGGATATTCCAGCGAGAATGATAAAAAGCGGAACCCAGTCCGGTGTAAAACACATGAGCGAGGATGTTCCAACAGAATAATAATAAAAGGCGGAACCCGGTCCGGTGTAAAACACAGACGAGGATGTTCAGCGAGAATAATAGAAGAATGTCACCAAGTATAGGGTAAACCATGTATCTGATTATGTATAGGGTATGCAGCGTATCTGAGTTATTCAACAGAATAATAAAGAATGGAATAACAAAGGATTTCACCAAGTATAGTATAGGGTATATGGCGTATCTGAGTTATTCAATGAATAATAAAGAATGGAATAATGAGAAGTTCTCTTCATGAATAAGAAAGAATAACACCCCTTACAGTACAACAAATAATATCCCCTTCTTAGTAAAAGACCTTTGGATATCAAAGTAGTGAAGTACCGAGAATACTCTTCTTCTTCTCTCTCTATAGATTTTCTCAGTATAGCTTCTCTCTATAATTTCTCTCTCTAGAGTTTAATTGAATTCGTAAGAAAATAATGAAGGATTGAGCTTTATTTATAGGAAAATAGAATGCATATTAATTAATCCATGAGCGGTCAGATTGATTTACTTTAATCGGCGGTCCATATTTAAAGCAAAATCTTTTAAATAAAATATCATATATTCTATTTATATAAAAATATTTTACTATACAAACACTTTGCAACACTACGCAAAACACTTTATGCAACACTATGCATAATAAAATATAATATATTCTATTTATAGAATAACTTTAATAAAGTATTACATTTTATATAAAAAGATGTTTACATTTTATTACGTTAATAATACTGAATAAAACAAAAGCGTCATTATCATTATAATAATTCATATTATTAATCGATAATAATGGAATCAAATGAGTGACTTCTCACATAAGCATCGATAATCAATACTGGTGTCTTCTTATGCAACCACACGTATTCTTGTACTTTTACTACTGAGAGTAGTTCAACAAGATATCAGCGGTAAAACTTCCGTCGTTATTGCGATAAAAAATATTTTTGTCGTTTTCTCAATCCAACAATAATTACATTTGTGGGGTCCACCAATGATTGAGTAGTTATACGAATATTCCTGCTAAACCGAATATTCCCAGACCAAACGAATATAATATAACCACTTGCATACTTTGCAAAATTTATAAATACTACCCACAACTATAATATTATCTCAAATTCACACCATAATATTAAAAATTATTTCGACAAAATTTAAATCTTTATTGATAAAAATCGGGGTCTCTGATCTCCCCTCCTTATGGAATTTTGCCCTCGAAATTAGAGTGCGTACACAGTATGATAAGAGGTGAGGATACCTTGAATACCTTTATCGTTGAAAACATTAAATTCATCTTTGCAATCCAATCCGGCAAAGATATTCATTAACAATTCATCTTTGCCTACTGGGCCAAAGATATACATTTATAAAACCAATAATCTTTGAGAGCAGCGACTTAATAGTATCACGACCACGAATTATCCATACCTTCTTGGCCGAGGATATTCGTGTTTTCAATTCTGATCATGATTATACCAAGAATAATCCTTGGTCGTAATCATACCAAGTCTATCAATGCACTTCTGACCAAAGATGACTTTTACCACATCCATGAATTAATATTTCATTCTTTGAGACTCATTTCAATAATTAATCCATATCATCGAATCATCCACGCACTACTGGGCCGAGGATATTCATTAGTATCACGACCACGAATTATCCATACGACCGCTGACAAAGATAATCGTGTATTCATTAGTATCACGACCACAAATTATCCATGCACTACGACCAAAGATAATCGTGTATTCATTAGTATCACAACCACAAATTATCCATACTACGGCCCGAAGATAATCGTGTATTCATTAGTATCACGACCACAAATTATCCATGCACTACGTGCCAAAGATAATCGTGTATTCATTAGTATCACGACCACAAATTATCCATGCACTACGTGCAAAGATAATCGTGTATTCATTAGTATCACGACCACAAATTATCCATGCACTACGACCAAAGATAATCGTGTTTTCAATTACGGTTATGATTATACCGAACAATCCCTGGTCATAATCATACCAAGTCCATCCATCTATGCTGCGTAAGCCGCGAGATGACTTTCAACATAATATAAGCGTGAGGATAATGATATAAAGAATCAATCAAATGAGATAAAGGATAAATATTAAACATTTATAATATAATTTATCCAGGATTCAAGAATATCCCCATGTTATCAATCACTTAATAATCTCATAATCTAATATCATTAATATTATAACAATATTTTAATCACTTCTTAAACTTATAAACAATTTATTTCAATTGTTTACGCTTTACCATATAATGCATTTAATCATTCAAAAATGTCATACTCATAAGATATCATCACCAATGATCAAATCCCTCATCAAAAAAAAAAATATGCATATACTCTATATAGGATTCTCTAGCCATAAAATCCTATTTTCAACTTTGTTACTTCACATAACATATTTAACTCATATGTTCGTAACTAAACTATTTTCATAGAAAATACCAAATCAGTCCCAAATATATTTCTTTTCTGGGATTTAGCATAATATAGTCCCATAATGAAAATATATTTTTCTCGAAATTTTTAAAATTCATTTACTATTTTTTCAAAAATCAATTTCTAATTAATTCCTTAAGAAATTTGCTACCTCAAGTTTTACTCCAGAAATTCCCAAATCTTGGCGGGACCTTACACATGTTAATGTGAGCCTCGATTTAAATTTCATGGTCATCGGAGTTATAAAACTCGGTTATAGCATTTTTGTCAAAAAAACCTAAATATTGAAATGGTCATAACTTGTTCATTTTAAGTCGAGAATGAGCTCATTTTTGAACACGATGTTCTTTATACCATATACTTTTATGTCTAAAAAGGCCTGAATTTTCTCACTAATTAAGTTCTTAAAACAGCCCTTACAAAAAGCGTGGCGTGACTTTTTGGACATTTTGAAGTTTTGACTCCTTTGCTAAAATCAGTCCACATGAAAATCTACAACACCTTTTTCATTGTTTCCACTTGGATTAGTTAGGTAACTCATAGATCTAACTCTAGGACTTAACCACACTCAAAAATTCAAAATATATTAAGAGATTTGGTCGATTGAATTTCATATTACGTTTTTCACCAAAATCGGTTTTTAACTCCTTGTGATTTTTAAGAAACTTTCATGTTTTCACATACTAACCAACATAACTCATCATAACACTTACTAATATCACGTATACCCATGATTTTCATTAGTCCAATGCTTTTATTATGACTTTCATCATAAACCACGTAAAGCTATTCATTTTAGTTGAAGAAATATTTGAGGGTTTAAGAAATGGGTTTTATCTTTGGGGTCAATACTGAAATTCGATTTCACGCTCTAAGTAGGCTAAGAAGTCTTCAAGAATCGTCGGGAAATTTATTAATAATAGAAATATCATTCAAAAGCTGTGACTCTCATCCAAGACTTGGATAATCGTCACATTGATACCAACTGTGACTTCTATCCTTTAACCTAGATAGCACCTCACAATGATACCTATAAACTTGCCATCTTCATTCACGATGTCGCCTCTGAGAAAATGTCGGCGGTGCATTCCACACAAAGAAGTCAACAACGAAAGGTTCGGGGCTCTTTACTTATGGCTTGATATGATGATAATTTACTTTAGTAGTTTGGTTACTTGAATTCGCACAACAAGTTGGTTATGAATATAAAAGCTAACAACCTTACGAAAAGCATGATGAGTAGTTAACCAATTGATTCCTAAAATCACATCAAAGGCAAATATTTTCAAAAAGATAAGATCGACGAAGTAGCGTGAAAATGTTTATTTGAATCAAACAAGATTTAAAAATAGTAAGCGATATGAAGGCTCCTACTTACGAAGTTTCAACCGATAAGTCAAAGTTTAACTTCTTGGTCAAATTTAAACATTGAACACAACTAGGTGAAATAAAAGAGTGGGTAGAAGCGGTATCTAACACGGTATAGACTTCGCAAGAGCTTATGATTAACTTACCCGTGATAATTTTATTCGGGTTCCTCGTCACGAGAAAAAAAAATGCTCTCTTAAACTCTAGGCTTTGGTTTATGCAGGGGATGACCTTTGGTGCCTCCATCCTAGTTGAATTTGTCTTGATGGCGACAAAATCGAGCTAAGTGACCTTCTCTTCCACAATTATAACATGCTTTGGGCTGGCGTGGCCTTGATTCGGATGATGTGTCCCTCTCCTCCTCATTTGAAGCATATGATAGGTGGTCTTTCTCCTTCCTTAACAACGGGTCTTTGGTCTTGACGTCTTTCCATCATTGTTGAATCTCCTTTTCTTGAAATGTCCATTCTTATTGTTTTGTACCACGATTACCCAAAGTGGTTACATATTTGGCTTTGTTGATTCCCTCCACGCTTGTTGTCACCGCTCGATGACTACTCTCATTTGGTATTATAATTTTTTAATTTGCTCTCTTTTAGTTACGTTGACTCGTTATCGCGCTCCACTAAGCGAGCCCTATTTACAACATCATCGAATACAAACACGGTTTATGAGAAATAAGATGTTGGCGTATCTCCGACTTCAAACCTCTTAAAAACATTTAGCGCCATTCTCTTCTTTATTATCCACCAAGTGGGGATGAATCGTGATAACTCGCAAATTTTGCCTCGTATTGCGACACGGTCATATTATTTTGTTCCAACTTGATAAACTCCACCTCCTTCATGTGGCGAATACTTTCGGGAAAGTATTTGTTGTTGAGCGACTCTGGAACTTCTCCCAAGATATCTTGATCAATGAGTGAAAGTACGTTTCTGGATTCCCACCGAAGAATCTGCCTCTCGCGCAACATATAAAAGCGGCAAAAAGGAACCTTTTGCTCCTCGGAGCATCCCAAGACATCAAATATCTTGGTAATCTGCTTTATCCATGCTTCGCTTGAAGTGGTTTTGGCTCTCCTTAAACTCCGGTGGTCCCGGCTCCTTGAATTGTTTAGCGGTGACCTTGCCGAGAGTTTTCCGTGTTTCCACCTACGTTTTGGGATGAAGTCGCTTTTCGCGATGTTGCATGAATTCTAAAAACCTCTTAAGCGTCTGCGTCGTTAAATCGATTGATCGGTGTTGTTGTTTACGGGAGGATTATCGCCATCTGTTGCACATTGTCACGATTATTGATCGTGGAGAATCAGCAGTCTCTGTGCTCCATTGCTATTCTCAACATTCTCGGATGCCATTTTCAAAAGCGCCACAAAATAAGGGTTAATTGACATACGACATATTATCACTTTATCTCTACGTGAGCCAATCAAATACCAAATAAACTTAGGTAGGTCATACTTAGCGAAGGAATTCCCTATCTCTTCCCTCCTAGTTCTAGTCTCACATCTTAGCGAGGATCGTATCCTAAGCTACGATACTGTTGTGGCGCCCCAAAATTAGGTATCGTCACCCATCTTGGGTCGCCACGTACATGGTATGTAAATTCAAATACAACTTACTAATATACTATAGGTGTACAATCGACAAAAGCGTGAGTTTGAATACAAATATTGTCTACTAGATATTATACAAACTCAAAAAGAGTCCTCATTACAATTATTATCACACTATTTCACACAGAATAGTGAGGACTACTAATGCTATCCTCTCGGACCATTACTCCGTTCCCAGGCTTCGTCCCAAATTATATTCTCATTTCACGAAGAGAAACGGTGTGAAAGAAAGGGTGAGCTCAACTAGCCCGATGAAGAAATATTATAACTAAGATAATGCGAATAAATTATCAATAGTCTTCAACAATGTTAAGCGATAAAATACAATAGACAACCGGTTTAAGCTGCGGTGGAATATGCGATCCATTAAAAAAGTCGAGTAGAAAATAAAATCTACTATCTTTTAGGTTTTAAAAGGTTTTCATCAATTTTTATCACTAAGACTCGGTTTAATGAATAAACCACAATATCTAATCATCCCTGTACCACGGTCAAGGATTTTCATCAATTATCAATGGTCATGACTATACTGAATCACCCCTGGTCATAATCATACCAAAAACTATCCATCATTGCATTACTGGCCACCGAGGACTTTTGTCACATCATTTATATCAAGCCGTGATTATCTAGAATGATCCTGGTCGTAATCATACTAAGTTCATCTATATGCGTAAGCGAAGATAACATAATATAACATGAGGATGATGACAATGACATAATAATTCAATAAAACAAGTTCACGAATTAATTTATTAGGAACTAATAACGTCCAAATTGTCGACATGATCTTTGCTTTTTGTAGAGTAAAATTCAAGAATGATCGGAAGAATATTTCTATGAAAGATCTTTGGATGAAACATGAATATCAAGAATATTCTACTAATTTCATGGAGTATAGAAGTCAAAGTTTTAACCAATTTGGGTATAATAAAGAATGGAATAACAAAGGAAATCACCGTGCATGCGGTGCAGCATAGGCGAGGTTATTCAACAGAATAATAATAACGGAACCGGTCGGTGAAATTCACTGCAAGCGGGATGTTCAACAGAATAATAAAGATGGAACCGGATCCGGTGTAAAACACACGAGATAGGATATTCCAACGAGAATGATAAAGAGCGGAACCGGTCGATTGTAAAACACACAGAGCGAGGATGTTCAGCGAGAATAATAAAAAGCGGAACCCGGTCGGTGTAAAAACATGCATGACGAGGATGTTCCAGCGAGAATAATAGAAGAATGTCACCAAGTATATAGGGTAAACCGGCGTATCTGATTATGTATAGGGTATGAATGGCGTATACAAGTTATTCAATGAGAATAATAAAGAATGGAATAACGAGAGGATTTCACCAAGTATAGGGTATGTCAGCGTATCTGAGTTATTCAACGAGAATAATAAAGAATGGAATAATGAAGTTCTCTTCATGAATAAGAAAGAATAACACCCCTTACGGGTACAACAAATAATATCCCTACCGTAAAAGACCTTTGGATATCAAAGTAGTGAAGTACCGAATACTCTTCTTCTTTTTCTCTCTATAGATTTTCTCTGTATATAGCTTCTCTCTATAATTTCTCTCTAGAGTTTTAGTGAATTAAGTAAGAAAATAATGAAGGAATGAGTTTTATTTATAGGAAAATAGAATGCATATTAATTAATCCATGAGCGGTCCAGATTGATTTACTTTAATCGGCGGTCCATATTTAAAAGCAAAATCTTTTAAATAAAATATCATATATTCTATTTATATAAAAATATTTTACTATGCAAACATTATGTATGCAAAACACTATGCAACACTATGCATAATAAAATATAATATATTCTATTTATAGAATAACTTTAATAAAGTATACATTTTATATAAAAGATGTTTACATTTTTTATTACGTTAATAATCTGAATAAAAAAAAGCGTCATTATCATTATAATAATTCATATTATTAATCGTGATAATGGAATCAAAATGGTGACTTCTCACATAAGCATCGATAATCAATCTGAGTGTACTACTATAATCTGACCACACGTATTCATTTGTACTTTTACTACTAGAAGTAGTTCAGCGATATCAGCGGTAAAACTTCGTCGTTATTGCGATAATAAAATATTTTTGTCGTTTTTCGATCCAACAATAATTACATTGTGGGGTCCACCTGATGATTGAGTAGTTATACGAATATTCCCTGCTAAGCAAGAATATTCCCAGACCCAATCGAATATAATATAACCACTTGCATACTTTGCAAAATTTATAAATACTACCCACAACTATAATATTATCTCAAATTCACACCATAATATTAAAAATTATTTCGACAAAATTTAAATCTTTATTGATAAAATCGGGGTCTCACAATCTCCCCTCCTTATGGAATTTTGCCCTCGAAATTAGAAGTGCGTACTGGTATGATAAGAGGTGAGGATACCTTGAATACCTTTATCGTTGAAAACATTAAATTCATCTTTGCAATCCGGCGAAGATATTCATTAACAATTCATCTTTTGCACTCTGGGCCAAAGATATACTGTTATAAAACCAATAATCTTGAGACGCGACTTAATAGTATCACGACCACGAATTATCCATGCACCTTCTTGGCGAGGATATTCGTGTTTTCAATCTGATCGTGATTATCTTAGAATAATCCTTGAGTCATAATCATACCAAGTCTATCAATGCACTACTACCAAAAGATGACTTTTACCACATCCATGAATTAATATTTCATTCTTTGAGAGACTCAAATTTCGATAATTAATCCATATCATCGAATCATCCCGCTTTTCTGGGCCGAGGATATTCATTAGTATCACGACCACGAATTATCCATTGCTCGCGCGACCAAAGATAATCGTGTATTCATTAAGTATCGCGACCACAAATTATCCATGCACTACGGCCAAAGATAATCGTGTATTCATTAGTATCACAACCACAAATTATCCATGCACTACTGACCCGAAGATAATCGTGTATTCATTAGTATCACGACCACAAATTATCCATACACTACGTACAAAGATAATCGTGTATTCATTAGTATCACGACCACAAATTATCCATCCACAAATTACTACGACCAAAGATAATCGTGTTTTCAATTACGGTTATGATTATACCGAAAAATCCTGGTCATAATCATACCAAGTCCATCTATGCATACTTCGTAAGCCACGGATGACTTTCAACACAATATAAGCGTGAGGATAATGATGATAAAGAATCAATCAAATGAGATAAAGGATAAATATTAAACATTTATAATATAATTTATCCGAGATTCAAGAATATCCCCATGTTATCAATCACTTAATAATCTCATAATCTAATATCATTAATATTATAACAATATTTTAATCACTTCTTAAACTTATAAACAATTTATTTCAATTGTTTACGCTTTTTACCATATAATGCATTTAATCATTCAAAATGTCATACTCATAAGATATCATCACCAATGATCAAATCCTCATCAAAAAAAAAAAATATGCATATACTCTATATAGGATTCTCTAGCCATAAAATCCTATTTTCAACTTTGTTACTTCACATAACATATTTAACTCATATGTTCGTAACTAAACTATTTTCATAGAAAATACCAAATCAGTCCCAAATATATTTCTTTTTCGGGATTTAGCATAATATAGTCCCATAATGAAAAATATATTTTTCTCTGGAATTTTTAAAATTCATTTACTATTTTTTCAAAATTAATTTCTAATTAATTCCTTAAGAAATTTGCTACCTCAAGTTTTACTCCAGAAATTCCCAAATCTTGGCAGGACCTTACACATGTTAATGTGAGCCTCTAGTTTAAATTTCATGGTCATCGGAGTTATAGAACTCCAGTTATAGCATTTTTTGTCAAAAAAACCTAAATATTGAAATGGTCATAACTTGTTCATTTTAAGTCAGAATGAGCTCATTTTTGAACACGATGTTCTTTATACCATATACGTTTATGTCTAAAAAGGCCTGAATTTTTTTCACTAATTAAGTTGCCGAAACAGCCCTTACAAAAACGTGGCAGCAGCTTTTTGGACATTTTGAAGTTTTGACTCCTTTGCTAAAATCAGTCCACACGAAAATCTACAACACCTTTTTCATTGTTTCCACTTGGATTAGTTAGGTAACTCATAGATCTAACTCTAGGACTTAACCACACTCAAAATTCAAAATATAATAAGAGATTTGGTCGATTGAATTTCATATTACGTTTTCACCAAAATCGATTTTTAACTCCTTGTGATTTTTAAGAAACTTTCATGTTTTCACATACTAACCAACATAACTCATCATAACACTTACTAATACCACGTATACCCATGATTTTCATTAGTCCAATGCTTTTATTATGACTTTCATCATAAACCACGTAAAGCTATTCATTTTAGTTGAAGAAATATTTGAGGGTTTAAGAAATGGGTTTTATCTTTTGGGTCAATACGAAATTCGATTTCACGCTCTAAGTAGGCTAAGAAGTCTTCAAGAATCGTCGGAAATTTATTAATAATAGAAATATCATTCAAAGCTGTGACTCTCATCCAAGACTTGGATAATCGTCACATTGATACCAACTGTGACTTCATCCTTTAACCTAGATAGCACCTCACAATGATACCTATAAACTTGCCATCTTCATTCACGATGTCGCCTCTGAAAAGTAAAGCCGGTGCATTCCACATGAGGAAGTCAACAACGAAAGGTTGGGGCTCTTTACTTATGGCTTGATATGACAATAATTTACTTTAGTAGTTTGGTTACTTGAATTCACACAACAAGTTGGTTATGAATATAAAAGCTAACAACCTTACGAAAAGCATGATGAGTAGTTAACCAATTGATTCCTAAAATCACATCAAAGGAAAATATTTTCAAAAGATAAGATCGACGGGTAGCGTGAAAATGTTTATTTGAATCAAACAAGATTTAAAAATAGTAGCGATGTGAAGGCTCCTACTAACGAAGTTTCAACCGATAAGTCAAAGTTTAACTTCTTGGTCAAATTTAAACATTGAACACAACTAGGTGAAATAAAAGAGTGGATAGAAGGCGGTATCTAACACGGTATAGACTTCGCAAGAGCTTATGATTAACTTACCGTGATAATTTTATTGGGTTCCTCATCACGAAAAAACGCTCTCTCTTAAACTCACGGCTTTGGTTTTATGCAGGGATGACCTTTGGTGCCTCCATCCTAGTTGAATTTGTCTTGATGAAACGACAAAATCGAGCTAAGTGACCTTCTCTTCCACAATTATAACATGCTTTTGAATGACATGGTGATTGATTCGGATGATGTGTCCTCTCTCGCATTTGAAGCATATGATAGGTGGTCTTTCTCCTTCCTTAACAACTTGGTCTTTGGTCTTGGCGTCTTTCCATCATTGTTGAATCTCCTTTTCTTGAAATGTCCATTCTTATTGTTTTGGCCTGATTACCACCGAAGTGGTTACCATATTTGGCCTGTTGATTCCTCCACGCTTGTTGTCTTAACCCGATGACTACTCATTTGGTATTATAATTTTCAATTTGCTCTCTTTTAGTTGCGTTGACTCGTTATCGCGCTCCACTAAGCGAGCCCTATTTACAACATCTGAATACAAACACGGTTTATGAGAAATAAGATGTTGGCGTATCTCCCGACTTCAAACCTCTTAAAAACATTCGCGCCATTCTCTCTTCATTATCCACCAAGTGGGATATGAATCGTGATAACTCCGCAAATTTTGCCTCGTATTGCATACGGTCATATTATTTTGTTCCAACTTGATAAACTCCACCTCCTTCATGTGGCGAATACTTTCGGGAAAGTATATGTAGTTGAACGACTCTGGAACTTCTCCCGAGATATCTTCTTGATCTGACGAGTTAAATCGTTTCTGGATTCCCACCGATAATCTCGCCTCTCCGCGCAACATAAGCGGCGGCAAAGGAACCTTTTGCTCCTCGGAGCATCCCAAGACATCAAATATCTTGGTAATCTGCTTTATCCATGCTGCTCCGCGAAGTGGTTTTGGCTCTCCCTTAAACTCCGGTGGTCCCGGCTCCTTGAATTGTTTAGCGGTGTGCCGCTTGAGAGTTTTCCGTGTTTCCACCTACGTTTTGGATGAAGTCGCTTTCGCTTTAATGTTGCATGAATTCTAAAAACCTCTTAAGCGCATCGTCGTTCGTCAATTGATCGGTGTTGTTGTTTACGGGAGGATTATCGCCATCTGTTGCACATTGTCACGATTATTGATTTGTGGAGAATCAGCGGTCTCTGTGCTCCATTGCTATTCTCAACATTCTCGGATGCCATTTTCAAACACTACCACAAAATAAGGGTTAATTGACATGCAACATATTATCACTATATACTACGTGAGACCAATCAAATACCAAATAAACTTAGGTAGGTCATACTAGCGAAGGAATTCCCTATCTCTCCCTCCTAGTTCTAGTCTCACATCTTAGCAGGGGAGGATCATATCCCTAGCTCGATACCAATGGCGCCCCCAAAATTAGGTATCGTCACCCATCTTGGGTGCGCCACGTACATGGTACAAATTCAAATACAACTTACTAATATAACTATCGTATACAATCTGACATAAAGCGTGAGTTTGAATACAAAAATTGTCTACTAGATATTATACAAACTCAAAAGGAGTCCTCATTACAATTATTATCACACTATTTCACGAATAGTGAGGACTACTAATGCTTATCCTCGGACCATTACTCCGTTCCCAGGCTTCGTCGGCTATATTCTCATTTCACAGAAGAAACGGTGAAAGAAAAAGGTGAGCTCAACTAGCCCAAGAAGAAATATTATAACTAAGATAATGCGAGAATAAATTATCAATAGTCTTCAACAATGTTAAAGCGATAAAATACAATAGACAACCGGTTTAAGCTATGATGAATATGTAATCCATTAAAAGAGTCAAGTAGAAAAATAAAGTCTACTATCTTTTAGGTTTTAAAAGGTTTTCATCAATTTTTATCACTAAGACTCGGTTTAATGAATAAACCACAATATCTAATCATCCCTGTACCACGGTCGAGGATTTTCATCAAATTATCAATGGTCATGACTATCCGAATCACCCCTGGTCATAATCATACCAAAAACTATCCATCATTGCATTCTGAAGCCACCGAGGACTTTTGTCACATCATTTATATCAAGCCGATGATTATAGAATGATCCACGGTCATAATCATACTAAGTTCATCTATGCGTAAGCAAAGATAACATAATATAACATGAGGATGATGACAATGACATAATAATTCAATAAAACAAGTTCACGAATTAATTTATTCGAGGAACTAATAACGTCAAATTGTCAACATGATCTTACTTTTTGTAGAGTAAAATTCAAGAATGATCGGAAGAATATTTCCATGAAAAGATCTTTGGATGAAACGCAAATATCAAGAATATTCTACTAATTTCATGGAGTATAGAAGTCAAAGTTTTAACCAATTTGGGTATAATAAAGAATGGAATAACAAAGGAAATCACCGTGCATGCGGTGCCGCGCATAAGCGAGTTATTCAACGAGAATAATAATAACGGAACGGTCGGGGTGAAATTCACACGCAAGCGGGATGTTCAATGAGAATAATAAAGATGGAACCGGATCCGGTGTAAAACACACATATAGGATATTCAGCGAGAATGATAAAGAGCGGAACCGGAGTTAGATTGTAAAACACACGAGCGAGGATGTTCCAACAGAATAATAAAAAGGCGGAACCGGTCGGTGTAAAACACATGCAAGATGTTCCAATGAGAATAATAGAAGAATGTCACCAAGTATAGGGTAAATCACATATCTGATTATGTATAGGGTATCAGCGTATCTGAGTTATTCCACGAGAATAATAAAGAATGGAATAATGAGAGGATTTCACCAAGTATAGGGTATCTGGCGTATCTGAGTTATTCCAACAGAATAATAAAGAATGGAATAATGAAGTTCTCTTCATGAATAAGAAAGAATAACACCCTTACAGGTACAACAAATAATATCCCTTACTAGTAAAAGACCTTTGGATATCAAAAGTAGTGAAGTACCAGAATACTCTTCTTCTTCTTTCTCTCTATAGATTTTCTCTGTATAGCTTCTCTCTATAATTTCTCTCTCAGAGTTTCAATGAATTAAGTAAGAAAATAATGAAGGAATGAGCTTTATTTATAGGAAAATAGAATGCATATTAATTAATCCATGAGCGGTCCAGATTGATTTACTTTAATCGACGGTCCATATTTAAAGCAAAATCTTTTAAATAAAATATCATATATTCTATTTATATAAAAACATTTTACTATGCAAACACTATGCAACACTATACAAAACACTACTACGAAAAACACTATGCAACACTATGCATAATAAAATATAATATATTCTATTTATAGAATAACTTTAATAAAGTATTACATTTTATATAAAAAGATGTTTTTATTTTATTACGTTAATAATCTGAATAAAACAAAGCGTCATTATCATTATAATAATTCATATTATTAATAAATGATAATGGAATCAAACGGTGGTGACTTCTCACATAAGCATCGATAATCAATCTGGTGTGCTTCTTATGCAACCCACACGTATTCTTGTACTTTTACTACCTACCCAGTAGTTCAGCGATGATCAACGGTAAAACTTCCATAGTTATTTGATAAAATATTTTTGTCGTTTTCTCAATCCAACAATAATTACATTTGTGGGGTCCACCAATGATTGAGTAGTTTATGCGAATATTCCTGCTAAATCGAATATTCCCCGACCAATCGAATATAATATAACCACTTGCATACTTTGCAAACTTTATAAATACTACCCACAACTATAATATTATCTCAAATTCACACCATAATATTAAAAAATTATTTCGACAAAATTTAAATCTTTATTGATAAAATCTGGGGTCTCACATGAGGCATTAAAGACAGTTGTTTATATTTTAAACAGGGTTCCTAGCAAATTTGTCCTTGACACTCCTTATGAAATTTGAACAGGTAGGAAACCTAGTTTAAAATAGTTACGGGTGTGGGGCTGTCCAGCCGAGGCTAAGATTTTTAGTCCACAAATGAAGAAACTTGACTCTAAAACCATTAGTTGTCATTTCATTGGATATCCTGAGAGATCTAAGGGTTTTCGATTTTACTATCCCTCACATACCACTAGAATTGTTGAGACTAGGTATGCAGAGTTTTTAGAGAATAGTGATTTAAGTGGGAGTGGTGAGCCTAGAAAAAAATTGATCTTGAAGAAAACAGATTTTATGTTCCTAATCCTGTAATTCATTGAGAAAATTATTTTATGTGTCAAAAATTGATTTGGGATTTATAATGGTAAACTTTGTAGAAGACATTAAATGTGTTAATATGGAGAAGTATTTTGATCAAAAGGAGTTCATATATAGTGAAATAGAGAAGAAATACAAGCATGCATGTAAAATATGAGAAACTAATAAGCAAGATCAAGAAGAACAAATAGAAACTTCAAGCACATGGGAAGAAATATGGAGGCACAAAAGTGAAGAAAAGAGAAAATTCTCACGTCCAAAGAAATTCCAAAAATGAAAAAAGTATTCCAACGTGCATGTTAGAGGCTCGAGTATGCTAGCTAGACAATTATTTGTGCCATATACATCAATGGAGATGACAAAAGAGTTTCTTGCATTTGAAGGAATCAGAAGATTAAAAGGTTTTACGACATTGTGAAGAATAAATTTGTTTTACGGGAGGCCTTGTTAGCAAACTAAATCAAATTAATAAATGCCTTTTAGAATATTCAAGAACTGTCTTAATTAGTATTAGTACACACATGGGTGAGTATCCAAGTTCATGAATGTATCTAGAACTAATCTTGAAATATGTATAACTAGCTAGATTCATGTACATGTATTTGGTCATGTAGTAATTAGTAGTGTCTCTGGAAATATTCCAAAAATCCTATAAATAGTGAGTCATTTTTTGTAAGTGAGTGATAAGTGAGATATAAGTTGAAGTAAGATAATTATTACTTTATATCCATTTCCTCTCTATAATTTATCCTCTTTCATATATTTTCAACAGATCTTATTGGCAAAAATGTGCATAGACAAAAAAGAAAAAGAAAAACACGGGCAGTGGCCCCTCCCAAACCCCCCGGGTCCATCCTGCTTAAGGTAAACGATAAGCGCATAAATGTCACTTTTGCAAGAAGTAAGTGTAAGGTTTGTAATATTCAAGAACGCAATCAAATTGCATAAAAAGTGCGGAAACGTGCAAAAATCAGAGTTTAAATTTTTTTACAAATCATATACCCGGATCACCCTTTATGCACAATTATTAATTAAACGAAAAGATATGAAGAACAAACATACCCTTGAAGATCCGAGCTTCCTCAGGTACAAGTTCACCTCCAATCCTTTTCGCATTCAACTTGAATCCACCGGGTTTGGTTCCTTCCTTTGATCAACGTTAGCCACCCAAGTGTTTGGCCTCTAGAGGTGATCCACCAAGGAAGAAGAATGATTCAAGAAGATGGATGGTTGGCTAAACCCTAGTTTTTCTATCTCTATGTAAAAAAGCGTACTTTCCAACTTTTGGAATTGCATGTATATTTTGATATATCGATATAAGACTCCTCTTATAAAGATATCGAGGTAACCTTATTTAATAAAATAAGGTATTATTTAATTAAACTCTTTTAATTAAATGGGCTCCTAATCTTATTAGGGATAATTAATTAAACTCTTTTAACTAATTTTTCCTCCTAATCCTATTAGGAATAAATGAGAGTACTTATATTAAATTAATTTCTAAACTCTTTTAGAAATTAAAATAATAATAATAATTATAATAATATTAATAAGACTCCTCTTATTAATTTATATTTAATATTTCTAAAATATTAAATAATAAATATTAAGCTATTTAATTTATTCTATCATCATAGATTAAATTAAATATACATAACTATATTATTACGATTATGACATTAACTTCTTAAATAATTATTCTTCCTTTTATGGTGTGACCCTTTAGGTTCTCCATATTAAACCGGTTGTGAATAAATCAATTAGAACAATTCTAATCTTATTTAAATAAATAAATTAAACAATTAATTTATTTAAATAAATAATATTTATTCTACAATAGGGATAAGCCTCCCTAGCGATCAACGACTTTCCAGATAATATAGATTTCAACATTAATCATAAAAGAACCTTTGAGTAAATAGTTACCGTACAATTCAATCCTTCCACCATACTGATGTCCCAATTAAATATAAGGCATGGAATTATTGTCAAGTCTTATTTTATTTAATTATATGTATTTCGACTCTTAAATGCACAACTCAAATAATGCAAATTAGAAACTCCTTTCTAATTTCATTACATACTCGCCAAGGACTCTTTGGGTTGTCATTTATCGAATCACATAGGACATTTCTCTTCTTTTAATAAGTGGTAGATTCTTTATTGATCATACATTATCTCCATGTACAACTTATTATACCCAAGTATACCCTTTGATATACCCTAAGGGTCTTAAGGAATAAGTCAAAGTATAACTCATCATACACAAGATACTATGATGATCTCAAGTCCAAGGATCACTTGTACTACTATCACTACTGAGAATTCTTATTGTGAGACAAGTAAAACTCCATTAGGTATTCCTTAGCGAGCCACGTCCAAATTGAACTTATTCTCTAATAAGCACCTACATACTTGCTTTAGTGTCTCCACACAAATGATCATGAGATCAATCATCCTCATCCGATGAGCAAGCAACGTATGTACCAATCTATCCGGATTCACTAATCCCCAATTTAGTAATCCAATGATTGGGAACTATTTTAGTTTTAAACTTTCTAAGAATTTAGATCTCATTAGAATGATCATCATCATTATTCTAAAAGCATTGCTTAAAACTATGGGTTTATCACATATTATAAAAACAAAGATCATGTAGATAATTAAAAGCCTTTAATAAATTAATACTTTTTATTAATAAATGAATAAGATTGTTACAAAGTATATGCTTTATCATCAAATATGATTGACTTGTGTGCATATTACTTTCAATCTCTCACTTACACTAAAGCCAATCGCCATTGTATCTTATACTCTTCTTCTCTAAGTGACGATTATCCTGCTGTTGGATAAGCTTTAGTTAATGGATATGTAATGTTGTTCTTGAGAGTCCACCATCTCTATAGTGATTTTCCATCTTTCAATGATTCTTATAATCAAATGAAAGTGCCACAACACATGTTTAGATCCAAGATGAGACTTAGGAACTATTCCTAGTTCTGTAATGAACTTATCATCCAAACAATCAACTTGCACTTCATTTACAACTATATACTTTGTCTTTATCACTAAACCAAAGAACTATTTCTTTGTTTGGAACCTTTCAATTTTTGCGCACTATTGTTTCAAGATAACGCTTTACCTTAAAGTGGATTTTACATCATCTTAGTGCATGTCGAAAAACTTGAGTCTGTTAAGCCCTCTAGTTTTAATTCGGACCCACCATGTATCTCTCATCCTTAGTGCTTGGGTTAAAAACTTTAAGATGTTTTTCAACGACTCATAGTGAACTTCTCCATAATATGGTGATCGATCAACATCGTGTCTCGTACATTTCATTGCATACATGATTGTTACTCATGCGACCTCTTTTTTCAGGAGTCTGTGGGGACTATTAAGAGAGATACACTCCATAGCTCATCAACATGAGACATCTCTTGGAGTTTGCCATGTTAAACGACTTTAGCATCAAATGAATATAAGTTCCTTGGGTTAAGTCGAGGATCCTTTTAAATCTATCTATATATATTTGTATCCCCAATTAAGATACTCTTCCCAAATTATTCATGGAGGAATGTTTAGACAACTTTATCTTTACTGATTGTAGCATTAGTATGTCATTCCTTATCCGTAGTATATCAACATATAATACTAGGAATGTCACGACGCTTTCCAATGACCCTTTGTACACACTAGAAGTCTTACCTCATCGAATGTAACTACGGATCATCATCTTACATGATGTGTACCTCATCATCATCATCCATGATGAATCCATACTTCTAGGTATCTTTGGTACTATTCAGTTCTGATTGATTTGTGGTACAATAGAGTCTATCTCTGAGTTCCTCTTATTTGACTTATAGTGTTTTGTGGTTCTTGAACTCTTCAAGATCTATTATTCTCCCACTAGCCCCTTCAATGATAAAGACCTTTATCTAATTAGAAGGCAGGGTGTTTCGCAATAAACACCTTTTGCTATGTAGGATTATAGAACATATGCCCTAAATTTACTTTAGGATGTCCTACAAATCTGTACATGTCAAATTTTGTCCCAAGCTTATCCTTTGAAACCTTTTCACATAAGTTGGACAACCCCTTATCTTAACATACTTAAGATTAGGAATCCTCCCTGTCCATAACTTTTATGGAGTCTTGGGGCCGGATTTTGAGGTTACCTTTTCTGTAGATATGTAGCCATTTCTAGGACATGACCCTAGAGGGATACTGGAATGTCGGTAAAATTAGTATGGACCGCACCATGTCCAACAAGGTACGATTTTTCCTTTTAGATACATAAATCATTTATTGCGTATCAGGATGTGTCCATTATGAGAAAACCATTTGAGATGATCCAGAAACTTATTGCACAAGTATTTATTCCTTGATCTAATTAAAGAATCTTAATACATTGCCAATTTGTTTCACTTCTGAATTCTTTGAACCTTTCAAATAATTCACACTTGTATTTTAGCAAATACACACATTCAACTCTTTGAATGATCATCTCCTTTTCTTATACTAATTTGTTCAATATGCAAAATTATTTTCATGTAATTCAAGTATACAAAATTTATTAAGTAATATTCCAGTTCTATACAAAACATTATTATTATAAATAGAACAACAATTGTTCTTAATTTTAATACCAAAATTTTTATTGTCCAACAATAAAATAGAAATAATATTTCTAACAAGAACTGGAATACAATAACAACTTATTGACTTAATAGATTTGCTAGTAGTAGCATTGCTAAACTATAAGTTTCTATGGCTAATATGGCAACCTTTGCTACATTTCCTTTACGTAGGATTACTTATATTTGTTTAGCTTTCTACTTCGCTTGGTCCTTCATAAATCTATATTTATGATAACCAAAGTCGGTATCCAATACCCAAGTAGAACCTTGACTTAAAGAAAATTTATTTCAATCATGAACAAAAGCAGATTTATGGCAGAAACTTCACTAAGCTTCTTTGGTTAGCCTCTGCAAGATGCTTCTCGTAGTTTCTTTCCGGTGTCCGGGCTTATTGTAGTGAAACAAACTCCTTTCTTTATCCGTGTCGGTTTTGTTCTTATTATCCTTTGTTTTTGCCTTTCTATTTACCTTCTTTGAATCATCTTCTTTTCGGAAGATCCTTTAGCCCTACCAAGAAGATACATGGTCTTTCTTGGTTGGAAAGTGACTCTCGACATTTTTCAACATGTTAAGCAAATCGGTGAGGGCGATATCTAGCTTGTTCATATGAAAAATTCACAACAATTAATGAAAGGATCAAGGGAGTGAGTGCAAGATCAAATCTTGCTCAACTCTCCATCCATGACAAAACCAGTTGTCTTAATTGATCAATCAAATTGATTATGTTAAGAACTTTTTATGCATCTTATAGTGCCGTTGGCCATTCTAGATCGGAAGAGCTCCTTAAATATCTCGATATCTATCGGTCCTACTTTCCTCACCATCAACTACTTGGCGTAGGAGTATAGTAGAAGTATCCATAGTTTGGTGACGTTGAAGCTTGTTACTCGTGGATACTGAGCATGATACGATTGAGCCAATTGTGCATCATCTTGCCACTTTCTAAAAGTAGCAATCTCTTCCTCGGAGGCATTATGCGCAACCATTGCGAGGATAGGCGTATTAAGGACATAAGATAGCTTTTCGACCATGAGAACTATTCTCAAATTCCTTAACCAATCCGTTTAATTGATACGGTTAATTTAGCATCTAATATGCTTCGCGTGATGATAGTAATTTTAGACATTGTAAAATTACGTAAATGAATTTGTAATTAACAATATTTTAACATACATTCTTTTATTAATTACCAAAATAAATTAGGTCTTGTTTTAAATTGGTATCTCCCACTATTTTCTTCAAACTACATTACCCTCACTTATATAGTTAAGCAAAATCTAATTTAAAGATTTTGCTAGTGAGAATAAGGATCCCATTTCAAATGTATATAGCCTTATGGTGACACAACAAACTATATATAAATAAATAGGTAGACAACTTTTGTCAATTACATCAACTATGCAACTCCTTTTCTTTTGCCTCTTAGATTATTTTGATCAGTGGTGGCACATCCGAATCAAAATTATCCAAGTTAAGTCCGACCTAGCACTCCATATATTCAAAAAGAAAAATATCATCCTTGTGGTGACACAACAAAACAATATTGTTCAATTTTCTTTATAAGCATCAAATGTGATAAATTAACATCTTAAATACTTAATACTTGCCTTGTGGTGACACAACAAACTCATATTAAATATTTAATACTCTATTAATTTTATCATGTTAGAAAGCGACGTTCGATATTCCAAATATCTTTGAGCGCTAAGGACTTAATATAAAAAATTGAGGGTTTGTTATTAATTTATCTCATCTTGTTTAATACGCATTATTATATATATATATAAAATACGCGTCGTATTAATGAACATGCGAAGCATGTTTGCATAATATATAATATATATAGTATAAGCATGCATATATAGAATACTATATTCTACTCGGATTGATTATGGACTTTTATTCTAGTTTGGTTCACTAGAGCCACCAAGTGAACCATAAGGTGGCTCCCTAGGGGTGCAAGAAATAATATTTAAATATAACTATTACATTTAAATCAGGGCTCCATTACAAACGGGTCTTCAAGCGCTCCTTGCTCCTTGATCTCCAATTTTTCAAAATTAATTCTAACTATTCCTATTACAAAACTATTTATAATAAATAGAAACCTTGATCGTGATCGAGGAGGGAAATACATAGGAGGAGATAGAATTTACATTAAGAAAAAATTAGAGAAGGCGAGTCTGCAGACCCCATTTAATAAAACTCATACATTCATGCATCCAACTAAAATAAAATCCAATCACATTGGTTGATAGTCCATAATCAATCCCATTTATTATCATACACATCACCATATGCATCGATAAATAACATTCATATCATGAATAATAAACATTCAATATATATATTGATATCATTTAATGGGCAAATTTAGTTAGTATAAAATCTAATTTTGAATCAAAATAAACTCCTTTATTTTAATCAAATTTAAATTAAAATAAAACTATTTTATTTTAATTTAATTTATCTAATTTTGAATAAAATAAACTATTTTATTTTAATCAAAATTTTAATCAAAATAAACTCCTTTATTTTAATTAATTATGGAATCAATTCCATGTAATAAAAAAAAAAATTATTAAAGGAAACACGAATTTTTTTCTTATTCACAAATAAACTATTTTATTTTGAATAATATGAAATCTTATTTCATATCTAAATAAACTCCTTTATTTAAAGAAAATATGGATTCACTTTCCTATTTACAAATAAACTCCTTTTTTTTAGGAAATATGAAATCCAATTTCAACTCTAATTAGTTATCATGGAATCCAATTCCAACTCTAATTAGTTAGCATGAAATCTAATTTTAAAATTAAAATAAACCTTTTATTTTAAGATTAAAATAAATTTATTATTTTAAGATTAAAATAAACTTTTTTTATTTTAATAATAAAATAATTATAAACCATAACTTATATATATATTAACGTTAATATAAGTTATATATATATATATATATATATATATATAAGTTATATCATGATCCACGTGGCTTTTTTTTTTTAAAAGGGTAATCTGCATATGAGTAATACTTATACATTATATATATATAATATATAGTAACATGACAAGCTCCTGGACTTGAAACCATTATAAAGACTCATAATGATGACTCCAAGTTAATATATATATATATATATATATATATATATATTAATATGATATGAATCCTGATCCATGTGATTTTGTCTCACATGATGTTAGTATCCTGCTTTTCACGTAAATTACATAATATGAACCAATACCGTGAAGCAACATGATTCAGCCACGGATTAGCGCAACAGGCCTTTCGAAAAAATAAATAAATTTCGGCACCTCCTTTTTTTTTTTATTAATAAATTTTATATAACAAAATTATGCCCAATTAAATTGTTCTAAACATATATCAATATACATATCAAATTAAAACAATTAATAATTCGCATAAAGATTTGGCTCTGATACCACTGTAAGGTTTGTAATATTCAAGAACGCAATCAAATTGCATAAAAAGTGCGGAAACGTGTAAAAATCGAGTTTAAAATTTTTTACAAACCATATACCCCGGATCACCTTTTTATACACAATTATTAATTAAGCGAAAAGATATGAAGAACAAACATACCTTGAAGATCCAAAGCTTCCTCGTGTACAAGTTCACCTCAATCCTTTTCGTTCAACTTGAATCCACCGGGTTTGGTTCCTTCCTTTGATCAACGTTAGCCACCCAAGTGTTTGGCCTCAGAGGTGATCCACGAGGAAGAAGAATGATTCAAGAAGATGGGTGGTTGGCTAAACCCTAGTTTTTCTATCTCTATAGAAAAAAAAGCGTCTTTCCAACTTTTGGAATTGCGTATATTTTGATATCGATATAAGACTCCTCTTATAAAGATATCGGGTAACCTTATTTAATAAAATAAGATATTATTTAATTAAACTCTTTTAATTAAATGGGCTCCCTAATCTTATTAGGGATAATTAATTAAACTCTTTTAACTAATTTTCCTCCTAATCCTATTAGGAATAAATGAGAGTACTTATATTAAATTAATTTCTAAACTCTTTTAGAAATTAAAATAATAATAATAATTGTAATAATATTAATAAGACTCTCTTATTAATTTATATTTAATATTTCTAAAATATTAAATAATAAATATTAAGCTATTTAATTTATTCTATCATCATAGATTAAATTAAATATACATATTTATATTATTACGATTATGCCATTAACTTCTTAAATAATTATTCTTCCTTTTATGGTGTGACCCTTTAGGTTCTCCATATTAAAACCTATTGTGAATAAATCAATTAGAACAATTCTAATCTTATTTAAATAAATAAATTAAACAATTAATTTATTTAAATAAATAATATTTATTCTGATAGGGATAAGCCTCTCCCTAAGAATCAACGACTTTCCGGATAATATAGATTTCAACATTAATCATAAAAGAACCTTTGAGTAAATAGTTCTGAAGACAATTCAATCCTTCCACCATACAATGTCCCAATTAAATATAAGACATGGAATTCTTGTCAAGTCTTATTTTATTTAATTATATGTATTTCGACTCTTAAATGCACAACTCAAATAATGCAAATTAGAAACTCCTTTCTAATTTCATTACGCTAACGCCAAGGACTCTTTGGGTTGTCATTTATCGAATCACATAGGACATTTCTCTTCTTTTAATAAGTGGTAGATTCTTTATTGATCATACATTATCTCCATGTACAACTTATTATACCCAAGCATACCCTTTGATATACCCTAAGGGTCTTAAGGAATAAGTCAAAGTATAACTCATCATACACAAGATACTATGATGATCTCAAGTCCAAGGATCACTTGTCTTACTATCACTCTGAGGAATTCCTATTGTGACAGCAAAAGTAAAACTCCATTAGGTATTCCTTAGCGAGCCCACGTTCGATGAACTTATTCTCTAATAAGCACCTACATACTTGCTTTAGTGTCTCCACACAAATGATCGTGAGATCAATCATCCTCATCCAATGAAGCAAGCAACGTATGTACCAATCTATCTGGATTCACTAATCCCCAATTTAGTAATCCAATGATTGGGAACTATTTTAGTTTTAAACTTTCTAAGAATTTAGATCTCATTAGAATGATCATCATCATTATTCTAAAAGCATTGCTTAAAACTATGAGTTTATCACATATTATAAAACAACATCATGTAGATAATTAAAAGCCTTTAATAAATTAATACTTTTTATTAATAAATGAATAAGATTGTTACAAAGTATATGCTTTATCTTCAAACATGATTGACTTGTGTGCATATTACTTTCAGTAAGGACATACTCGGACAGAATGCCCTAAATTCAGAGAATGGATTGAAAAAAAATGTATATTGTCCTTCAATTATGTAACTTATGAATCCTTTCTAATTGAAGTTCCTTCTAATACATGGTGGCTTAACACTGGTGCTATGGTTCACATTACTATTTCATTGCAGGGATTTCTTTCAAAGAAGACACTCCAAAAAGGGGAAAGAACCATTAAAGTTGGCAATGGAGAGTCTATACAAGTTGAAGTTGTAAGAACTCTTCCTTTAATTTTGGAGAGTGTTTTCACCTTGTATTTATATGATACTCTTTATGTTCCCTGTATAATATATATGGAATTTAATTTCTGTATCTAAACATGACGTTAATGGATTTTCGTTCAAATTTGAGAATAATAAAATAATTATTTATCATTACTCTTATGTTATTAGTTCTAGCTCTTTAGAGGGAAACCTCTATAAGATAAATTTAGATAATTTCTTTGCTGAATCCTTGTTAACAATGAATGTGACAGAAAGTACCTCTAAAAGTGGAAATAAGAGAAAACTAGATAATGAGAATTCTTCAAAATTGTAGCATCAACGCTTAGGCCATATTTCAAATGACAAAATGCAACGTCTTATGAAGGATGGAATTCTTCATTCACTAGATTTTTTTTAATCTTGACCGTTGTATTGAATGTATAAAAAAAATTGTGAAAGGGTAATAAGAAATGAGTCACTAGAAGTGGTGCACTTCTTGAGGTGATTCACACTGATATATGTGGACCATTTTCTCCTAAAATTGGTGGACACAAATTTTTCATTACGTTCATTAATGACTATTCTCGTTATACTTATGTCTACCTAATTAATGAAAAATCGGAATCACTAAATATGTTTAAAATTTTCAAGGCTGAAGTTGAAAATTAACTTGACCGAAAAATTAAAGTAGTGAGATCAAATAGTGGCAGAGAGTATTATGGTCAACACTCCAATACATGTTATAGTCCTGGCCCTTTTGCCTTATTTTGTCAAGAAAAGGGCATCGTCACTCAATATACAATACCTGGTACACCGCAGCAGAATGGTGTAACTGAGAGGCAAAATTGTACCCTTATGGATATGGTACGTATTATGTTATGCAATTCTAACTTACCTATATTCTTTTGGACTGAAGCATTAAAGACAGTTTTTCATATTTTAAACAGGGTTCCTAGCAAATCTGTCCCTAGCTAACCCTCCTTATGAAATTTGGACAGGTAGGAAACCTAGTTTAAAATACTTACGGGTGTCCAGCTGAGGCTAATATTTTTAATCCACAAATGATGAAACTTGACTCTAAAACCATTAGTTGTCATTTCATTGGATATACTGAGAGATCTAAGGGTTTTTGATTTTACTATCCCTCACATACCACTAGAATTGTTGAGACTAGGCATGCAGAGTTTTTAGAGAATGGTGATTTAAGTGGGAGTGGTGAGCCTAGAAAAAAATTGATCTTGAAGAAAACAGGTTTTATGTTCCTAATCCTTTAATTCATTGAGAACATTATTTTATGTCAAAATTGATTTGGGATTTATAATGGTAAACTCTGTGGAAGACATTAAATGAGTTAACATGGAGAAGTATTTTGATCAAAAGGAGTTCATATATAGTGAAATGGAGAAGAAATACAAGCATGCATGTAAAATATGAGAAACTAATAAGCAAGATCAAGAAGAATAAATGGAAACTTCAAGCATATGTGAAGAAATATGGAGGCACAAAAGTGAAGAAAAGAGAAAATTCTCACGTCCAAAGAAATTCCAAAAATGAAGAAAGTATTCCAACGTGTTAGAGGCTCGAGTATGCTAGCTAGACAATTATTTGTGCCATATACATCAATAGAGATGACAAAAGAGTTTCTTGCATTTGAAGGAATCAGAAGATTAAAAGGTTTTACGACATTGTGAAGAATAAATTTGTTTTACGGGAGGCCTTGTTAGCAAACTAAATCAAATTAATAAATGTCTTCTAGAATATTCATGAATTGTCTTAATTAGTATTAGTACGTGCATGGGTGAGTGTCCAAGTTCATGAATATATCTAGAACTAGTCTTGAAATATGAATAGCTAGATTCATGTACATGTATTTGGTCATGTAATAATTAGTAGTGTCTGGAAATATTCCAGAAATCCTATAAATAGTGAGTCATTTTTTGTAAGTGAATGATAAGTGAGATATAAGTTGAAGTAAGATAATTATTATTATATATCCATTTCCTCTCTATAATTTATCCTCTTTCATATATTTTCAACAGATCTTATTGGCAAAAATGTGAATAGACAAAAGAGAAAAAGAAAAACACGGGCAGTGGCCCCTCCCAAACCCCCTGGGTCCATCCTGCTTAAGGTAAACGATAAGCGCATATATGCACTCCATATTTTATCAGTTGCGCTCTACTGTAAAATAAAATTTGATCAGTTTAAAGTGTTCAAAAAGTTTAAAATAAATTAAATGTTTGATTATATATAGATACATAAAGGTGATAGGAGTTACAAACCTCGCAAGAGGTTTTAGAGAGGAAGGAGCCAATATTGCTGGTGTATACTGGAAGAAGCAATCATTACGAATTTGCTTACGAATTTCCTTTTTCTGCCTTCCGATGGTCTTCTTCAGTCAGGTCATCTCCAACTAACCATATCTGTGGAAAAAAATCACCATATATATTATTAAAAATCAAATGACTAATTCACAACTAAGTACAAAAGATAACTTTATTTATAAATTTTTATTACTAGAGATTGAAGATACCTTATATGCACAACTCTCTGTTAGTTGCAAGTTATTCTCAGACTTGGTGCTTAGCTTAAGTTTCTCGTTTTCATCTTCGTGTAAAGTAACCACCTAATGCAAATTTATGGTGTATGAGATTAAGATAAAAAAAGAAGCGTCAATTATTTTTATGCATAACTTGATTCAACTAAATACTGGATTTTAAAAGTAATACTAGACAAAAACTATCTAGTTTAAATACACCTTGATTCCTTTTTCACACAGAGCAAAGACAACAGAATGAGCAACTAACCTTAGTTAGTTTGCCTCTAAAGAGAATTTGTGTGGTTCCTTCTGGGATGCTGTTAAGAACAATGGCAGCTGCCAAGCTACTCCCATTCACTACCTTCACATTCAGCTGAGGGTGCCTTCTGACATAAAGCTCTCCATTTCCATTGAGTTCTTCCCCATGCAAAAAAATAAATAAAATAAAAAATAAATAAATAAATAGTGATCAAGAAAGAGAGGAAGAGAGAGAGATGGAGAAGGCAAAAACTTGCCTGGTTCAAAAGACCTAGACTTAGCACCTTGGTGCCACTTTCTTCTTCCCTTAAGATGGCCTCTTCAATAAAGCTATTGATGGTTTCTCTTTGACATGGCAATTTATACTACAAGAAAACAAAAATATAACAAATTAAAAATGAAAAAAATATAATTACTTAATGATCCTTGATTTGAACATGTGCTTGAACATAATATATATTAATACATCCGTTCTAAAATTAGAGATGTATTTTTAAAATCATGACTTGTAAGTAAAAATAACTTTATATTCTCAAAAGTATCCTTAATATTAGCTAAGAATTCAGTAGTAGTAATAGTAGTGTGATACTACAAAGGATAGTAAAAGATAACAACAAATACAGAATACCATACATGTTACTTTAAAAAGGAAATGACTAAAAGATAATTTGCACCCCAAACTTTACTTTCTATTTACGTTTGCACCCTAATTTAAAAAGATGTCTAAGTACATCCCAAACTTCATTATACGTAACAAAACGTACACTTTCATCACTTAACCGGTCAAAAATGACCGGCTAAGGCGGTAACACAAGTTTGGGGTGCAAATTATTTTTTAATCTTAAAAATTGGCAAAAATAATTAATTTTAAATAAAATAAAATAATTTTAAATATATGACTTTTTAAAATAGAATTTTGAAATAGTTACCATATAATTACCATACAATTCAAAAACAAAAATAGAATTTTGAGTAAATTCTGTTTTTAGAATTTTAAAATTTCAAAAACAGTTTTTTACAAAATAGAATTTTAAAAACAGAATTCTATTTTAAAAACAGAATTTCAAAATTTCAAAAACAGTTTATACAAAAATAGAATTTTTTACAAAAACAGAATATTTCAAAAACAAAATTTTATTTTACAAGTTAAATTTTTTTTTGTAACAGTTTAAAATTTTGTAACAGTTTTTAAAATTTATTTTAAAATTTGTTACAAATTTGTAACAGTTTAAAATTTTAAATTTTTTAAAATTTGTAACAGTTTAATACATTTTAAAAAATAAGTTAAAATAAATGTTAAAACAAATTTTAAAATAAATTTTTAAAACTGTTACAAATTTTTTTTAACTTGTCAAATAAATTTTTTTTTTGAAAAATTCTATTTTGTATAAACCATTTTGAAATTTTAAAATTCTATTTTTAAAATAGAATTTTGTTTTTAAAATTCTGTTTTATAAAAATTTGTTTTAAAATTCTGTATGGAACAGAATATTTTGTAAAAATTTGTTTTAAAAAAAAATTCTATTTTTGTATAAACTGTTTTTGAAATTTTAAAATTCTGTTTTTAAAATAGAATTTTGTTTTTAAAATTCTGTTTTGTAAAATTTATTTTAAAATTCTGTTTGGAACAGAATATTTTGTAAAAATTTGTTTTAAAAAAATTCTATTTTGTAAAAACTGTTTTTTGAAATTTTAAAATTCTAAAAATGTAATTTACTCAAAATTCTATTTTTGTTTTTGAATTGTATGGTAACTTTTTTAAAATTCCGTTTTTAAAAATTCTTATATTTAAAATTATTTTATTTTATTTAAAATTAATTATTTTTGTAACGACCCCAAAATCGGGACCATTTCCCTTCCCGATCTTGTGTGTTAATACTACCTTGTTATAGCTTTAAAACATTATTTAATGTTAAAATAGCTAAAAATGCAGAATAAATTTTAATTTTCTTCTTTATTCCCATTCATTCATTCCCTGAATCGCAACCTTTACAATTCTTCTTTATACTAGAATTATATTTATTCTCATTTCAGAATAAACATTCTTTATCTATTTAACATTTCAAACTATACATTACTGCCAATTATATTTAGCAACTATCAATCATAGCTTTATACCATTTCTAATTCAAAGAAATGTATTCATTTCATCCATCATTCATCCTTCATCATCCGCAAAACAAAAATAATATTGCATAACGTCATTAACCTGCAAAAAGTTTGTGTTTGCAAGATTGAGCTCGACAGCCCAGCAAATTTAACAGTCTATCATGTTTCACATAGCACACAATTCCATATGCACTACATTACCTTTAATATGCATATCCGCATGCAACATATATTCTTTACTATGCATATCCTACATGCATCAATAATTCCTTACAAAGCATACATTCATGCATTATACATTTTTAATTTATCGAGTTACATCATACAACATGTGTTATCACAAATCACATATAAATTGAGTTCCATAACCCAATTAACTGAGTCATATTTTGACTTTAACAATTCATAGAGCATGATATGTAATTTAGCACATAACCACATTCCATCCATAAACATAACATAACTGAAAAACTTGCCTGTAGCGCTGTCTAATATTATTGTTTATCTGCTCTGCGATGTTCCTACACAAATTAAATGTACATTCATGCCATATCAGTCAATCATATATTTAATATCAACTTAATTAATATTACTATATCTTTTTCTTTAAAACTTTCATTTAGTTTCTTTGAAAGTCTTTAGCTAATTTCACAACGTAACTTCTTCTCATTTCTTGACTTATACATTTAACATGTATATATAATTGTAAGTCCAAATCAGATTTTTAGTTCAAAACCTCATACTAACTCTTACTATCCTTTAAATAGATTCATTTCATTTATAGTTTCTTAATCGATTCTCCCCATAAACTAGTCATTGCTTTCATGACTAGTATTGACCTTCCTTACACATATATTATCTTTTAACGTTCAAGATATATCATCATACGTCACAGCAAAATAGTCTTTAAAGTTTCGTTTTAAAACAAGTTATAAAACTCATTTTTAACTATACGTTATTTTTCATAATAATGTCGGAACAAAGTTAAGCATGCAAACTATGCAATTTCTCATATTGTACAGGAATTCAGCCTGCACTCGTTTGAAAAATTTGACTGAAAATTTTCCACTCCGCAGTCTTTTTTCCTCTCCGTCCTTAAAACATAAACTGAATACTACGTTGCCGGAATTTGATTCTAATTGGAAAGAATTTAAGGTCTAGTTTAAAAGCTTTATCTCTAAGTGCTTGCAAGTTACAAGAGCATCTTTGGAGTTCTCCGACATTAACTTTACACTTAACTGCAATAACTTTTCTGGGAGAGAGATTTTAGTTTTGACAATTTTCCCCATTTGAAGAATATCTATTTATGTGTGTTGAAAATGTAATATAATATAGAGGTTTTCAATTTTACTTAATCTAATCTCACACACCTCACCATATCTCAGTATTATTGGGGAAAGTCCTTTAACTTTTAAGTTTTTAGTCTTAGCACCCAAACTCTCATATTTTGACTACAAAGGATATTTCTCTAATATTGTTGTCTGCTAAGGATGATTTCTCATGTTTAGAGAAAGTTGATATTGATATCCCACATATCAATAAAAAGTTTTACAGATATGTGACGCACGATCTATAAACATATACACAAGGGTATAATATGTGTGTAAATCGTGAGTATAATAGAAAGTGGATTTCGGGCTCCAGTAGTTTTAAACAAAAGCTAAACTAGCTAGCTGTAACAGTCACGACAACGCAGCGAGTTTGCTGCCCAGCTGAACCATAACTAACATGCCCAATTTGCACATTATTTTCCTCCAATTTATGAATCCAATTACAACAAAATTGTGATATGTTATAATTAGTATATCAACCCATTAAAAAAAATACTAACCAAAACAACCACTTGAAACAAGCTTAACAAGTGTCCAAAGTTACCTGGTTGCCACTGATTTACCAACACAGTCATTCCATTCATAAGACATTAAGCAGCCGCAAACTTAAAATTAGTTTGTTCAACCTTCTTTAGTTCTTATAAAAAAAAACAGATATAAAAATTTATAATTCATAAATTGGACCAAAATTCTTTTATTTATGCTAAGAGCTTATAAGAAACCTTTTATCAAACATAACATAGGCATTTATTTTTGGGGCAAAGATCATACATGTTCACACGTGTAAATCCAAATTTTCTTCTTCCAATACTCCTCACAATAACAACTAAATTCCCTCTTTTCTAATTCATAGTTATCACAATTCAAATCACAGTTCAATTTTTCATTTAACATTATTTTAGCCCATATTTGCATATACATATTCCATTACTGAAATTGTAGAATAATCTCATAACTTACCTCCTTATTTGCTTTTTAATTCCAATTCCTAGAAATCCTCCTTTGAAGACCAATTGATTGCAGTACTTCTGTCCATTCAATTTGATTTACTCGCCTAATTTGATGATTACATCGGAGCCTAAGAAGATTTCGACACAAGCTTTGAAGTGCAGTTCCGAAACCAAAAAGAAAGAAGAAGGAATCTATCTTAGCTTGGTAATATTTTTTTTAAGTGAACAAGAGATGGAATGCAGCAGAGCATAGAGGACTTACTTAGCTGAGTCATTCTAATTACTTAAACTATGCCACCTCCTAATCCCAAAATGATACGCCCAGGTTTTTTTTTTCTCATTTAATAGACAAAAGCTTAGTGTCTTGTATCATGTTTAATAAAGTGACACCTCCTGCTTCCTTATATCATGAATCAGCATTCATGAATTAAAAGCTTCTCGTTCCAGCATACATGTGTTATACCCATATTTTACTCTACATCCTTATTCCCACATATATGTACATATATAGTACATATTACACTTCCAATACACATAATAATTCATATTTATATTCTAATTACATGTATTTCAATTAATTAAACTTAAATAATTATATATTTATAATTATGTATAAAATCATCTCACTAATTATGGAATTAATCCATAAAAACTTAACACTTTTAGTGTAACAAATAAACTATTTAAATAATCAACATTCACCCCATTACCTAATTTAAATAACTTATTTAAATTATACAATCTATATTGTATAATTAAATTTAATTTCCTCCTTCTCTCCATAAATTGTTTTCAAACAATTTATTTATATATCAAATATATAATTTAATATATTCAATCATTTATTCAAATATGAATTTAATTTACTAACTAGTTCATACCAATATACATATTTTATATATTGGATCTCATCTCATAGTTTTACTTTATATCATTTAGTATAATATTAAATATTATACTATTATCCATGTAACATACTATCATATATCCAATTATTTTCTTTCATTTCTATAAATTGTCTTCACAATGTATTTAATCTGTAGTAAATATATTAATATATTCACAACATTTAATACACACATACATTACACTCAATAATGTCATATATGATTTCTTCAATAAAATAGTGGTTATACATGAAGTATACCTAATGCCACCAATCTACCATATTAAAATAATTTAATATCATAAATTATTTTAATTCTACCTATCTCATTTCCTTTAATAAATTACCCCTAAAATTTATTTACATATAATAAATATATAATACCAATATATTTATTAAGCATAAATATCACATATTGCATAATTATTACTCATTTATGCAATATTATATCACACAACATATCATCTAATAAGAATTTAAGAATTTTATTTATTAAATTCTTATTTTAATAATTTCTAAAAATCTGGGTTATCACAATTTTTGTCAATTTTTAAGATTAAAAGACAATATGCACTTTAAACTTGTGTTATTTCTTAATTGTCACTTTTGACCGGTTAAGTAAAAGAAAAGTATCATGCGTTTTTTACACGTATAATGAAGTTTGGGATGTACTTAGACACATTTTTATGTTTGGAGTGCAAACGTAAATAGAAAGTAAAGTTTGGGGGTGCAAATTGTCTTTTAGTCAAAGAAAATTGTATCTCTTTTTTTCTAATTTGAATATGTACTTGTCTAGTGTATCATGGTATTTTTTTTTGCTAAATTTGTATATCTTGGTATTGCCCATGACTGTAATTTGAGATTCTTGAATATATTTTTCTCTGCAACAAATATGCGGCCAAAGATGCAAGCCAGGATCATGGAAAAGCGTGTCACAGGCCACATTAGCCATAGGTACCCTTTCTCCATGTGGGGCTTGGACGCAACGAACGCAAACCCTAACCGAAGATGATAGATGGAATCCCGTGTAGTTAAATGTGTCAGATGCACAACGTCAGGCGAATCTTCTTGCCTTTTGAGTGAAGTTTCATGCAAAGCATCCGTCCAATCGTCCATGGTTCCATACAAGTAGTCATATACGGGCATGAAGACCGAGTAATTTTTGTCCGTAATTTAGTGTGATGAAGAGAGTGATATTTGTAGTGTCACATATTAAATTTATCAGAGTTCTACTAATATGGTCATATCCAAATATAATCTTCAAAAATATTAGTTTTATGTTCAATAAATGGGCACTACTAACAGTTATGCACAAACAGAGAGAAAATAGTACGTGGGTTCAATATATTAAGAGCTATCATTAATTCAAATGGTACTTTAGATATACTTACGATCTTGAACAAGAACAGCTATTAGTGCACATAGAACTGTCCATGACAAGTTGGAACTTTAAGAAGAGAACATACGTGGGAGTTTACATTATGTATTTGAGAGGAGGAAAGATAGAGAAGAGCTTCTTTTGGTACCATCTGTAATATTTCAGATAGGGTTAATTGCATATTAAATCCCAAATGTTAAATTTGTATATAGCGCGATCATGCAATCAAATTACATAAAAGATACGGAAGCGCGATAAAATAGAAATTTAAAATTTTCATACAAATCTATCACTATGATCATACTTTGTGCATAATTATCAATCAATAGAAAAGAGATGGAGAACAGATTCATACCCATGTAGAAACTAGCTTTCTCAGATACGAGTTCACCTCCAATTCATTTTCACGTTCAACTTGAATCCACCGGGTTTGATTCCTTCCTTTGATCAACGTTAGCCCACCAAAGTATTTGGCCTCTAGAGGTGATCCAAAGAAGAACAAAATATTCAAGAAGATGGGTGTTTGACAAAACCCTAATTTTTCCATCTCTATAGAAAATACGTACTCTCCCAACTCTTGAAAAAATTATTCACGTGTGTTGTGAAAGCGTCAACATCAACCCTCACCCATAGTAAGACTCATCTTATTAATTTATATTTAATATTTCTAAAATATTAAATAATAAATATTAAGCTATTTAATTTATTCTATCAGCATAGATTAAATTAAATATACGTAACTTATTATTACGATTATGTCATTTGCTTCTTAAATAAATATCATTCATTTTATGGTGTGACCCTTTAGGTTATCCGTATTAAACCGGTTGTGAATAAATCAATTAGAACAATTCTAATCTTATTTAAATAAATAAATTAAACTATTAATTTATTTAAATAAATAATATTTATTCTATAATAGGGATAAGCCTCCCTAGCGATTAACGACTTTTCAGATAATATAGATTTTAACATTAATCATAAAAGAACCTTTGAGTAAATAGTTACCATACAATTCAATCATTCCACCATACAAATGTCTCAATTAAATATAAGATATGAAATTACTGTCAAGTCTTATTTTATTTAATTATAAGTTTTCCGATTCTTAAATGCACAACTCCAAATAATACAAATTAGAAACTCCTTTCTAATTTCATTATGCCGTAGCCAATGACTACTGAGTTGTCATTTATCGAATCACATAGGACATTTCTCTTCTTTTAGTAGAAGTGGTAGATTCTTTATTTATCATATGTTACCTCCATGCACAAATTATTATAACCAAGCATACTCTTTGATATACCCTAAGGGTCTTAAGGAATAAGTCAAAGTATAACTCATCATACACAAGATACTATGATGATCTCAAGTCCAAGGATCACTTATACTACTATCACTACATGAATTTTTATTGACAGGCTAGTAAACTCCATTAGGTATTTCTTAGCGAGTCACGTTCAGTGAACTTATTCTCTAATAAGCATCTACATACTTGCTTCAGTGTCGTCTCTACACAAATAATCATGAGATCAATCATCCTCATCGAATGAGCAAGCAACGTATGTACCAATCTATTCGGATTCACTAATCCCCTTTTTAGTAATCTCGTGTAGTTAAATGTGTCAGATGCACAACGTCAGGCGAATCTTCTTGCCTTTTGAGTGAAGTTTCATGCAAAGCATCGGTCCAATCATCCATGGTTCCATACAAGTAGTCATATACGGGCATGAAGAACGAGTAATTTTGTCCGAAATTTAGTGTGATGAAAAGAGTGATATTTGTAGTGTCACATATTAAATTTATTAGAGTTCTACTAATATGATCATATCCAAATATAATCTTCAAAAATATTAGTTTTATGTTCAATAAATGGGCACTACTAACAATTATGCACAAACAGAGAAAAATAGTACGTGGATTCAATATATTAAGAGCTATCATTAATTCAAATGCTACGTTAGATTTACTTACTATCTTGAACAACTATTAGTGCACAGTTAGAGCACATAGAACTATCCATGAAGAGGAGGAAAGATAGAGAAGAGCTTCTTTTATACCATCTGTAATATTCCAGATAGGGTTAATTGCATATTAAACCACGAAGTATACATTTTTTTACCATTTGTACCACGATATTTAAACGCTCACATCCCACTATCCAAAGTACCGTTAAGTAATCACGATGGACCTTTTTGTAATTTTCGGTCAATTTCTTTTGCCAGAAAATGGCCACGTGTCATAATTTAATATTAAAATATAGTTGACCGTATAAATATGTATTTGACTTATTAAAATAGTAAAAATAGGTAAAAGAAAAAAATGATAATATATTAAAGGTGTATAAAAATTCATACATAATTACTTCTTAACCAACAAAGTAAAAGTAATTAACTCAAATAATTAACACAAAATAAAACAATTAACATACTAATTAATCTAAATAAAATAATTAACATATTAATTAATCTAAATAAAATAATTAACGAAACAAAAATGTCAAATAAATTACTTAATTAAACTAATTAAATCAAATAAAGTTATTAGCAAACTAATTACCCAAAAATAAGATAAATAATCAAATTTATCAACTCAAATACAATATGGGAAAAAAGGATTTAAAACCCAAATACCAATCTTGGTTCTCTGTTTCTCCCTCAAAATTATTGGATTCCTTAAGAGAGAGAGTGATTTTCTCACCTTGCGAAAACGGAAAAGATAGATAACGAGGGTTTTGAATTGAACTCGTGAAATGAGTCTTTTCTATCTCCTTCGAATTCTGGGTGTTCATTAACAGAGTCTCGGTCTCCTACTTGAAGAATTGGTTGTTTTGGTGTTTTCCAAAAACAACGCATTTGCACCTGCAAATCTACGAACCAATACCAGCCTTCTCCGTTGAATTTCTGGAATTTGATTGCATGACCACTGGCTCCATAGTGGACAACCCTCTCGACCCAAAACTAAGCCTACAAATCTGCAAATTTGATCCAACAACCCAAAGCTGCAAATTTGTAAATCCACACTTTGATAGAACATAATTTTTGGATTTAAGCTTCATGTTTTAGAGGAGAACATGTTTCAGATTTTGATTTCGTCTCTAATTTGTGTTTCAGATTTGGGTTTCATGAATGATTTAGGTTTTGATATTTTTGATAGAACATATTTTTCAGATTTGGGTTTCACGGTTTAGAGAGAGAACATGCTTCAGATTTAGATTTCTTCTCCAATTTGTGTTTCATGAATGATTTGGGTTTTGGGAATTTTTATAGAACATCGACCTCAGATTTGGGTTTCATATTTTAGAGAGAGAACATGCTTAAGATTTAGATTTTTTTCCCCAATTTGTGTTTCAGATTTGGGTATTTTGGGTTTTGAAATTTTGGAGTTTAATGGTGGATGGGGAAGATGATGAAGAAAAGAAAAAAGAAATTACATATTTTTGGGTATTTGAAGATGATTGGTACGTATTTTTCAATAAGATTAATATAAAATTAATTTTAAGTTGCTTTTATACGGTCAAATGTAAAAATATATGGTCAAACTGTACTTATACTCCCTCTACCAAAACACGTGGCAATTCTGACCACTTTTTTTGGTAAAAAATTATAAAATGGTGGATTACGCTTACTTAAAAATTTCTTTTGGGTAGCGAGGATGGGGCGTTTAAACATCTGGAAATACTGAATGGTAAAAGGGTGTATATATACTTTGGGGTTTAATTTGCAATTAACCCTTCCAGATATTTATAACGAAAATATCAATGAAGGGTGAATTTAAACACTAATGTATTCGAATTATGAATTTAGGTTACTAATTAATAGCAACTAGAAAAGAAAAGAAAGGAAATAGTGTATGAAAATGTAAATAAAGGAATTATGCATTTCAAAATTCAAATTTAAGTTCGGAATGGAATTTTTGAAAAAAACGGACTTCTTTGTTGAGTTCGGAACGTCAAAATGATAGGTAAGTTGTAAGACCCCAGCTTTTATAAATAAAGATGAATTTTTCTATAAATATTATTTTTGAATATTATGGAATAAATTTGATATAATGTTATAGTTGTGGGTAATATTTATAAATTTTGCAAAAAGTATGCAAGTTGTTATAAAATATTCGTTTGGTGGGAATATTCTTTTTGTTAGGGAATATTAAATCTGATACCAATCATTGGTGGACCCCACAACATTATTATCGGAGAAAACGACAAAAATATTTTTATAAAAATAACTACGGAGGTGTTACCGTTAAAAAAGCTGTTGAACTACCGGTGGTAAAAATACGATGTCTGGCGTTAGTTGCGTAGTAGCACTGCGGTATTGATTATTGACGCTTACGTGAGAAGTCACTCAATTTATGCTTCAATTATTCTTCTCTGATAATTCTTTGCATCATATCTCTTATATTATTGATTGATTATTATCACGCGGTATCAATCATATAATATGTTATAGTATTAAATCAATAATTGGGGCGATGAGTTATAAATGATTAATAATTATTGAAAGATTAAATATGTGTTATGATTTGTGGTAAGTTTGATTATTTTATGGGGGGCTCGTATATGTCATCATCTAAGAGTCTCTTCATGATAGTATTTACCTTCGTCGATAGTAATTACCCTTGTGAATAGTATTTACCTTCGTCAATAGTAATTACCCTTGTGAATAGTATTTACCTTCGTCAATAGTAATTACCTTTGTGAATAGTATTTACCTTCGTCAATAGTAATTACCTTTGTGAATAGTATTTACCTTCGTCAATAGTATTTACCTTCGTTAATAGTAATTACCTTTACCAGACGTCGAACCACTTGTCGTTTCACATTACTGAGCGTCGAACCACTTGTCGTTTCACATTACAAAGCGTCAAACCGGTCGTCGAGCCACTTGCCTTTCTTTCATGCGGCAGTCTTAAGTTTAGAAATCTTCTATAAATAGAGGCTGAGGCTTCATTTATTTTCACTTAATTCATTCAAGCTATAGAGAGAAAGTATAGAAAGAATAAAGAGAAAGAAGAAGAGTATTTTATTCTTCTACTCATCTTTGTAAAGATTCAATCTCCTACCAAAAGTAAGGGGTGTTATTCTTTCTTATTCATGAAGAGAGGCATTGTTATTCCATTGCTTATTATTACATTGGAATAACTTTTGTATCGTGGTTTTACCTATACTTGGTGACATTCTTCTATTATACATTGGAACATCCACATCATGTTTTTTCTGGGACTGGTTAAAATCTTTATTATTCTGTTGAAAACATCACATGCGTGTGTTTTTTACAGGACTGGTTAAATCTTTATTATTACATTTGGAATATCCTATCGTGTGTTTTACAGGATCTGGTTCCATCTTTATTATACTGTTGGAACATCCAGTCGATTGTGAATTTCACGACACAGTTCCGTTATTTATTATTACATTGGAATAACACATGCATGCGATCTATCGCATGCGTGGTGATTTCTTTTGTTATTCCATTCTTTATTATACCCAAGGTTGGTTAAAACTTTGACTTCTATACTCCATGAAATTAGTAGAATATCCTTGATATTTGCGTTTCATCCAAGATATCTTTTCATGGAAATATTCTTACGATCATTCTTGAATTTTACTCTACAAAACGATGATCGTGTTGACAATTTGGGACGTTAATAATTCCCGGATAAAATAATTCTTGAACTTGTTTTATTGAATTCTTATATCATTGTCATCATCCTCATATTTATATTTTTTGAAAGTCATAAATACATGGCACATAGTGCATAGATGGACTTGGTATGATTATGACGAGAGACTATTCGATTGTAATCATGGTAGTAATGTTACAAATGATGTGATAAAAAATCCTCGATTGGTAGTAGTGCATTAATGGGACGATTGTTGGCATGATCATGACTATTAATGAATACACAAATATTCTTGGCCAGTAGTGCGTGAATAATTGTGGTCGTGATACTAAAGAATATCCTTGGTAGTAGTGCGGGGTGATTCGATGATGTGAAATATTTATTAAAAGTGAGTCTCAATTTATAATGATGATGAAAAACCTTTAAAACCTAAAAGATAGTAGACTTTATTTTCTACTTGACTCTTTTAATGGATTGCGATATTCAGCTGTAGATTAAACCGTGGTTGTCTATTGTATTTTATCGGTTTAACATTATGAAGACTATTGATAATTTATTCGCATTATCTTAGTCATAATATTTCTTCTTGGGCTAGTTGAGCTCACCCTTTCTTTTCTTTGTTCTCTTGAGAAATGATAATATATTTGGGACGAGTCTGGGAAGCGAAAGTGATGGTCCCGAAGATAGCATTAGTAGTCCTCACTATTACGTAAAATAGTGTGATAATAAGCAGAATAATGAGGACTTTTGTTTGAGTTTGTATAATATCTAGTAGAGGCGATATTTGTATTTAAACTCACGGTTTATGTCGTATTGTATACGCACAGTTATGTTAATAAGTTGTATTTAAATTACATACCATGTAAGTGGCGACTCAAGATGGGTGATGTATACCTAATTTTGGGGCGTCGCGGTTGGTATCGAGCTTTAGGATGTGATCCTGGCTAAGATGTGAGAATAGTACTAGGAGGGAGGATGAGGGATTACCTTCGCTAGTATGACTACCTAAGTTTATGTCTTTATTTTATTGGTTGGTCGGAAGATAAGGATAATTTGTTACATGTCAATTAACCTTTTGTTTTGTGGCGAGATCTCGAAAATGACATCCGAGAATGTTGAGAATAGAATGGAGCCTTGAGCGATCGTTGATTCACCACATATCAATAATCAAGATAATGTGCATCGAAGGCGACAATCCTCATGAAAACAACAACCTTGACCAAATGACAAATGATCAAATGTTCGGAGGCTTTATGCAATTTATGCAACAACAAAGTAGAAGCGACTCCTCATCCAAAACGTAGGTGGAAACACGGAAAACTCTCGGCGGTCACCGCTAAACAATTTAAGGAGCTGGGACCACCGGAGTTTAAGGAGAGCAAAACCACTTACGGCGGAAGCATGGATAAAGCAGATTACCAAGATATTTGATGTCTTGGGATGCTCAGGAGCAAAAGGTTCCCTTCACGCCTTTTATGTCAAGGCGGAGAAGGCGGATTCTTGGTGGGAATCGGAAAGCGTACTCAACCAAATTATCTTGAAGATATCTTGGGAGAAGTTCCGGGAGTTGTTCAACGACAAATACTTTCTGAAAGTATTCGCCACATGAAGGAGGTGGAGTTTATCAAGTTGGAACAAAACAATATGGACCAGGTGTCGCATGATACGAGGCAAAATTTGCGGAGTTATCACGGTTCGTCCCACTTGGTGGATAATGAAGAGAGAATGGCGCGAATGTTTTTAAGAGGTTTGAAGTCGGAGATACGTCAACATCTTATTTTCATAAACTATGTTTGTATTGGATGTTGTAAATAGGGCTCGATTAGTGGAGCGCGATAATGAGTCAACCTTAACTAAAAGAGAAGCAACCGCAAAATTATAATACCGGCGAGAATAGTCATCGAGGCGGTGACAACAAGCGTGGAGGAATCAACAGGCGGATATGGTAACCACTTCGGTGGTAATCGAGGCCAAAAAAAATAAGAATGGACATTTCAAGAAAAGGAGATTCAACAATGATGGAAAGAGCGTCGACACCTGGCACCCATTGTTAAGGAAGGAGAAAGACCACCTATCATATGCTTCAAATGCGAGGAGAGGGACACATCGATCAAAGCTGCGTCATGCCAGTCAAAGCATGTTATAATTATGGAAGAGAAGGTCACTTAGCTCGATTTTGTCGTTTCTCAAGACAAATTCGGCTAGGATGGAGGCACCAAAGGCCATCGGAAAATTCAAAAGCCGTAGTGCAAGAGGAGAGCATTTGTTGTGACCTCCCCAAAGAGCAAGGAATCGAATGAGGTCATCACGGGTAAGCTTATCATAAACTCTAATGAAGTCTATACTTTATTTGATCTGGGGTTCTACCCATTCTTTTATTTCTCCTACTTGCGCTCATCGATTAAATTTGACTACTGGAGAAATTAGACTTTGACTTATCTGTGGAAACTCCGTTGGGAGAAACCTTCATTACATCCACTTTGTTTATAAGTCTTGTTTGGTTCAAATCGGTACCCTCACATTACCTGTCGATCTTATTTCATTAAAAATACTTGCATTTGGCGTGATTACAAGGGATTGATTGGTTAACTACTTATCATGCAAAAATTGATTGTTTTTCGTAAGGTTGTTAGCTTTCATATTCTAATCAACCTATTATGCGAATTCAAACGACCAAACCATTAAAATCAATCACGGTCATCTCAAGCCATAAAGCTATTCGTTTATTGAAAAAGCGGATGTCAAGCTTTTTTAGCTCATGTCACAAATTTAAATAAAAATAACGCCGGTTTTAAGCGATATTCCTATTGTTAATAAATTTCACGACGTATTCACAGAAGAACTTCTGGCCTACCCCAGGCGTGAAATTGAATTTTGTATCGACCTTGAACCCTAAGACAAAACCTATTTCCAAAGCCCCATATCGAATGGCTCTATTGAACTTCGAGGAGTTAAAGACCCAACTGCAGGAATTGTTAGACATTGGCTTTATTCGTCCCTAGTACTTATCCTTGGGGTGCTCCTGTTCATTCGTGAAGAAGAAAGATGGGAGTATGCGACTTTGTATTGATTATCGGGAGTTGAATCATGTCACCATCAAAAAATAGGTATCCATTGCCACGTATTGATGACTGTTTGACCCGATTGCAAGGAGCCAAATTCTTTTCAAAGATTGATCTTCGTTAGGATATCACCAATTGAAGATTAGAACCACGACATTCCAAAGGCGGCTTTCGAGAACTTCTAAGACGGGCATTATGAATTTCTAGTCATGTCTTTGGATTGACTAATGCTCCCTCTTTGCCTTCATGGATATGATGAACCGAGTATTCAAGGAATATTTAGATCATTTTGTGGTCGTCTTTATTGATGACATCCTTATTTATTCCAAAAGCCGTGAAGATCATGAAAGCAACACTTGAGGTCGACACTCCAAAAGCTTCGTGAATATAAGCTTTATGCCAAGTTGAAGAAATGCGAGTTCGGCTTGAAGAAGTAGCATTCCTTGGCACGTGGTATCAAGTCATGGAATATCTGTTGACCCAAAGAAAGATTGAAGCTATTTCAAAAGTAGGAACAACCTAAATCGATGTAGCAAGTCACGTAGCTTTCTCGGTTTAAATTTGGTTATTATCGGAGATTCGTGGAAGAATTTTCTCGAATCGCTATTCCATCGACTCAAATTGACTCGGAAAGATACAAAGTTCGGTTTGAGGCGAAGAATGTGAGAAGAGTTTTCAAGAACTCAAGAGAGACTTATTTCAAAGACTGTTCGACAATACCATCGGCTCGGAGGATTTGTCATCTCTGATGATGCTTGAGCAAAGGGTTGGGATGTGTTCTTATGCAACATGGAAAAGTTATAGCCTATGCCTCGCGACAACTCAAAGAATATGAGAGGAATTATCCTACTCATGATCTAGAGTTAGCATTTATTGTCTTTGCACTTAAAATGTGGAGGCATTACTTGTATGGGGAGAAAGTGGAGATCTTTACGGATCATAAAAGCCTCAAATATTTCTTCACTCAAAAGGAACTCAACATGCGACAACGACGTTGGCTTGAATCATTGAAAGATTATGATCATACCATCAATACCATCCTGGAAAAGCAAGCGTGGTAGGTGACGCATTGAGTAGGAAATCATATGCGAAAGTACAAGTGCGATATTGTCACGCGAAAGGCCCATTTTGTGTGACTTGCAAAGGATGGAGATAGAATTAAAGACTCGAGGGACGCATGTGATGGCGGTGAGTATCTGAGTAGAACCGACTTTAATTGATAAAGTTAAAAGTCGCTTTCAAGCTACAGGACACTGGAACCGATGCGTATGAGGAAGAAAGTGAAAGAAGGTGCTATCTTAGGAAGCAAGAATCGATGAAGAAGGAATACTTGAGTCAACTCCGGACTTTGTGTTCCTAACGACCACGATTTAAAGTATAATATCATGATGGGGCGCCTAATACACCATTTGCAATCCATCACAGGAGTACCAAAATGTATCATGATATTCGTCATACATTTTGGTGGAGCAATATGAAGAGAGAGATAGCATTGTTTATCTCAAGGTGTCTAACTTGTCAACGAGTTAAAGCGGAGCATCAAGTACCAAAAGGTCCATTGCAACCACTTGAAATTCCAGAATGGAAGTGGGAGCACATTACCATGGATTTCGTTCCTAAGGTTTCTCAAGGCATTGATGCGATTTGGGTCATTGTTGATAGATTGACCAAGTCTGCTCATTTCTTACCGATACGAGAAACTTATACACTTGAACTTCTTGCTCAGTATGTACATAAGCGAGATTGTAAGGCGCATGGTATGCCTGCGGTATCCATAGTTTCGATCGAGACCCAAGATTCACTTCACGATTTTGGGTTAGTTTGCAAAAAGCTATGGGCACAGACTTACGATTTATTCTCGGCATATCATCCTCGAGACAGACGGACGATCGGAGAGGACTATTCAAACTCTTGAAGATCTATTAAAACTACGTGTCCTTGATTTCAAAGGGAGTTGGGACAAGTTCTTACCATTGGTGGAGTTTTCCTACAACAACAGTTATCAAGCAAGTATTGGCATGGCTCCATTCAAGCATTGTATGGAAGAAAGTGTCGTTCTCCAAGATCTTTGGGATGAGGTGGGTGAAGCAACGTTGTTGGGACGGAGTTGGTACGTATGACTACGGAAAAGATTCAAATGATCCGACAACGTATAAAAACCTCACAAAATCGACAAAGAGTTATCTTGATCTTCATCGAAAGGGCGTGGAATTCGATATAGGAGATCATGTGTTGTTAAGAGTTGCTCCATGGAAAGGAGTTACAAGATTTGGAAGGAGAGGAAAACTTAATCCTCGATTCATCGGTCCATTTTAATCCTCGATCGAGTAGGAATGGCTATAGACTCGCTTTTACCGCCAAATATGTCTCGTGTTCATAACGTTTTTCACATATCTATGTTACGTAAATATGTGAAAGACCCGAACCATATTATTGAGTTAGAACCGGACGAAATATAGCGAAGATTTGACGTATGAAGAGGTTCCTGTTCAAATTTTGATAAGAAAGAACATATTCTACGCTCCAAGGTTATACCTCAAGTCAAAGGTTTATGGAGGAACCACGATGTTGAGGAAATGACTTGGGAGTTAGAATCGAAATGAAATCAAGGTATCCTTACCTCTTGACATACCAGTATCGCGTACCCTAATTTCGAGGCGAAATTTCATAAGAAGGGAGGTTGTAAGACCCCAACTTTTATAAATAAAGATGAATTTTTCTATAAATATTATTTTTGAATATTATGGAATAAATTTGATATAATGTTATAGTCAGGTAATATTTATAAATTTTGCAAAGTATGCAAGTTGTTATAAAATATTCGTTTGGTCTGGGAATATTCTTTTTGTTAGGGAATATTAAATACAATGGCTCAATCATTGGTGGACCCCACAACATTATTGTCGGATCGAGAAAGCGACAAAATATATTTTATAAAAATAACTACGGAGGTGTTACAAGTTAAAAGCTGTTGAACTACCCGGTGGTAAAAAATACGATGAATGGCGTGGTTGCATAGTAAGACACGGTATTGATTATTGATGCTTACGTGAGAAGTCACTCAATTTATGCTCAATTATTACTACTGATAATTCTTTGCATCATATCTCTTATATTATTGATTCAATTATTGTCACAAAGTATCATACGTATAATATGTTATAGTATTAAATCAATAATTGAGACGATAAGTTATAAATGATTAATAATTATTGAAAGATTAAATATGTGTTATGATTTGTGGTAAGTTTGATTATTTTATGGGGGCTCGTATATGTCATCATCTAAGAGTCTCTTCATCAATAGTATTTACCTTCGTCAATAGTAATTACCCTTGTGAATAGTATTTACCTTAAATCGATAGTAATTACCCTTGTGAATAGTATTTACCTTAAATCGATAGTAATTACCTTTGTGAATAGTATTTACCTTCGTCGATAGTAATTACCTTTGTGAATAGTATTTACCTTCGTCAATAGTATTTACCTTCGTTAATAGTAATTACCTTTACACGACGTCGAACCACTTGTCGTTTCACATTCTGAGCGTCGAACCACTTGTCGTTTCACATTACTACAGCGTCCAAACCGATTCGTCGAGCCACTTGCCTTTTCACATGACGGTGCTAAGCTAGAAATCTTCTATAAATAGAGGCCTAGGGCTTCATTATTTTTCACGAATTCATTCAAGCTATAGAGAGAAAGTATAGAAAGAATAAGAGAAAGAAGAAGAGTATTTTGTTACTACTAACCTTTCGCAAGATATTCAATCTCTACCAAAAGTAAGGGTGTTATTCTTTCTTATTCATGAAGAGAATCGTTGTTATTCCATTGCTTATTATACATTGGAATAACTTTGTATCGTGGTTTACCCTATACTTGGTGACATTCTTCTATTATTACATTGGAACATCCATGCGTGTGTTTTACACAGGACTGGTTAAAATCTTTATTATTCATTGGAACATCACATGCATGTGTTTTACAGGACTGGTTAAAATCTTTATTATACATTGGAATATCCTATCGTGTGTTTTACACGGATGCGGTTCCATCTTTATTATTCATTGGAACATCCTCGCTGGGTGTGAATTTCACGACACAGTTCCGTTATTTATTATTCTGTTGGAATAACACATCTGCATGCGATCTATCGCATGCATGGTGATTTCTTTTGTTATTCCATTCTTTATTATACCCAAATAAGTTAAAACTTTGACTTCTATACTCCATGAAATTAGTAGAATATCCTTGATATTTGCGTTTCATCCAAAGATATCTTTTCATGGAAATATTCTTCCGATCATTCTTGAATTTTACTCTACAAAACAAGTATCGTGTTGACAATTTGGACGTTAATAATTCTCGGATAAAATAATTCTTGAACTTGTTTTATTGAATTCTTATATCATTGTCATCATCCTCATGTTTATATTTTTTTGAAAGTCATACGTGGCTCGTAGTGCATAGATGGACTTGGTATGATTATGACCGAGAGACTATTGATTGTAATCATGGCCGTAATGTTACAAATGATGTGATAAAAAATCCTCGAGTGGTAGTAGTGCATTGATGGACGATTGTTGGCATGATCATGACCATTAATGAATACACAAATATTCTTGGCCCGTAGTGCATGAATAATTGTGGTCGTGATACTAAAGAATATCCTTGGCCGTAGTAGTGCGGGGTGATTCGATGATGTGGAATATTTATTAAAGTTTGAGTCTCGGCTATAATTGATGATGAAAAACCTTTTAAAACCTAAAAGATAGTAGACTTTATTTTCTACTTGACTCTTTTAATGGATTGCATATTTCATTGCAGTTAAAGCTGGTTGTCTATTGTATTTTATCGGTTTAACATTATTGAAGACTATTGATAATTTATTCGCATTATCTTAGTCATAATATTTCTTCTTTGGGCTAGTTGAGCTCACCCTTTCTTTTCTTTGTTCTCTTGTGAAATGATAATATATTTGGGATGAGTCGGGAAGCGAGTGATGGTCCTGAAGATAACATTAGTAGTCCTCACTATTCTCGTAAAATAGTGTGATAATAAGCGTAATGAGGACTTTTGTTTGAGTTTGTATAATATCTAGTAGCGATATTTGTATTTAAACTCACGCTTTATGTCGTATTGCATTACTGCAGCAGTTATGTTAATAAGTTGTATTTAAATTCTGTACCATGTAAGTGGCGACTCAAGATGGGTGATGTATACCTAATTTTGGGGGCGTCACATAAGGATAGTAAATATGATATGGAGTCAAGGTTTACTTTGGTTAAAGTCAACAATTGACTTTTATGGTAAAAGTCAAACTTTGCATTCGAATGCGAATTTGAAGAAACGGACGTTAGCATGACGTTGGGGACGTCGAATTTAGTAGGAGACGACTGAAATGAAATGGTGCATCGAGGTGAATTTTTTGTCAAAAAAGTCAAACTGTTGACTTTTATGGGAAAAGTGAAACTTTGTGTTCGGAGATGAATTTGGGTAAATGGATGATACCATGAGGTTCGGAACGTCAATTTTAGAGGGAATCGACAATAATTTGATAAGGGTAGAGAAAGTTGATTTTTAGAAGTAAAAATGGTAAAATGGGCCAAGTAAACTGTGACGCCCCCAAAATAGGTATACATCACCTATCCTGAGTCGCCAAATACATGGTACAGAATACAAATACAATCTTTAATATACAACAAAAGATCTGTGAGTTTTAATACAAATATTGTCTTCTAGACAATATCCACTCTCCGAATAAGTCCTCAAGACATTTATTGTCACACTATTTAATGTAATAGTGAGGACTACTAATCTTTATCCTCCGGACCGTCACCCGTTCCCGACTAGTCCCCGCTTACGTTCTCATTTCCTGAAAAAACAATGAAAGCAAAAGGATGAGCTCAACTAGCCCAAGAAGAAATATTATGACTAAGATAATGCGTAATAAATTATCATTAGTCTTCAACAATGTTAAACTAATAAAATACAATAGACATCAAGTTTAAGCTGCGGTAACAAGCAATCCATTAAAAGAGTCAAGTAGAGAATAAAATCTACTTTCTTTTATGATTTAAAAGGTTTTCATCACTTTTATCATTTGGGACTCGATTTTAATAAATAATCCACATCATCGAATCACCCCTGCACTACGGCCAAGGATTTTCTTTAGTATCACGACCACAATTATCCATACACTACGGGTCAAGGACATTCGTGTATTCATCAATGGTCATGATCATGCTAACAAATCGTCCATCAATGCACTACTAGCCAACGAGGACTTTTATCACATCATTTATAACATTACGGTCATGATTATACCGAATAATCCCTGGTTATAATCATACCAAGTCCATCTATGCATTATAGGCCACAGATGACTTTCAAAAAAATATAAACATGAGGATGATGACAATGATATAAGAATTCAATAAAACAAGTTCACGAATTAATTTATCCAGGAACTAATAACATCCAAATTGTCAACATGATACTTCTTTCAGAGTAAAATTCAAGAATGCTCGTAAGAATATTTCCATGAAAAGATATCGGATGAAGCGCAAATATCAAGGATATTCTACTAATTTCATGGATTATGAAGTCAAAACTTTAACCAACCTGAGTATAATAAGGAATAGAATAACAAAATAAATCACCAAGCACAAGATGAGACCAAGACAGCAAAAGTTATTCCAACGTAATAATAAAGACGAAGTTGTGTCCGGCATAAAACGCATGCATGTGATATTCCAATAGAATAATAAAGAGCGAACCGTGTCTCGCGAAAGCATGCATGTGATGTTCCAAATGTAATAATAAAGAATGGAATAATGTAAGAATTTCACCATGTATGCGGACTTCAAGCATAACCAAAGTTATTCCAACATAATAATAAAGAATGGAATAATGTAAGTTTCTTCATGAAGACGAAAGAAAGAAATAATACCCCTTACCTTTGAAAGAAAGCTGGATATAGGGGTAGTGAAGTAAAGAGCTTCTTCTTCTACAGATTTCTCTCTACAATTTCTCTTTATAATAATTGCTCTATAGATTTAGTGAATTGGTGAGAAATGAAGGAAGAATGAGCTTCTATTTATAGAAAAATATAGTTTCAATAATTGCACGTTTTGGGGCTCGAAAAATTACAGTACAATACCTCCAACTTTTTCTTTATTTTTAATTTAGTCATGCAAGTATTATCAAACTTGCACCACTTCCTAATAGTAAATAATGTGATTCAATAGTAAATCATGTGAATCAATAGTTCTGAACATGTGAAAATACGAATTCTGATATAGTACACTCCATCTATACCTCTATTTTTAACTTAGTCATGCAAGTATTATCAATCTTGCACCAACTCCCCTAATAGTAACAAGAATGTGAAACAATAGTATACACATGTGAACAAATAGTTATAATCATGTGAAATAATAGAAATCAATTGCTCATTTATCCGGTTAAATACCCAATTGGCCAATATAACCTCCAGACATCAATTATTATCGAAATAAATATCGATTTTCACTAACACAAATAATTCCAACACAATGAAACTATTTTTATCAAAAATATAAATTTTAAAATTTTGAAGTTTGACTTTTCCCAAAAAAGTCAACTGTTGACTTTTTGACCAAATAGTAAAATCCAGAAAAGTTTGTGTTTATAGTCTATTTTTATTAATTTCATCGTTTCGGACTCAAATATCACGTTCGCGTCTCCAAATTCAACTCCGAGCACAACTTCAATTTTAATAACATTCATCATTAATATTATAACTCATAATATTTATCAACCAGTCGTTCCTGGAAGAGGGCTTTCAATAAGGATTTCTCCCATCAATGCCGCAATTAGGTAACAAAACCTCTCATTGGCATGAACTTCTAGACATTGTAAATATTGTAATTTAATAATATGAATAACTTTGCATCTCTCAATTATTGATTTAATAAAATAACATATTATTACGAGATGATCTTGTGACAATAATCGAATCAATAATATGAGAGATATGATGCAAATGAATTCTTGTAGCAATAATTGAGTATAAGCGAGTGACTTCTCACGTAAGCATCAATAATCAAAACCGTAATTGTGCTACTATGCAACCACGCGTAGACATCGTACTTTTTTACTGAAAGTAGTTCAACAAAGATAATAACGGTAAAACTTCCATTAGTTATTTTCATAAATATATTTTTATCATTTTCTTAATCCGACAATTATTCTGTTGTGGGGTCCACCAATGATTGTGCCGTTGTACGAATATTCTCTACTAAACCAAATATTCCCCGACCAATCGAATATAATACAACAACTTGCATACTTTGCAGAATTTATAAATACTACCTATGTGGACGCCCCCAAAATTAGGTATACATCACCCATCTTGGGTCTATTACTTACATGGTACGTAATTTAAAAATAACTTATTAACATAAGCATGGGTACAATACGACATAAAGCTGTGAGTTTAAATACAAATATAAATCTACTAGATATTATACAAACTCAAACAAAAAGTCCTCATTACAGTTATTATCACACTATTTTACAGAATAGTGAGGACTACTAATGCTATCTTCAGGACCATCACTCGTTTCCCCGACTCGTCCCAGCTATATTATCATTTCCTGAAGAGAACAGTGAAAGAAAGGGTGAGCTCAACTAGCCCAGTAAGAAATATTATGACTAAGATAATGCAGAATAAATATCAATAGTCTTCAATAATGTTAAACCGATAAAATACAATAGACAACCAGTTTAACTGCAGCGGAATATGCAATCCATTAAAAGAGTCAAGTAGAAAATAAAGTCTACTATCTTTTAGGTTTTAAAAGGTTTTTCATCACTGTTTATAGCTGAGACTCAGCTTTAATAAATATTTCACATCATCGAATCACCCCTGCACTACGGCCAAGGATATTCTTTAGTATCACGACCACAATTATTCATGCACTACGGGCCAAGAATATTTGTGTATTCATTAATGGTCATGATCATGCCAACAACTGTCCATCAATGCACACTACTACCTAACGAGGATTTTTATCACATCATTTGTAACATTACGGCCATGATTACACCGAATAGTCTCTCGTCATAATCATACCAAGTCCATCTATGCATGCACTCTGAGCCACAGATGACTTTCAAAAAAATATAAACATGAGGATGATGACAATGATATAAGAATTCAATAAAACAAGTTCAAGAATTATTTTATCCAGAATTATTAACGCCCAAATTGTCAACATGATCATTGTTTTTGTAGAGTAAAATTCAAGAATGATCGGAAGAATATTTCCATGAAAAGATCTTTGGATGAAACGCAAATATCAAGGATATTCTACTAATTTCATGGAGTATAGAAGTCAAAGTTTTAACTAATCGGGTATAATAAAGAATGGAATAACAAAAGAAATCACCATGCATGCGATAGGCCGCGCATGATGAGTTATTCCAATAGAATAATAAATAATGAGAACCGTGTCGGTGAAATTCACACAAGCGAGGATGTTCCAATGTAATAATAAAGGCGGAACGGATCCGGTGTAAAACACACGAGATAGGATATTCCAACAGAATAATAATAAAGATTTTAACCAGTCCGTGTAAAACACATGCATGGATGTTCCAACAAAATAATAAAGAAAGAACGGAACCCGGTCGGTGTAAAACACATGCATGAGGATGTTCCAATGTAATAATAGAAGAATGTCACCAAGTATAGGGTAAACCACATTATCTGAGTTATTCCAATGAATAATAAGCAATGGAATAACAAATGATTCTCTTCATGAATAAGAAAGAATAACACCCCTTACTTTTGGTAGGAGATTGAATCTCGCATGAAGGTAGTAGTAACAAAATACTCTTCTTCTTCTCTCTCTTATTCTCTATACTTTCTCTCTCTATAGCTTGAATGAATTAAGTGAAAATAATGAAGCCCTAGGCCTCTATTTATAGAAGATTTCTAGCTTAGCACCGCCGTATGAAAAGCAAGTGGCTTGACGACCGGTTTGGCCTTTGTAATGTGAAACGACAAGTGGTTCGACCTTTCAGTAATGTGAAACGACAAGTGGTTGACGTCCGGTAAAGGTAATTACTATTAACGAAGGTAAATACTATTGACGAAGGTAAATACTATTCACAAGGGTAATTACTATTCGACGAAGGTAATTACTATCGACGAAGGTAAATACTATTCACAAGGGTAATTACTATCGACGAAGGTAATTACTATTGATTTGAAGGTAAATACTATTCACAAGGGTAATTACTATCGACGAAGGTAATTACTATTGACGAAGGTAAATACTATCGATTGAAGAGACTCTTAGATGATGACATATGAGCCCCCATAAAATAATCAAACTTACCACAAATCATTTTTTTTTTCATCAACACATATTTAATCTTTCAACAATTATTAATCATTTATAACTTGTCGTCTCAATTATTGATTTAATACTATAACATATTATATACGGATGATCTTGTGACAATAATTGAATCAATAATATAAGAGATATGATGACGACAATTATTGTAGCAATAATTGAGCATAATTGAGTGACTTCTCAACGTAAGCATCAATAATCAATCTGAGTGCTACTACTTAAACCACGCGTAGACATCGTACTTTTACCAAAGGGTAGTTCAACAGCTTTTAATTAACAACACCTCCGTAGTTATTTTTATAAAATATTTTTGTCGTTTTCAATCCGACAATAATTCTATTATGGGGTCCACCAATGATTGAGCCATTTATTTAATATTCCTAACAAAAAGAATATTCCCACCAAACTAATATTTTATAACAACTTGCATACTTTGCAAAATTTATAAATATTACCACAACTATAACATTATATCAAATTTATTCCATAATATTCAAAAATAATATTTATAGAAAAATTCATCTTTATTTATAAAAATTTGGGGTCTTACAACCTCCCTTCTTATGAAATTTAAGCCCTCGAAATTAGGGAAGTACGTACTGGTATGTCGAAGAGGTAAGGATACCTTGATTTCATTTGATTCTAACTCCCAAGTCGTTTCCTCAACATCGTGGTTCCTCCACAAAACTTTGACTTGAGGTATAACCTTTGAGCGTAGAATATGTTCCTTCTTATCCAAAATTTGAGCGGGAACCTCTTCATACGTCAAATCTTCCACTATTTCGTCCAGGTTTCTAACTCAATAATATGGTTGGTCTTTCACATATTTACGTAACATAGATATGTGAAAAATGTTATGAACACGAGACATATTTGGCAGAAAGCGAGTCTATAGGCCACAGTTCCTACTCGATCGAGGATTAAAATGGACCAGATGAATCGAGGGTTAAGTTTTCTCTCTTTCCAAATCTTGTAACTCCTTTCCATGGAGCAACTCTTAACAACACATGATCTCCTATATCGAATTCCACGTCCTTTTGATGAAGATCAAGATAACTCTTTTGTCGATTTTGTGAGAGGTTTTATATCGTTGTCGGATCGTTTGAATCTTTTCAGTAGTCATACGTACCAACTTCGGTCCCAACAACGTTGCTTCACCCACCTCATCCCAAAGATCTACCGGAGAACGACACTTTCTTCCATACAACGCTTGAATGGAGCCATGCCAATACTTGCTTGATAAGCTGTTGTTGTAGGAAAACTCCACCAATGGTAAGAACTTGTCCCAACTCCCTTGAAATCAAGGACACAGAGTCTTAATAGATCTTGAGAGTTTGAATAGTCCTCTCCGATTGTCCCGTCGAAATGCGAGGATGATATGCCGAGCTAAATCGTGAAAGTCTGTGCCCATAGCTTTTTGCAAACTAACCCCAAAATCGTGAAGTGAATCTTGGGTCTCGATCGTAAACTATGGATACCGGCATACCATGCGATCTTACAATCTCGTTTATGTACATACTGAGCGAAGACGTTCAAGTGTATAAGTTTCTCGTATCGGTAAGAAATGAGCGGACTTGGTCAACCTATCAACAATGACCCAAATCGCATCAATGCCTTGAGAAACCTTAGGAAGGCCGTAGAACGAAATCCATGGTAATGTGCTCCCACTTCCATTCGGAATTTCAAGTGGTTGCAATGGACCTTTTGGTACTTGATGCTCGCTTTAACTCGTTGACAAGTTAGACACCTTGAGATAAATGTAGCTATCTCTCTCTTCATATTGCTCCACCAAAATGTATTACGAATATCATGATACATTTGGTACTCCCGAGATGGATTGCAAATGGTGTGTTGTGTGCCTCCATCATGATATTATACTTTAAATCGGTCGTTAGGAACACAAAGTGCGGAGTTGACTCAAGTATTCCTTCTTCATCGATTCTTGCTTCCTAAGATAGCACCTTCTTACACTTTCTTCCTCATACGCATCAGCTCCAGTGCGTAGCTTGGCGACTTTAACTTTATCAATTAAAGTCGGTTCTACTTTCGTATACTCGCTTATCATCACACGCGCGTCCCTGAGTCTTTAATTCTATCTCCATCCTTTGCAAGTCACACAAAATGGGCCGCTGCGTTGACAATATCTTTTCGTGACTTGCATATGATTTTACTCAATGCGTCGCCTACCAAGTTCGCTTTTCGGGATGGTATTGGATGGTATGATCATAATCTTTCAGCAGTTCAAGCCAGCGTCGTTGTCGCATGTTGAGTTCCTTTGAGTGAAGAAATATTTGAGGCTTTTATGATCCGTAAAGATCTCCACTTTCTCCCCATACAAGTAATGCCTCCAAATTTTAAGTGCAAAGACAACAATTGCGCAACTCTAGATCATGAGTAGGATAATTCCTCTCATATTCTTTGAGTTGTCGCGAGGCATAGGCTATTACTTTTCCATGTTGCATGAGAACACATCCCAACCCTTTGCAGAAGCATCACCGTAGATGACAAATCCCTCAAGAGCGGATGGTATTGTCGAGCAGTCTTTGAAATAAGTCTCCTCTTGAGTTCTTGAAAACTCTTCTCACATTCTTCGCTCCAACCGAACTTTGTATCTTTCCGAAGTCATTTGAGTCGATGGAATAGCGATTCGAGAAAATCCTTCCACGAATCTCGATAATAACCAAATTTAAACCGAGAAAGTTACGTACTTCGGTCATCGATTTAGGTTGTTCCCGACTTTGAATAGCTTCAATCTTTCTTTGGGTCAGCAGATATTCCATGACTTGATACCGCGTGCCCAAGGAATGCTACTTCTTCAATCCGAACTCGCATTTCTTCAACTTAGCATAAAGCTTATATTCACGAAGCTTTTGGAGTGTCGACCTCAAGTGTTGCTTTCATGATCTTCACGGCTTTTGGAATAAATAAGGATGTCATCAATAAAGGCGACCACAAAGTGATCTAAATATTCCTTGAATACTTGGTTCATCATATCCATGAAGGCGGTGAGGAGCATTAGTCGATCCAAAGGACATGACTAGAATTCATAATGCCCGCATAGAGTTTAAAAAGTCGTCTTTGGAATGTCGGTGTTCTAATCTTCAATTGGTGATATCCTAATCTAAGATCAATCTTTGAAAAGAATTTGGCTCCTTATGTTGGTCAAACAGGTCATCAATACGTGGCAATGGATACCTATTTTTGATGGTGACGTGATTGACTCCCGATAATCAATACAAAATCGCATACTCCCATCTTTCTTCTTCACGAATAGAAGCAGGGAGCACCCCAAGGATAAGTACTTAGGACGAATAAAGCCAATGTCTAACAATTCCTGCAGTTGGGTCTTTAACTCACGAAGTTCAATAGAGCCATTCGATATGGGGCTTTGGAAATAGGTTTTTCTGCAGGTTTCAAGGTCGATACAAAATTCAATTTCACGCTTCTGGGGTAGGCCAGAAGTTCTTGAGAATACGTCGGGAAATTTATTAACAATAGGAATATCGTTTAAAAGCGGCGTATTTTTATTTAAATCGTGACATGAGCTAAGAAAGCTTGACATCCGCTTTTTCAATAAGCGAATAGCTTTATGGCTTGAGATGACCGTGATTGATTTTAATGGTTTGGTCGTTTGAATTAGCATAATAGGTTGATTAGGAATATGAAAGCTAACAACCTTACAAAAACAATCAATTTTTGCATGATAAGTAGTTAACCAATCAATCCCTAGAATCACGTCAAATGCAAGTATTTTTAATGAAATAAGATCGACAGTAATGTGAGGGTACCGATTTGAACCAAACAAGACTTATAAGCAGTGGATGTAATGAAGGTTTCTCCCAACGGAGTTTCCACAGATAAGTCAAAGTCTAATTTCTCCGAGTCAAATTTAATCGATGGCGCAAGTAGGAGAAATAAAAGAATGGGTAGAACCCAGGTATCAAATAAAGTATAGACTTCATTAGAGTTTATGATAAGCTTACCCGTGATGACCTCATTCAGATTCCTTGCTCTTTGGGAGAGGTCAACAAATGCTCTCCTTGCACTACTGGTTTTGAATTTTTACGGGATGGCCTTTGGTGCCTCCATCCCATTGAATTTGTCTTGAGAAACGACAAAATCGAGCTAAGTGACCTTCTCTCTTCCACAATTATAACATGCTTTGGAATGGCATGGCGCAGATTTGATCGATGTGTCCTCTCCTCCGCATTTGAAGCATATGATAGGTGGTCTTTCTCCTTCCTTAACAATGGGTCTTTGGTCTTCGACGTCTTTCCATCATTGTTGAATCTCCTTTTCTTGAAATGTCCATTCTTATTGTTTTGGTACGATTACCACCAAGTGGTTACCATATCGCTTTGTTGATTCCCTCCACGCTTGTTGTCAGCCTCGATGACTATTCTCATTTGGTATTATAATTTTCTTGGTTGCTTCTCTTTTAGTTGCGTTGACTCATTATCGCGTTCCACAAACCGAGCCCTATTTACAACATCCGAATACAAACACGGTTTATGAGAAATAAGATGTCGACGTATCTCCCGCTTCAAACCTCTTAAAAACATTCGCGCCATTCTCTTTCATTATCCACCAAGTGGGAACGAAACCGTGATAACTCCGCAAATTTTGCCTCGTATTGCGACACGGTCATATTATTTTGTTCCAACTTGATAAACTCCACCTCCTTCGTATGGCGAATACTTTCGGAAAGTATTTGTCGTTGAACGACTCTGGAACTTCTCCCAAGATATCTTGATGCAATTTGGTTGAGTACGTTTTATCGATTCCCACCAAAGAATCCGCCTCTCGCGCATGCAACATAAAAGGCGCAGAAGGAACCTTTTGCTCCTCGGAGCATCCCAAGACATCAAATATCTTGGTAATCTGCTTTATCCATGCTTCGCGCCGAAGTGGTTTTGGCTCTCCTTAAACTCCGGTGGTCCCGGCTCCTTAAATTGTTTAGCGGTGACCGCCGAGAGTTTTCCGTATTTCCACCTACGTTTTGGGCGAGAGTCGCTCTACTTTCTTTGTTGCAGATAAATTGCATAAAGCCTCCGAACATTTGATCATTCGTCATTTGGTCGGTGTTGTTGTTTGCATGAGGATTGTCGCTTCTACGATGCACATTATCACGATTATTGATATGTGGTGAATCAACAATCACTGCGCTCCATTGCTATTCTCAACATTCTCGGATGTCATTTTGAGATCATCGCCACAAAACAAAAGGTTAATTGACATGTAACAAATTATCCCTATCTTCTAACCAACCAATAAAATATCACATAAACTTAGGTAGGTCATACTAGGCGAAGGTATTCCCTGTCTCTCCCCTCCTAGTACTATTCTCACATCTTAGCCAGGATCATATCCTAAGCTCGATACCAATTATGGCGCCCCAAAATTAGGTATACATCACCCATCTTGGGTCGACACTTACATGGTATGTAATTTAAAAACAACTTATTAACATAAGCGCCGTGTATACAATACGACATAAAGCGTGAGTTTAAATACAAATATATCGCTCTACTAGATATTATACAAACTCAAACAAAAAGTCCTCATTACTGATTATTATCACACTATTTTACGAGAATAGTAGGGACTACTAATGCTATCTTGAGGACCATCACTCGTTTCCCAGGACTCGTCCCGGCTATATTATCATTTCAAGAGAAAACGGTGAAAGAAAGGGTGAGCTCAACTAGCCCAAAGAAGAAATATTATGACTAAGATAATGCGAGAATAAATTATCAATAGTCTTGATAATGTTAAAGCGATAAAATACAATAGACAACCGGTTTAAGCTGCAGTGGAATATCGCAATCCATTAATAGAAGTCAAGTAGAAAATAAAGTCTACTATCTTTTAGGTTTTAAAGGTTTTCATCATCATTTATAATTTGAGACTCGACTTTAATAAATATTTCACATCATCGAATCACCCCCGCACTACTGGCCGAGGATATTCTTTAGTATCACGACCACAATTATTCATGCACTTACGGGCGAGAATATTTGTGTATTCATTAATGGTCATGATCATGCCAACAATGCATCCATCGATGCACTACTACTAATCGAGGATTTTTATCACATCATTTGTAACATTACGGTCATGATTACACAAGAATAGTCTCTCGTCATAATCATACCAAGTCCATCTATGCACTACAAAGCCACGAGATGACTTTCAAAAAAATATAAACATGAGGATGATGACAATGATATAAGAATTGATAAAACAAGTTCAAGAATTATTTTATCGAGAATTATTAACGTCCAAATTGTCAACATGATCTTTGTTTTGTAGAGTAAAATTCAAGAATGATCGGAAGAATATTTCCATGAAAGATCTTTGGATGAAACGCAAATATCAAGGATATTCTACTAATTTCATGGAGTATAGAAGTCAAAGTTTTAACCAATTTGGGTATAATAAAGAATGGAATAACAAAAGAAATCACCATGCATGCGATGTAAGCCTTTGCAGACGAGGTTATTCGATAGAATAATAAATAACGAGAACCGGTGTCGGGTGAAATTCACAAGCGCAGGATGTTCCAACAGAATAATAAAGATGGAACCGGATCCGGTGTAAAAACTGAGATAGGATATTCCAGCAGAATAATAAAAGGCGGAACCGGTCGGTGTAAAACATTGCACGAGGATGTTCCAATGAGAATAATAATAAAAGCGGAACCAGTTAAATTGTAAAACACACGAGCAGGATGTTCCAGCAGAATAATAATAAAGAGCGGAACCGGTCCGGTGTAAAACACATGCAGACGAGGATGTTCCAATGAGAATAATAGAAGAATGTCACCAAGTATAGGGTAAACCACTTATACAAAAGTTATTCCAACAAAATAATAAGCAATGGAATAACAACAGTTCTCTTCATGAATAAGAAAGAATAACACCCCTTACATTTGATAGGAGATTGAATCTTTGCGGCGATTAGTAGTAACAAAATTCTCTTCTTCTTTCTCTCTTATCTCTCTACTATACTTTCTCTCTATAGCTTGAATGAATTCGTGAAAATAATGAAGCCCTCAGCCTCTATTTATAGAAGATTTCTAGCTTAGCTTTGCTTAGTATGAAAAGGCAAGTGGCAGCGGTGGTTTGGCCTTTGTAATGTGAAGCGACAAGTGGTTCGACGCGCTTTGTAATGTGAAACGACAAGTGGTTCGACGTCGGTAAAGGTAATTACTATTAACGAAGGTAAATACTATTGTGAAGGTAAATACTATTCACAAGGGTAATTACTATCGGCGAAGGTAATTACTTATGACGAAGGTAAATACTATTCATAAGGGTAATTACTATCGACGAAGGTAATTACTATTGATGAAGGTAAATACTATTCACAAGGGTAATTACTATTGTGAAGGTAATTACTATTGTGAAGGTAAATACTATTGTGAAGAGACTCTTAGATGATGACATATGAGCCCCCATAAAATAATCAAACTTACCACAAATCATTTTTTTTCATCAACACATATTTAATCTTTCAACAATTATTAATCATTTATAACTTGTCGTCTCAATTATTGATTTAATACTTATAACATATTATACGGATGATCTTGTGACAATAATTGAATCAATAATATAAGAGATATGATGCGTGATTCATGTAGCAATAATTGAGCATATTTGAGTGACTTCTCACGTAAGCATCAATAATCAATCGTAGTGTCTACTATGCAACTTACAGCGTATTCTTTGTACTTTTACCACCGGGTAGTTCAATGCGGTTTTAACGGTAACACCTCCGTAGTTATTTTTATAAAATATTTTTTGTCGTTTTCTCAATCCGACAATAATTCTGTTGTGGGGTCCACCAATGATTGAGCCATTGTACGAATATTCCCTAACAAAAGAATATTCCCAGGCCAAACGAATATTTTATAACAACTTGCATACTTTGCAAAATTTATAAATATTACCCATAACTATAACATTATATCAAATTTATTCCATAATATTCAAAAATAATATTTATAGAAAAATTCATCTTTATTTATAAAAGCCGGGTCTTCTGACATTTCTACAACTATAATATTATAACAAATTCATTCCATAATATTCAAAAATGATAATTATAAAAAAAAATCATCTTTATTCATAAAAGTTGGGGTCTTACATAAACTAAGGAAAATAATAAGCATTTGGGCTAATTGAGGGACTTAAGCTACATGGATACTTGTTGTAATGATTGCATTTTTCCTAGTAAATAAGGTAGAAGTTTAATAAAATAAATTTTTATTTTATTTTAATGAGCTTATAATTTTGTATATATTAATCGTATGTGATGTAATGAATATATTAAAATATATATTTATTACATAAATCATTTTGAAGGCATTGGTCAATGCGATTGTTGAATTTTGGTGGATATTAAGGTAATTTATGATAAATAAATTATTTTAATATAATAAAAAATATTAAATAAAATATTTTATTTAATAAATAGTTCAGCTTTTGATGAAATAATTTATGGATATTTTATCCATAATTTAAAAAGGCATTTGGTTGTAAGACCCCAACTTTTTAATTATGAATAAAGATTTAATTTTTTTCTAAATATCATTTTGAATAATAAGGTGTGAATTTTTTGATATAATATTATAGTTGTGGGTAATATTTATAAATTTTGTAAAGTAAGCGAGTTGTCATAAAATATTCTTTTTATCGGGGAATATTCGTACGACGGCACAATTATTAGTGGACCCCACAACGGAATTACTGTCGGATATAGAAAGCAACAGAAATAACCTTTTTATAAAAGTAACGACAAAACTTTTATCGTTAACTTTTAAAAACCCGATTGATAAAAAAGTGATAAGAATATTATTATCGCATAATATCTTTGATTATTGATGCTTACGTGAGAAGTCACTCAATTTTATTCAATTATTGCAACAGTAGTTGATGCATAGTATCTCATATTATTGATTCAATTATTGTCACAGTATCATCTACAAAATATTTTATATTATTAAATCAATAAATGAGACGACACAGTTATTCATATTATTATTTGTATTATTGGCAATGTCTAGAAAGTTCTGTCGAGGAAAGGGGTTAGGTTATCTAATTGCGCGCCAATAAGGAGAAGTCTTTATCGTAAAGCTCCCTCTTTCCTGAGAATGATCTGGTTGTTAATATTGTTATTTATAATATTATTGATGAATAATTGTTGACAGATTAAAAATGAGTTTAGTCAAGTGATTTGTGATAAATAAAAGGGGTTTTTCATGAAGTATTTATTATAAATTTGGCTTATTACATAGACCCCAACTTACTCATTTTCAAAATAGTCGGTAGAAAGTTATCTCAATTTTTTTATATTGCATAGTACTGCATAGTGTTGCATAGTACTGCATAGTATTGCATAGTGCTGCATAGTGTTGCATAGTAAAATCAAAATTTTTGTTGAAATTTTCCATGACTGCGCCCGTGAAAATGTTACTGTTCACCTGTAATTTTCTTTTTAAATAGTATCATGTCATTCTCCTATAAATAGGATGCTTAGTTTAGAAATGAAAATCACACCAGAATCAAAGAATTCTTCTTCAATAATATTGAGCGTATTTTTTTTGAGTTTAAGGAAACTTTGAGTGTAGCAAATAGTGCAAGTTTTCTGCAAGAATATCTCCGTTATACCAGTCAGAATTACTCTCCTTTTAAGGTAAGGGAAATTATTTTTGTTCAATATTCGTAAGAAATAATATTTTCTTCCATACTCTGTAGTATGTTGGTAATATTATTTCATTTCATATTCCTAATTCTACACTTATTTTGATAAGTATTACTTTTATACTCTTTGAAAGCAATAGAATATCCTTAAAATTTGCGCTTCATCTAGTATCGTTTCACTGAAATATTTTTCTGAACACATTCTTGTTAAATTTTAATATTTTCATGACGGGGTACTATTCACGGGATATTATTCATACATATGGCACTATTTATACGGTACTATTCATACATACGATACTATTCACAAAGTACTATTCATAGGGTACTATTCACCCGGAGTACTATTCACGACAAAAATTAATTTCTTTTCTGTCTAAATTATTTTTGATACATGAATATTATTATTGAATTTTACTCCACAAATTAGTTATCATGTTGACAATTTGGACATTCTTAAACTCTGAATAAATTGAATTATAAATCTTTAATATTTATCATTGATCTCACTTGATTGATTTCTTATATCAATGTCATCATTCCCATGCTTATTTTATGGTGAAAGTCATCTTTGGCCCGTAGTGCATAGATATACTGTTGATTGGTATGATTATGACCAGAAATTATGTATCGGTATAATCATGACCTGTAATGTTATAAACAAATGATGTGGTGAAAGTCTTCATTGGCCCGTAGTGCATTGATGGACAGTTGTTGGCATGATCATGACCACTGGTGATAATAACGAATATCCTTGGCCAATAGTGCATGGATAATTCGTGGATGTGATACTAACGAATATCATTGGCTCGTAGTGCATGAATAATTTGGTGATGTGGATTATTTATTGAGATGTGTTACAGAGATAAAATATTGATGATGAACTTTTAAATCATAGAAGATGGTAGACATCATGCTCTACTTGACTCTTCTAATGGATTGCTTGTGACGCCCCCAAAATTAGGTATACGTCACCCATCTTGGGTCGCCACTTACATGGTACATAAATTCAAATACAACTTACTAATATAGCGTAAGTGTACAATACTACGGCATAAAGCGTGTGAGTTTGAATACAAATATTGTCTACTAGATATTATACAAACTCAAAAGGAGTCCTCATTACAACTATTATCACACTATTTCACGTAGAATAGTGAGGACTACTAATGCTATCCTCTCGGACCATTACTCCGGTTCCCAGACTTCGTCCCGGCTATATTCTCATTTCAAGAAGAACGGTGAAAGAAAGGGTGAGCTCAACTAGCTGAAGAAGAAATATTATGACTAAGATAATGAGAATAAATTATCATTAGCCTTCAATGATGTTAAGCGATAAAATACAATAGACAACGGTTTAAGCTGCGGTGAATATGCAATCCATTAAAAGAGTCAAGTAGAGAATAAAATCTACTATCTTTTAGGTTTTAAAAGGTTTTCATCAATTTTTATCATTTGAGACTCAACTTAATAAATAAACCACCACATCTATTCATCCTGTACCACGGTCGAGGATTTTCATCAAATTATCAATGGTCATGATTATACCGAATCACCCCTGGTCATAATCATACCAAAACTATCCATCAACGCATTACAGGTGCCACCGAGGACTTTTATCACATCATTTATAACAAGCCGTGATTATAAGAATGATCCTTGGTCATAATCATACTAAGTTCATCTATGCACGTAAGCGAAGATAACATAATATATCATGAGGATGATGACAATGACATAATAATTCAATAAAACAAGTTCAAGAATTATTTTATCTAGGAATTAATAACGTCCAAATTGTCAACAAGAATCTTGTTTTGTAGAGTAAAATTCAAGAATGATCGGAAGAATATTTCCATGAAAAGATCTTTGGATGAAAACGCAAATATCAAGGATATTCTACTAATTTTATGGTGTATAGAAGTCAAAGTTTTAACCAACCTGGGTATAATAAAGAATGGAATAACAAAAGAAATCACCATGCATGCGGTACTTAGCATAGATGATAAAAGTTATTCAACGGCAGAATAATAATAACGGAACCGTGTCGTGAAATTCACCGACAGGATGATCCAACAGAATAATAAATGCTTAATAATAAACATTGGAACCGGTCCGGTGTAAAACACATGACAGAGGATATTCCAATGAGAATAATAAATGCGAAATAATAAACAATGGAACCGGTTAGAATTGTAAAAACACATGACGAGGATATTCCAGCAGAATAATAAAGAATGGAATAATGAAGAAGATCACCAAGTATAGGGGATTAAGCGATATCTGAGTTATTCAATGAGAATAAATAAGAATGGAATAATATAAGGATTTCACCAAGTATAGGGTATCACATAGCGTGTCGAGGTCATGTATAGGGTATGCCACTTTTACTGAGTTATTCCATGAATAATAATGAATGGAATAACAAAAGTTCTCTTCATGAATAAGAAAGAATAACACCCCTTATGGGTACAACAAATAATATCCCTTCTAGTAAAAGACTTTGGATATCAAAGTAGTGAAGTGCGAGAATACTCTTCTTCTTTCTCTATAGATTTTCTCTCTATAGCTTCTCTCTATAATTTCTCTCTCTAGAGTTTGGTGAATTCGTAAGAAAATAATGAAGGAATGAGCTTTATTTATAGGAAAATAGAATGCATAGTAATTAATCCATGAGCGGTCAGATTGATTTACTTTAATCGGTGGTCCATATTTAAAGCAAAATCTTTTAAATAAAATATCATATATTCTATTTATATAAAAACATTTTACTATGCAAACACTATGCAACACTATGCAAAAACACTATGCAAAAAACACTATGCAATACTATCGCATAATAAAATATAATATATTCTATTTATAGAATAACTTTAATAAAGTATTCTGCTTTTTTATATAAAAGATGTTTTACATTTTATTACATTAATAATCTGAATAAAACAAAAGCGTCATTATCATTATAATAATTCATATTATTAATCGTGATAATGGAATCAAATTGAGTGACTTCTCACATAAGCATCGATAATCAATACCGAGTGTCTTTCTTATGCAACCACACGTACATCGTACTTTTTACTACTGAAAGTAGTTCAACGGTATCCACGGTAAAACTTCCATTTGTTATTTCAATAAAATATTTTTGTCGTTTTCTCAATCAAGCAATAATTAATTACATTGTAGGGTCCACCAATGATTGGTAGTTTGTCACGAATATTCCCTGCTAAACCAAATATTCCAGACCAATCGAATATAATATAACCACTTGCATACTTTGCAAAATTTATAAATATTACCCACAACTATAATATTATCTCAAATTCACACCATAATATTAAAAATTATTTCGACAAAATTTAAATCTTTATTGATAAAATCTGGGGTCTCTGATCTCCCCTCCTTATGGAATTTAAGCCCTCGAAATTAGGGTGCGATACTGATATGATAAAGAAATGAGGATACCTTGAATACCTTTATCGTTGAAAACATTAAATTCATCTTTTGATCCATTGAAAATATTCATTAACAATTCATCTTTGCACTACTGGGGCAAAAGATATACAAGCTATAAAACCAATAATCTTTGAGGCCAGCGACTTAATAGTATCACGACCACGAATTATCCATGCACTTTCTTGGCGAGGATATTCGTGTTTTCAATCTGATCATGATTATACCGAATAATCCTTGGTCATAATCATACCAAGTCTATCAATGCACTACTGACCAAAGATGACTTTTACCACATCCATGAATTAATATTTCATTGTTGAGACTCATTTCAATAATTAATCCATATCATCGAATCATCCCCACTACTCTGGGCCGAGGATATTCATTAGTATCACGACCACGAATTATCCATGCACTACTGACTTTAGATAATCGTGTATTCATTAGTATCCACGACCACAAATTATCCATACACTACGGCGAAGATAATCGTGTATTCATTAGTATCACGACCACAAATTATCCATGCACTACTGACAAAGATAATTGTGTATTCATTAAGTATCACGACCACAAATTATCCATGCACTACTACCAAAGATAATCGTGTATTCATTAGTATCACGACCACAAATTATCCATGCACTACTACCAAAGATAATCGTGTATTCTTTAGTATCACGACCACAAATTATCCATGCACTACTACCAAAGATAATTGTGTATTCATTAGTATCACGACCACAAATTATCCATGCACTACTACCAAAGATAATCGTGTATTCATTACTATCACGACCACAAATTATCCATGCACTACTACCAAAGATAATCGTGTATTCATTAGTATCACGACCACAAATTATCCATGCACTACGACCAAAGATAATCGTGTTTTCAATTACGGTTATGATTATACCGAACAATCCTGGTCATAATCATACCAAGTCCATCTATGCTTCTGTGCCATGAGATGACTTTCAACATAATATAAACATGAGGATAACGATATAAAGAATCAATCAAATGAGATAAAGGATAAATATTAAACATTTATAATATAATTTATCCGAGATTCAAGAATATCCCCATGTTATCAATCACTTAATAATCTCATAATCTAATATCATTAATATTATAACAATATTTTAATCACTTCTTAAATTTATAAACAATTTATCTCAATTGTTTACGCTTTACCATATAATGCATTTAATCATTCAAAATGCCATACTCATAAGATATCATCACCAATTATCAAATCCTCATCAAAAAAAATATGCATATACTACATATAGGATTCTCTAGCCATAAAATCCTATTTTCAACTTTATTCTTCACATAACATATATTTAACTCATATGTTAAGTAACTAAACTATTTTCATGAAAAATACCAAATCAGTCCCAAATATATTTTTTTTCAGGGATTTAGCATAATATAGTCCCATAATGAACATACATTTTTCTCGGAATATTTAAAATTCATTTACTATTTTTCAAAAATTAATTTCTAATTAATTCCTTAAGAAATTAGCTACCTCAAGGTTAACTTCAGAAATTCCCAAATCTTGGCAGGACCTTACCCATGTTAATGTGAGCCTCCAGTTTAAATTTCATGGTCATCGGAGTTATAGAACTCCGGTTATAGCGTTTTAAATCGGGAAAACCTAAATATTGAAATAGTCATAACTTGCTCATTTTAAGTCAGAATGAGCTCATTTTTGGACAGGAGGTACTTTATACCATATACCTTCATGTCCCAAAAGGCCAGAATTTTTCACATAAATTTGGTGGCCGAAACAGCCCCTCTAAAATCATGGCAGCAGCTTTTTCGATTTTTGCAGCTTTGCACTCCTTTGCTAAAATCAGTCCACACAAAAATCTACAACACCTTTTCCTATAATTCTACTTGGATTAGTTAGGTAACTCATAGATCTAACTCTAGGACTTGACCACACTCAAAAATTCAAAATATATTAGGAGATATGGTCAATTGAATTTCATGTTACGTTTTTCACAAAATCTGATTTTCAACTCTTTGTGATTTCTAAGAAACTTTCATGTTTTCACATACTAACCAACATAACTCATCATAACACTTACTAATACCACGTATACCCATGATTTTTATTAGTCCAATGCTTTTATTATGACTTTCATCATAATCCACGTAAACAGATCCTTTTAGTTGAAGAAATATTTAAGGGTTTAAGAAATGGGGTTTTGTACTGGGGTCAATACAAAATTCGATCTCACGCTCTAGGGTAGGCTAGAAAGTCTTCAAGAATACGTCAAGAAATTTATTAATGATAGAAATATCATTCAAAACTGCTACTCTTGTCCAAGACTTGGATAGTACGTCACATTAACACCAACTGTGACTTCTATCCCTTAACTTTGGATAGCACCTCACAATGATACCTATCAACTTGCCATCTTGATCACAGCGTAGCCTCTGAGAAAGTCCGGCGGTGCATTCCACACAAGGAAGTCAACAACGAAAGGATCGGGGCTCTTTACTTATGGCTTGATATGACGGTGATTAACTTTAGGATTTGGTTACTTTGAATTAAGTATAACGGGTTGGTTAGGAATATGAAAGCTAACAACCTTACAAAAAGAATAATGAGTAGTTAATCAATCGTTTTCAAAAATTACCTCAAAGGCAAGTATTTTCAAAGAGATAAGATCGACAAGTAACGTGAAAGTGTTTATTTGAAACAACAAGATTAATAAGCGATTGGAGGTAATGAAGGTTTCTCCCAACGAAGTTTGATAGATAAATCAAAGTCTAATTTCTCGGAAGTCGAATTTAAGCGTTGAGCGCAAGCAAGAGAGATAAAAGAATGGGTAGAACCGGTATGTAATAAGGTATAGACTTGCAAGAATTTATAATTAACTAACTTGAAGTGCTAACTAACCGTTCGGGTTACCCACTTTTTGAGAAGTCACGAAAAACGCTCTTCACGAAACCACCGACTTTGTTTTGTCCGTATCGCCTTTTGGTGCCACTATCCCGGTGGACTTGACTTCACTATATCGACAAAATTGAGCTAAATGACCTTCTCTTCTTGAAATTTCCACTTCTATTATTTTTGCCATGATTACCACCGAAGTGGTTACCATTCTTAGCATGATAATTTCCCCCACGATGGTTATCATTGTTCTGATAGCCGTTGCCACCGATATGATTATTATCGTGTTGTTGGTCGTTACCTTTTGGTTGGTGACTCATTATCGCGCTCCAATAAGCGAGCCCCTATTCACAACATCTAAATACAAACTTTGTCACAAAACAAGGGTTAATTAACATATCACATATTATCCCTATACTCTGACCGACCAATTTAAATAACAAATAAACTTAGGTAGGTCATACTAGCGAAAGAATTCCCCGTCTCTCCCCTCCTAGTTCTTATCTCACATTTCAGTCAGGGATCATATCCCTAAGCTACGATACCATTGTGGCGCCCCCAAAATTAGGTATCGTCACCCATCTTGGGTCGCCACTTACATGGTACATAAATTCAAATACAACTTACTAATATAAGCGTAGGTGTACAATACGGCATAAATCGTGAGTTTGAATACAAATATTGTCTACTAGATATTATACAAACTCAAAAGGAGTCCTCATTACAACTATTATCACACTATTTCACGAATAGTGAGGACTACTAATGCTATCCTCGGACCATTACTCAGTTCCGACAGGCTCGTCGTCGCCTATGTTCTCATTTCAAGAGAACGGTGAAAGAAAGGTGAGCTCAACTAGCCCAAGAAGAAATATTATGACTAAGATAATGCGTAATAAATTATCATTAGCCTTCAATGATGTTAAAGCGATAAAATACAATAGACAACCGGTTTTAGCTCATAGGGAATATGCAATCCATTAAAAGAGTCAAGTAGAGAATAAAATCTACTATCTTTTAGGTTTTAAAAGGTTTTCATCAATTTTATCACGAGACTCGATTTTAATAAATAAACCACCACATCTAATCATCCTCGTATTACCCACAGTCGAGGATTTTCATCAAATTATCAATGGTCACGACTATACCGAATCACCCTGGTCATAATCATACCAAAAACTATCCATCATCGCATTGCATTACAAGCCAACGAGGACTTTTATCACATCATTTATAACAAGCCGTGATTATACTTAGAATGATCCTTGGTCATAATCATACTAACTTCATCTATGCACGTAAGCCAAAGATAACATAATATATCATGAGGATGATGACAATGACATAATAATTCAATAAAACAAGTTCAAGAATTATTTTATCTAGGAATTAGTAACGCCCAAATTGTCAACAAGAATCTTTGTTTTGTAGAGTAAAATTCAAGAATGATCGAAGAATATTTCCATGAAAAGATCTTTGGATGAAACGCAAATATCAAGGATATTCTACTAATTTCATGGTGTATATAAGTCAAAGTTTTAACCATTTGGGTATAATAAAGAATGGAATAACAAAAGAAATCACCGTGCATGCGGTGCCAGCATGAAGACAAGGTTATTCAACGAGAATAATAATAACGGAACGGTCGGTCGGTGAAATTCACAATCGCGGGATGATCGATAGAATAATAAATCTTTGAATAATAAACAATGGAACCCGGTCCGGTGTAAAACACACGCATGAGGATATTCAATGAGAATAATAAATGCTGAAATAATAAACAATGGAACCGGTGGGTGTAAAACACACGATGAGGATATTCCAGCAGAATAATAAAGAATGGAATAATGAAGAAGATCACCAAGTATAGGAGATTCAGCGTATCTGAGTTATTCAACGAATAAATAAGAATGGAATAATATAAGGATTTCACCAAGTATAGGGTATGCCGCGTATACAGGTCATGTATAAGGTATGCCACTTTTACAGGTTATTCCAACAGAATAATAATGAATGGAATAACAAAAGTTCTCTTCATGAATAAGAAAGAATAACACCCCTTACGGGTACAACAAATAATATCCCTTACCGTAAAAAACACTGGATATCAAAGTAGTGAAGTACCAGAATACTCTTCTTCTTTCTCTCTATAGATTTTCTCTCTATAGCTTCTCTCTATAATTTCTCTCTCTAGAGTTTCAGTGAATTCGTAAGAAAATAATGAAAGAATGAGCTTCTATTTATAGGAAAATAGAATGCATAGTAATTAATCCATGAACGGTCCAGATTGATTTACTTTAATCTGACGGTCCATATTTAAAGCAAAATCTTTTAAATAAAATATCATATTTTCTATTTATATAAAAACATTTTACTATGCAAACACTATGCAACACTATGCAAAACACTATGCAAAACACTATGCAATACTATCATAATAAAATATAATATATTCTATTTATAGAATAACTTTAATAAAGTATTACATTTTATATAAAAGATGTTTACGTTTTATTACGTTAATAATCTGAATAAAACAAAAGCGTCATTATCGCTATAATAATTCATATTATTAATCGACAATAATGGAATCAAATTGAGTGACTTCTCACATAAGCATCAATAATCAATACTGGTGTCTACTATGCAACCACACGTATTCATCGTACTTTTACTACTGAGGTAGTTCAAGCGGTATCCACAGTAAAACTTCTACGTTATTTCAATAAAATATTTTTGTCGTTTTTCTTAATCAAATGATAATTACATTAATAGGGTCCACCAATGATTGAGTAGTTGTCACGAATATTCCCGCTAAACCGAATATTCCCCGACCAATCGAATATAATATAACCACTTGCATACTTTGCAAAATTTATAAATATTACCCACAACTATAATATTATCTCAAATTCACACCATAATATTAAAAAAAAAATTCGACAAAATTTAAATCTTTATTGATAAAATCTGGGGTCTCACATTGCTTGTTCCGCTTCAATTAAACTTCTTGTCTATTGTATTCTATAAGTTTTTATACTGTTGAAGACTAAGGATAATTTATTCTATATTATCTTATTCATAGTTTTCTTTTCTGGGCTAGTTGAGATCACCATTTTCTTTCATTGTTCTCTTCAGGAAATGAAAATATAGCTAGGACTAGTTGGGAAATGGAGTGATGGTCCAAGATGATGGCTATAATAGTCCTCACTATTCTATAAAATAGTGTGATAATAATTGTAATGAGAACTCCATTTGAGTTTGGATATTGTTTACGAGACAATATTCGTGTTAAAACTCTTAGCTTATGTTTTGTCGTATTCTGCACGACAATTAATAATTGTGTAAATTAAGTTTGTATTTAAATTTTATACTATGTATTTGGCGACTCAAAATGGGTTGTATTGACCTATTTTGAGGGCCTCACATTGGTGATTTAAAAGGTAGTATTTTTTTGATGCGTTAAGTACGGAGGTTAATAAAATGGATTATATTAAGATTACGAACCAAACCTTTTTAGCTAAACCATTAAGCACGAGTTGTGCTTCAGTAAACCAATAAAGTCTTATATTATGTTAGCATGAGCTGCCTCTTTATGGGATTAGCAAGATGAAACCTCACATGTATAGTAGGAGATGTCCTTATAGTATACATATAGGCTTATTACTAGGTTGGGCTATAGCGTGGGAAGCAAGGAATGTTATCCTATAAATTAAGAGCTCCCAACAGTCCCCTGTTTTCCCTTTTTTCTCAACTGATTCCTCTCTTTGCTAAGGCTATTATCGAAGTGCTCCTCTCTAGCTAAACACAACCGATTTGTTCCATATAAATCTCCAGTACCTATGCTCTGCTAGCACAAGGAAATGGAATAAAAACTGGAGCTTTGATATTCGTTGAGCGGTGAAGTTCAGCTTGAAAGATAACAAGAAAGCTTAAGTGAATGAATAGAAGGTAATATAACACTATTCTAAAAAGTCTTTATTAAGCTTAAACTAATTAATTTGCAAATGTGTTAGTTATTCATATGTATAGCCGAATATTGAATTGTTATGATTGGAAATTTGAATAGAGGAGATAGGTTGGTCGTGTGGTGATATAAGGGAGCTATAATGGAATTGTAATACCAACAAATAGCTAAGAAATGGGTAGTTTAAAATGGCGCACACCACTTGTTTGTCAAAAGTCCTCTATGGACTATTTTGACTAAAAACGAAGAAAGAAAAGAAGCCAAAGCTAAGATTGTATGTAGAAACACTCTATACAGTTAATTAAGAGTTTTAAGTAAGTTAAATTAAATAAAATATGGCAAGTTTGTGACTCATAAATGAATCATTGATAGAAAAGATATGAAGTATTGAGACTTAAGCTTTTAATACGTTTACACATATTATACAAATCATATAATAAATATGATTCTGGTATAAAGAAGAATTGTAAAGGTTGCGATTCAGGGAATGCATGAATGGAAAGAAAGAAAAAAAATTATTCCACATTTTTAGCTATTTTTACATTAAATAATGTTTTAAAGCTAGAAGAGGATAATATTAATGCATAATATCGGGGAGAGAAATTGTCTCAATTTTGGGGGCGTTACAATTGGTATCAGAGTTGTATGTTATAAACCTTATGTAGGCTATAACCGTAGAGATAAGGATAAAGAATAAACTCAATTAGAGTTTAATTTGTTAAGAGATGAATTTGAGAAATTCATTATTAAGTAAATAAGATTCAAAGAAGAATCTTGAAAAGTTATAAAGATCCAGAGTTACATAACTCTGATGTTAAAGACAAAAAGTAATATTTTATAGATAGAGTCTATAAGACTGAAACTATAAAAGGGAAAGCATATCGTAAAATAAAACGATTATAGAATAGAAAAGAATCGTAATATAATACGATTATAATAAGAGATCAGAACGCGATCTGATAAGGTCATAGCAAGAGAGAGGATCAATCGAATGATTGAAAATTTTATAGCAAAATTGTTGTATGTAAGTTGTACTATGAAATGGTACTATGCAAACTCAGAAAAGAGTTGTAGATGATGAGATACGGATTAAATAAAATTCGTATTGAGTAAGGGAAAGCTAGAATTGTGTGGGACTTCAATTGAGGACTCATGTGATAGCTGAGTTGTACAAGCCTTTGTATGGGAAGAAGTTTTGTGCTTGGTTTAACGATCACTTAGTCTATCACCTTGATAATCACTGAAATATTTGTGTCATGCTATTTGCTATATACATGTTGAGAATGTGATTCTTTTCTCATGTGTATAACGGATAGGTAGAGAATATAAGGTTAGGTGCGAGTTCTTAAAACTCATACTTATGGTAAGTTTGTGACTCATAATCGTATGATATGTTTTTGAACCCCTAAGCGTATGGACAGTTCCTGATTGGTTCTTGGACTACGTATTGCTAGGACAAGTTCCTAAACTCATATTATTGTGGTAAGTTCCTGAACTCATGATGTGTGGCAAGTTTGATGAACTACACTGGGTATAGAAAAGTTGTGGAAGAAGAACTGAGAATTTTAAGTATAGTAAGCTTGAAGTATGATAGAAATAGATAGAATTATTAAGAAATGGATCATTAGAGAAATTGAAGTTGATGGTGGAAGCATAGGTATTCCAAATCTTCTAGCCATGCTAGACTTCAAAATTTTTGACATCAAGCTAAATTCGCACTATGGTGCCTTTAAAAAAAATTAATTTTGTTATCAGTAACATACGGTGACAAAGGTTTGTATGTGGACTGTGAGCCACTAACATCTCGTTATCTGTTACGGAATGATAACACTAAAATTGATTTTCAATGGTTTTGAACCGTTTAAAGAAGAGTCTATGCTAATTGCTTCGGCTAGACAAAAATAATTTGAAATATATCAAAGTGTATTTTATATGTCATCAATGCATCATGGAACCTAGTGCAGAGATGATAAAAATGATGGAGTCATCAATGCAGTATTACCTAGTGTTGGATGTGATCTAAGGATCGTCAGCCCACTATGGTATGATATAATATGGCAAAGTCACAAAATAACGAAATCCCCAAACGGACTATAAATATAGTACGGAATCATAACGTCATAAAATGATTTTCAGAATTTTAAACCAGTTAAAGAAAAGTCAATGCCGATTAAAGTAGCTAGACAAATGTTTCGATTGATGTTCGAATTATTGATATGCGTCTAAGCTATTTGATTCAGTTAGGCAAATGTTTATGAAAATTTAAGTATTTCTTTGAGAATTTATCCCAAACCAAATTATTTTGGTGCGGAATCTTATGTTAATTCTGAGGTGAACAATCTCGATTGGATAAAATAATCCAATCTAGTAGCACAAATAGTCGCTAAATAAGATTGATACGTTGTGCACGACGTAGGGTACGATAGGCTGATCACCTAACGTACTCATATTAATTTTTACTAGGTTGATCACCTAGTACAACATGTTACAGAATTGGATGCGGTGAATACCGTTAAACCTGAGAGTTCATGGTCTATATAACCCCTCAGCATAATATGAAAAGTTTTTAACTTCTTAAAAAGGGTAGCAATGGTTGACTGAGATGATAAAAGAGAAATCCTCAGAGGATGAAATGTAAAGGTTAAATTGAAAACCTATTTTTGGTGAGTAGAAAAAGCAAAGATTAGTAGACTGCAATTTCGGGAACGAAATTCTTAGAAGAAGGGGTGAATGTGACAACCCAAAAATTTTAAAAAAATCTTAAATGATTAAATGAAAGGTTTTTAAAACCTAGAGTGAAAATAGATGATTTATTTAAAAATCTATATGGTTTAATAATTGAAAAAGATTATGTAATAATAAATATGGCAAGCCATTTGAAGAAGACTTATTGATTGTAGAAATAGTAAAAGAGATTTAATAGACATTAAATTAAATGTCTAAGTCTAATTTATGAGTATATAAATTAATTTATGATTTATGAAGGATATGTATGTTTACGTAAGATGGTAAATATATTAAATTATATTTCTTTATATGTAAATAAATTGATATAAACAATTTATAATGTGAGAAAATAAAATTATAAATTATTTTCGATATGTGATGTGTGCATGTTTGGTGTACCTTGTAATGGGGAGTTAATATATATATATATATATATATATATATATATATATATATATATATATATATATATTACGCAGGAAATAAAATTATTGGGAACAATTTGAGTAATGAAGCAAAAAAAATGAGTTAAGCATATAATATTTATATATACTTTACCCAAGAGTATTAGAATAAATTCTTATATAAAATTAATTTAATAAAGAAAAGATATTATATTTATCATAATATCTTAAGAAAGTAAATAAATTCTTAATTGAATTTATGATAATGATGTAAGGATATTATATTATAATATCTTGGTTATGTAAATAATTGTATTTACATAAGAAATTATGTATAGCATATTTATTTTACAATTATAAATAAATATGTAATTTGAGTATGATATGTTATATTTTATATAATTTATATATATCAAAGATGGGTTATGTAAATTATATGATTCCAAGATGGTAAAATAAATTAAGGAGATTTATGTAGTAACTTATTTGATTAAATTAAGTTACAAAGATTCGGTAATTAAATAACTTAACAAAAGCAAGCTAAAGATAAGAGAGGGAGAATTGTGTGAGTTACGAAAAATCTTACGGTTGAAAACCTAATATTTGAAATTTAAGAAAATATCTTAAAGAATATGCTAAGGAATAAAGAATATCCCAAAAATATGCTAAGAATATGCATTTGCAAGCTTTTAAAGACGAAGGGGATGACTATAGAAGACTTAAGTTGGGTGACCAACTTATAAGAAATTGAATTTATATATATTCATTTTTAGCCAAATTGGCTAACTTTAGAGAGAGAAAGAGAAAAGAGAAAAGAGAAACAATTTATAATGAAAAGAATATAATCTATTGTGTATTACAATAATTTATGGAAAAGAAATATGGATTGATTTGTTCCATCATAAGAATTTATTTTAATTATAAAATTTAGTTTCATAATTAGTGGAGTAATTTTATACGTATTATAAATGTATGAATATTTAATTTTGATTATTAATTGGAATACATGGAATTATAATGCATAAATTAAATTATGGGTATAATGTAATATGTGTAATGTAAAATAAATAATGTACATATATGCATATAGAATAAGTGCTGAGAATTTAATAAAGAGTCAAATAGATTGCTGAGTCACATTAGGATTTCCTGAGAACATTAGAATGACACTAAGCAAGTTTATATTTGATAATGGGGGAGAGAAATAGCCTAAAAGTGCTTATACCCAAAATCAATTCTTAGATATACATTTATCTTCATTTCCGTTTCATGCTCTTCCTTTCCCAAATTGTTTAAGCCTTCACTCTTCCATAATTACCGAAATCACAAAACTCCACCACATTTTTTCCAAGGAACTGAAATTATAAGCTGGAATTGAAGAAGAATTGGAGCAACTCTTACCAAAGAGAGGAATCAAAATCAAGTTTGAAGCGAGATTGAAATATTAAAGCAATTCAATTAAAACAACCAACAAAGAGGTATCTAACCTTTACCTGTCAAATTCATGGAAATTAGAGTATTAGTGTCTTATGGTTAGTAAATTGTTGTGTTCGAATATGTGAATGGATGTGATGAAGATGTTTCATGAATTCTGCAACAATACAAAAGAATTTCCACGAAATTCTTGGTAAGAGTTATAACTAAAAGCTTGTGAAATTATGGAATTAAGTCATGCCTTCTAGATGTTTGAGAAATTACCTCAAAGAGGTTTAATGCCTTGAAATGGAGAATAAAGCGAAGCTTGAGGCTAGGTTACATTTTTATATATATATTATAATGTAAACTAAGTTGATTGAGTGAATCAAATCAATTTCAAAATAAGTTTTAAATAATTTCCAACATATGAGTGTAAGTGAAAAACTAGGGTAACCGCTGACCTTGAGGCCAATTTCAGGTCTAGTATATGTTTTCAGAAAATTCTGAGCTTTTGGGATACGTCCTTTATGCGATGTGTCACTATACACCACAAAATTTCCTATATTATCAGGTAATGATAACACATGTGCTGAACTCAATCTTTTCTTTAATTCTTGAAATCTTTCCTCACACTTCTCCGTCCAAACAAACTTAACTGCCTTCCTAGTTAAATTCATCAACGGAGTTGTGATCTTAGAAAAGTCTTGAATAAAACGCCTATAGTAACCTGCCAAACCCAAGAAACTTCTTACTACGGCGGTGTCTTTGGGTCGATCCCGATTTTATTCTGACTTGACTTTCGATGGATCTACCGATATTCCGTCTTATCAATAATGTGCCCAAGAAACTGCACACGTTCTAGCCAAAACTCACATTTCGAGAATTTAGCGTACAACTTCTCTCTCCTCAATGTTTCCAACGTCACCCTTAAGTGTTCAACATGTTCCTCCTTGGTCTTAGAATATACCAATATATCATCAATAAACACCACCACAAATTTATCTAAGAATGGTTTAAACACCATGTTCATCAAATCCATGAACACTGCAGGTCAATTGGTTAAACCAAATGACATAACTAGAAACTCGTAATGACCATACCGAGTTTTGAATGTCGTTTTCAGTATCTCGCTCAAGTCTCACCTTTAGCTGATGACAACCACTCCTCAAGTCTATCTTTGAGAAGTATCTCGCTCCTTTCAGTTGATCAAACAAGTCATCGATTCTCGGTAACGGATATTTATTTTTAATCGTGACCTTATTTAATTCCCTGTAATCAATGCAGAGCCGCATTGATCCATCTTTCTTCTTAACAAACAATATCGGTGCTCCCCACGACGATACACTTGGCTAGATATACTTCTTATCTAATAATTCTTGCAACTGTACCATCAACTCTTTCATCTCTACTGGGGCCATTCTATATGGGGCTTTAGATATCAGAGCCGTTCCTGGTGTTAAATCAATCACGAACTCAATCTCTCGATCTGGCGGAAGTTAAGGCAAATCGTATGGAAATACGACTGCAAATCTTTAATGACCAGCATCTCTTCTAACATTGCACTCTTCTTCTGTGTCTCGACTATGTAGGCTAAGTATCCTACATATCCTTGTCTCAATAACTTCTTAACTTGCATCACCGTCAGACAACTTGCTTGTCGAGGTGACTTACTGCCATAAAACACCACCTTTGACGAAGTCATAAGGTTAACACATTTCTTTTGGCAATCAATTACAGCCCCGTAATTGAATAACCAATCCATTCCCAGTATAACATCAAACTCCCCAAGTTTAATTGGTATCAAATCTACCATCATCTCGTGACCCTTTATATCCACCCTACAATTCTTGTATATAAACCTAACAGGAATCACTTCCATATTCGAACTCTCTATGCTTAAAGGGAAATCTAACTCTTCTTGAGGGAAATCTATATTCCTAGCAAAATCATCGGATATAAATGAACAAGTAGAACCCAAATCAAATAACACATAAGCAGTAATACCATTGATCAGAATGATATCTGACACCACATCCTTTGACTGCACAGCATCTTACACGATCATATTGAAAGTTCTGGAAGTAGGTCGGCTTGATTGTACTGGCCCAGTGATAGTTAAAGTACCACCACTTTTGCTTCCCTTACCTCCGCTTGCACCTCCCGCTATTTTTCTAGGGCAATCATGTAAGACCCCAACTTATTATAAATAAATTGAATTTTCCTCTATTCATTATTCTAAATTAATAAGGGTTAATTTGATATAATGATTTGGTTATGGGTGAAATGTGCAAAGTTTACAAAATAAGCAAGTGGTTATAAAATATTCATTTTTGTTGGGGAATATTCTTTTGGTCATGGAATATTCTTTTTGTCTGGGAATATTATTAAATACGGTATGACCATTCGTGGGGGCTCATAATGAGAATAAGCTGCCGGATGAAGAAAAGCGATAAAGTATGAGTTTTTATAAATAACGTACAGTAATTTTTCCGAATTAACTTTGTTGGAATATACGGTGGTTAAAATATAATAATCTGGCATTGGTTGCTTGTAAGATAGCTACGGTATTACGATATTATTGAATTATTGATTTATGCGTAAGAAGGCACTACTCGATAATTATTACGATGAATTCTTATTCGATATTTTATTTTATTGATTCAATAATTGTTGCGTTGTTAGTTTATATTATTATTGTTTCAATAATTGTCAATGCACGGTATTTTCCATTATCAGATCAATAATTCATATTATTTGAATAATATTATTAGACAACATTATTGGCAATGTCTAGAAAGTTCTGTCAAGGAGAGGTTAGGTCATCTAATTGCGCGCCAGTAAGGAGAAATCCTTATTGGAAAGCCTCTTCTTTCCTAGGAACGGCCTGATTGTCATAATTGTGATTCTGTAATATTATTTGTGAATAATTAATTATTGATTTATATGATAATGAAATATTTATTTGATATAAATGATGGATTTATTTATTTTATGTGGATATAATTGAAGGAATTAATGCTGAGGTGTTTTATCAGTATTTGGTCGGACTGGAAGTATTAAAAATCACCCGTTTGTGGATTTCAGATATTTTCGGTTTGGAATTTGGAAACTCAAAGCTACAAAGTTATAGAGAATTCGATTTCAGGCAGAATGGACATAAAATTCGTATTTTTCTGATAAACGGTCTATTTTCTATGAATTGTTGAAGTTTCGGAGAATAAAATAATTTTTATTAAATTATGGGTGGGACCCACTTTTATTCTAACACATGTGGGCTGCTAATTTGGGTCAAGGATGGCTGGTGGCTGAATTGGTCTTTAGGCATGCGTAGAAATGAGTTTTGTAATAATAATGTTTTATTAATTTAGTCTCATTTGGCGTTCTAGCATTTTCCTATAAATAGAGGGCTAAGTTAGAATTGAAAATCACACCAGAAACAAGTTTTCTCTCTTTCTCTCTTTATATTATCGAGCGTATTCTTGCAAGTATACTTTGAGTGTTCTTTATCTGGTGCTTGAGTTTGTCAAGACTATACTCGAAATTGATCGGAAATGCGGTTATTTTGAGGTAAGGGATGTTATATTCTTCTTAAATGATATTATTTTCTTCAATATCATTATCTTAGAAATATTGGTGAACTTTTTAATCAAATTTGGAACTTTTTGTGCCTGGGGTTCTTATTCACGTATCTGACACTATTCACATATAAGGCCTTTATTCACGAATACGTCACTATTCACCGAAAAGTGAAATTTCTTCTTTTTGTCCAAGATGTCTATTATGGTTACTATCTTTGATTGTATCCATGTTTTGGTCTTTATATTTGAATTCTGCTTCAAAATTGGTTATTATGACGTATTATTGATCTTGGATAAACTGTTATACGAATCCTTAATATTTATCCTTCTGTCTCACTGGATTCGTTTTCTCTAAAATGTTTTTCATCATCCTCAGTCCTAAATGATGATATTACTGAATATCTTTGGCCTGTAGTGCAAAGATGAATGATTAATTGATATCTTTGGCCCGTAGTGCAAAGATGAACAGGTGTTGAGATGAACATCACCAACTGGTGATACAAATGAATATCTTTGGCCTGTAGTGTAAAGATAACTATTTGATAAAAGATGTATATTGATTATTATTCTGAGGATAAAATATTGATGATGGACTTTTAAATCTTAGAAGATGGTAGAATTCATTCTACGTGACTCTTTAATGGATTATTGTTGTTTCCATTTGTATTTGTTGATCTAAAACTTGTTGTCTATTATATTCTATCAGATTTTTTCCTGTTGAGGACTAACGATAATTTGTTGTATATTATCTTAGTCATAATATTCTTTATTCACATTGAGCTCACCCTTTTCTTTTTTGTTCCATTTTTCTTCTCGGGAGGTGAGAACATAGCAGGATCGAGTCGGGGTATGGAGTAATGGTTCTAGAAAGATGTTTTAGCAGTCCTCACTATTTTTGTAAAATAGGGTTTGAATAATCGTAATGAGGACTTATTTGAGTGTGGATATTATGCACAGAAAGACAATATTTGTATTTAAACTCACAGCATGTATTGTCGTATTTCACATGACATTTGTATTATTGAAGTTGTAGTTTGCTTTATGTACCATGTATTTGGCGACTCGGAATGGGTGTTGTATACCTGTTTTGGGGGCGTCACAAATCACGAGCCACGTGATCCTTCGACCCGCAAGTGAAACAGGCTCCCTTTTTTGTATTAAAACAATTTGTCGCAATGTGACACTCCTGGTCATAATTGAAACACACTCGTTTACCCTTCAAACACACACCAGTGTGGTTCTTCCCGCAAGTAGCACAAGCTTCAAACTTCTTCTTTTGTTGACTTCCTTGTTGTCCTCCCGTATTTGAATTTTCATTCCATTTCCTTTTCTGGTTGTTACTTCCATTATTGCTTCCACCAGCCTTATTTTCACCCTCATTTTTCCTCTTCTTTTGTTCTTGATTATACTTAGTTAAGGCATCGCTTCCACCTTCCGCAATAATTGCCTTCTCCAATACTGATGCAAACGTGTTTAACTAAAACATTGAAACCTTGCTATACAGCCAGGGCTTCAACCCTTGTTCGAACCTTCAAATCTGGCCCTGCAATATCATGAACCATTTCATTCATACGATGAGTACTACTACCCAGATTGTGTACTGCTGTGATGCCACCATCTCTTCTCTACCCATGTGCCCACCAGCATTCTTCGTAATTTTTCATGAACCCAGAAACAAGTAAATGATAGTTTACCACGTCTTTGTCCATATAATTTACATTCTTATGCTTTAAACATGGACATCGTATCTTGTTCTGACAATTCACACATTTTGGGTGACTATACGCATACTCCAAAAACACTTGGCAACCAGCTCTAAATTCAGTTGTAGCACCTATCTGGGCACTTGACTTTCATCGTGCCATCAAACTACGGTCTGAATAAAGGTCCATGATACCACGATACCTACTACAGACAACATAAGCTTATGATTAATATTTAAGCATACTTGTAAACATATGACTTATATTTAAGCATACTATGCATACTTGTAAGCATATGACATACAATGCATAATTGTAAGCATATGACATACTATGCATATTTTTAAGCATATGACATACTTGTAAGCATATGACTTGATAGTTTAGGGTCAGTTTAAATGTAAGTCAGTTTAAGCATATGACTTATATTTAAGCATACTATGCATACTTGTAAGCATATGACTTGACTTGAGCATACTTGTAAGCATATGACATCGAATATATCATGTTTTCTTTCTTCTACTTTTTACTTTAATCTGTTTTGGGAAAGAAGTGTGTCATTCATGTTAGAAACTAGTACTTTCTTAGTTGTCTCCATAACCATCTGCATATAGAGCCAGGTTAGGTTATTTTACAAGTTACACATTCATATCAGTGTTGCCCAAACTAATTAGTTCAAGTTATACCCTATGTAGATATGAATTGCATCTTTACCATTACTTCGACATTGACTTTGAAATTGAAATTTATTTGTTCACTTCCCCATAAATAATACTTTTATTGTGCTTCACCTGTCCTACTGAATTGATTGTCAACTTGTCGGATAAGAAGCTCCATGCTGAAAATAAAGGTATGTATATCTGAAGAAGAATTGGAGGGAATGTTTGTTAAAGTATTAGTTTAATTTGTTCAAATTTATACAGGTAAGCTGAATGCATTTAAATGGGAATGAAGTAATCTCTTGTGTTATTTGATCAGAGAGTTGGTTGTCATCAGATTAATAATTTAAGTTGTCTCATTTATATGGTTTTGATTTAGGTATTGATTGATGTATTTTGAAGCCTAAAAGACTAACTAATGTTAAAAAATAGTGTTTCTAAATTTTATATATCAAATCTCCAGCCACAACTTTAATTTATCTATAAACAAGTTGGAATATTTATATTTTCACTCATTTCCTACATAGAATTAAGGAGACACTAATTCATATATACGCTTATGATAACTACAGTTGTTCAAACACCAAAATCAAGTATATAGTTACTCAACAATCTTATCCTAGAATTTAGAAGATGATATTCCCAAAGTTGTATAATCATGATCTCCAAAGAGATACCAAAGTTCAAATTTTTGTTTTTGGAAGAGAGAGGGGAGAGGGGGTTGGAAGTTTCAGAAATGGAACAATTCATTTAATTATTGGCGTGGTAGACTACAATTATCTGGTTTTAAATATAGAAGCATCATTAAGACCTTTTTTTTACCAGGCTAGTGTGTCAATCATATGTGCCTATTGTTCTGTGTAATTGAAAAAACAAACATCTTTCAAGACAAGGCTTGCCTTCAATAACGTAATTATAAACCATACAACCTTTCAATTAGACAATTTCACTTTGAAGTTGTAGTACCCTAGCCCCACATCGAAACATGTAACATGTGTGGCTTAAAAGTTCATAACATTATAATTAAAAGGGTTCTTTGATATGCTTTGAATATGCAAAGTGGAGTAACACAACAATTTTTAGATGAACACCCACACACGAAAATGTAGCTAAAAAGGGATTCTTATGGATGGTAACCTGTATTTTTTTGTACAAATATATACAAAATTGCAATTGCAACACACTGAGGTAACGAGGTCACTCGACCGCAATAATGATATTGCTCTACCACGCCTAGAAGTTTGTAGCCAAGTAGATTCAAAGAACAATTGTAATACACAAACTTGATCGAATTAAGATTGACCCATTCTTTATTTTCAATCTCTTTCTAATCTATATACAATCATATCATGAGTTGCAAGCTTAAATTTGGTGAATAATTACATTTTTGACATCTTACATTAAATTGATTGATTACTTGCTTGCTGATTCATGCCAACTTCAGTTACTTGAAAAATTAAAAAATATCATGGCAGGTAACACATGGTAGGAGGAAAGTAAATATAAAAACTCAGGCAAAATGAATATAGTAGTAGGCTTCTCTTGGACATACAAATCAAATGAACATTTCTATGAGCAAAAAATGTGTGCAAAGCACAATTCTAACACATAGAAGTACCCAATTTAACATATAATTAAGGATAAAAGTTAGTAAAAGAACTTAATTCAAGCACATGGAATTAGTACATGTGCAGGCAGCGGTGGCGCCAGCGCCGGTTGTGGTGGTAGTGATGGTGGCGGCGGTTTTTCCCTCTTCTCCCTCTTCTCTTCTACCCCTTCTCCCTCTTCTCCCTCTTTTTTTCTTGTTGTGTCGAGGTAATGATAATCTTTGGTTAAGCGAAATACATCGGCGACCACATGGTAATTTGTTTTTAATGATGTGGACTTATTAGCCGTCGGGGACGATGCGTTGATTGTATTTGTCGCATGAATGACCTATTACACCAACATTCACGCCAATTTTGGTGAGTAAATTTATACTGCGATTACTCGGTGTGCGTGCGATGCGTCACGATATTAACTAGTGTTGAATTCAAGTGCGATTCGTTGATATTGGTGTAATTACTAATATAGCGATCGCATACGTAGAAATTCATTAATAGTTTTTGGTCGTTGTTAGCCCATTTTCTTGTAGTGTACGCTCATCGGTATTGACTTGGTACGGAGCAAATCTCGCCAGCTCATTAAACTTCGCAACATACTCTGGCACATACATGGTTCCTTGCTTTAGTTCTAAGAATTGAACTTCCATCTAATTACGGGAACTCGTCGGAAAGTACATCTCAATAAACATATCTTTAAACCTATCCCACGCTACTATTCCCTGTCCCCCACGAACCTTATTCGCATGTCACCAATAGCTAGCTTCAGACTTTAACATTAACGTTACGAATGCAGTTTTTCGATCCTCACTAACTCTAGCAACATCGAAAACCTTCTCCATTTCCATGATCCAAGTTTGGGCTTTTACTGGATTCATAGATCCTTGAAACTCTGGCGTTCCAACCGCTTTGAAGTCCTTAAAAGTCGTGACTTGAGCTTGCGGCTGATTCGCAAGTGCTCCGTTAACAAAGTCACCAACTGCTGAACCGGGTTAGCGTTGGCCTAGTTATTGTTATTGTTAGTAGACCCCTCAGGAGGTGGTTGTTGGGGTGGTTGTCTTCTTCTAGGAGGCATTTTCTGTTAAAATATACGCTTATTAGATCACTATTCAGTTCCTTGAATATTTTAAAGTTTAACTTTAAACATGCTAAGATTAAAGCTTAACACACAACATTTCAATAAACTTCGACATTTTATTCATTCATAGTTTTCCAAAACATAGTAAGGATAACATCTCTGCTATCAACATCAACTTTCCTGAACTTGAAAAGTTTCAGGATTACATACTCATCTTACCCCTTTATTTATCTCAAAATAAGGGATTTATAATTTATTTAATCACATATTATTATTATTATTATTATTATTCCTATCTTGGCATATTAAGACGTCGAGAGGCTTCTCTACTCTTTTCTTCCATAATACGATACGCCATCCTACGATCTATCATGTACCATAACAAGTCTTTAAATTGAGGTGGGTAATAAAAGGCTCGATCCTGGGCCCTATCAATTGCAGAATGAAAAGTATAATCCATTTCATTCATTTTAGCCTTCTTCGTCTAAACCTTGGCTTCAACACGATTTGCACGCTGAGTAGCCTTCATCCAAGAGACTTTTGCTCTTGCACACTTAGCTAACTCCTCCTTCAAGTCATCTTTTAGCTTTTCAACTTCAGCCTTCATCTTTTCATTCTCTGCCAATAACTCTTTTTGATATCCCTCTGTGTGAACTAGGTTCCATTCCGTGTTCCCAAGTCGTGAGTCGAGTTCCTAAATCTCCACATCCTTCTGCTCTATAGTAGCCTGACGCATGTCAGCCAACTCCTTCAGCTCCTCAATCTTATCATGTAATTCTATGTTTAAGTCATACAGCTCATCATACATCTCAGCTGATATGGAGTTTGGTAGAAACTCCACAGGATCCTCTGCCTCATCCTCTACCTCTATCTCCTCAGAGTCCTCCTCCTCAGGATCAGACATAGACTCATTCTCCTTTCCTTATTCAGCGACCAACAGAGAAGGCTTCCTCTGGATCAACTGCTCGCGAACTACATGGACATCTCGGGGCTACTCATCTATAGGCACCTGAGGTATCTCTTCCTTAACTTGACTGGATCCTTCAACGTTAGACATCTTGACACCAAAATACTTTTAATTTTTATTTATTACTTGATACTCTTCGATACTCGTGAGCACATAAGCACATATAGTCTTTTATTGTTTATCTTTAATGAATTTCTTCAATTCATTCCTTAGAACTCGATAAGAGTTTATCACCACTATGTTTTCTATCTTCTTAAAGGTTACTTCCTAAGGTTTCCCCCCACCTAAGGTTCATAACCTAAAGCTTTGATACCAACCCGTGACACCCCCAAATCCGGGTACTTCATTCCCACAGGATTTGGTGTTCACTATCCAAAACAATTACTTTCTATCTACCCATATTCAAGGATAAAGACATAACTTAAGTCAATCAATAAAGATTCATTAGCTATTCGAGGGTTCAACGCGATAATATAAGATTGAACAATGATACTTAAGTCAAAGATTGAATATCAGCAATATATAATTGAATAGAAATTGTATATAAAAAGTATTACATCCAAAAGAGTTAGAAAACTCGTTTGGGACAATAAAATTGAACAGTTTATACTTTGAGTAGCAAGAAACGAAAGTTAGGAACTTATTCAATAAAAGATTCAAGTTTTAAGAACTTGAATAACGATATCAAGTTAGGAATATGAAACTTGTTCAATATAAAAGAATTAGAATACAAGAGCTTGCATAATCGTAAACAAGGTAGACCCAAGAAACTTGATCACCATAACACTAACTTCATTGGTTTACTTTTCATTTTAGTCAAGTCTATAACTTGTTTATCTTAGGATCTGATTATCCTAATCATTCACATACCATGAATCTGAACTCCCAATCATATTATAGTACACAACATGGTGATTGAAAAGAAACTCAAATTCTCATGACATCTCATTACGGACCCTCATAACTTATTAATTCATAATCTATAGTTTCAACTCTATGATTTCAATATGTTATTATGTCTTATAACATGTTTTAGGTTTCTCTACAATCATTAAAATAAGTTAAGTTAACATTCCCCCAGCTATACTTTTAACAGCTCATTATTGGGTCTGATTGACCACTGGCGCGGCCACGCCCTAGCTACCCTTGGATCCAGCTCACCCGCGCCCAGAGGTAGCGCGCTCGCGCTCAACTCCAGAATCAGTTTTCCAGAACCACGAACTTAGACTCTGCTCTTATACAAAAATTCCAATTTCACAGCAACATGGACAAACCCACACACTAAAAATCTTACCAAAGCCACATATCATATACACTTAACCAGTTAACATTTAAAACACACAAACAACCACATTCTAGAGGATTAAAAATCATGTTTTTGCTATTTTCTTCAATTTCAACACATTTAGCGAATTCAATCACCAAAACTTTGTTTCTTAAACAAATTAAACCATTTCAATTGCATTGTTTTCATTTCTGAATGTATTAACACAATCTATAACAAGTTTACAGATTATCATATGATTCAAGCATAAATTTTAGTTTCAAAACAAACTATATTATACATATAACCACAAAAATCCAAATTTTCATTTTAAAAACATGCATACATGAATTTATCAAACCAAAATCGTTTCCAAACAATGTAAAACTTATTATAATCATCTTTCCAACATATACAACTATTATCTCAATAATCAACAATAGAAATTCAACTTTTCAATAAAATCTCAAGAACACAAAGCATGATTTTCATGAATTTCAACTTCTGACAATTGTTTCTAGATGATAACCAGTTGATTACATAAACTAATTAACACTGATAATTCAAATTCACACAATTTCTATACTAGAAATTAAGAACATGAAATTAGGTTTTTATACCTTCAATCTTTGATTACTGTAAAGAAGAATGATAGAGAATTGCTTGCTAATGTTTTCCCCTTCACTCTTGGTACTCCAATTCTTCTCCACTCTCTCAATTTCTTCCTTTGTTTCTCTATGTTCTTCTTCTCTAACTCTTTTTCTTAGTCTTAAAAAACCACGTAATATAGCCCAACTAAAACACTGTGCGCACAAATAAACTGATAAACGTGGTTATCAGTTTCATCAAGCCAAAAGTCCTTGGCTGTTACATTAACCAAACTCCACAAGGCTTTTTTTGGTTTGCACACTAATACATCCCCCTTTAATTTATTTTTATAATCCTTATATTATATAGTTCTTATGGCAGGCCCATCATACAAGTAATTTAATTAAATTCATAATTCAAATTAATTTTTGTCTTATAATTATAATTTCCATTATAGATTATAATTTTATTTAACCTCTCTAATTTAATTATTATATTATATTAGAATTAAAACGACATTATAATTATTAATAATTCATTTAATTTAATTATCTCATTAAATTATATCTTCAAATCATAAAATTACCATTCATTAATTTAATTATTATAACACATTTTAACTAAATTATTACACCACAATTTCATCAATTATTTATTTATCTCAATAAATAAATTAATTAAAATATTTATTTAATTCAATAAATATTTTTAAATTACATATAAAATCTCGTTTGTTAATTACATCATTCCCTCGTTAAAAGGATTCTGTCCCCAGAATCACAACTCAATAAATTCATTCGTTACAGCAGTTATGTATAGTTTAAAATATTGAATGGATAAAGAATGTTTATTCTGAAATGAGAATAGATATGATTCTAAAATAAATGAATCATTGATATAAAAGATATGAAGTATTGAGACTTAAGCTTTTAATACGTTTACACAGATTATACAAATCATATAATAAATATGATTCTAGTATAAAGAAGAATTGTAAAGGTTGCGATTCAGGGAATGAATGAATGGAAATAAAGAAAGAAAAATTATTTGGCATTTTTAGCTATTTTAACATTAAATAATGTTTTAAAGCTAGAACAGGATAATATTAACGCACAAGATCGGGGAGAGAAATTGTCCCAATTTTGGGGGCGTTACAACAGCAGTAGCTATGACGGGCGTTAGCTGGGGGCTCCCCTTGAGCTCTCAGTCAACCTATTTAAGATAGGCAAAAAACATTTAGCTAATCTGTTTCAAACTAGGGGAATAAATCAATTATATTAGCTTTAAAACTCAATATAAACATATCAAGAATATAGAGAATAAAGGTTGGTCAAAGGAAGGGATAAAGGAAGGGACTGCTGCTAGATGGCAGTAGCAAGTAGCTACAAATTGCTGTTATAACAGATTTGGGTAGACCAGTTTAGTTTCATGATTTAATTTTAAAAGTCTAACCATAAAGGGTGGTTTCAAACTTTTTAAATGAATGCGTATATAGAATATATGATGGGTTTGCAACTCAATTAGAGAGTAATTTAAAAGATGTCAACTAATTAATGAAGGGAAATCTAGCAAATTATAGGCTGCTATGTTTTGGTTGGGGCCGCGAGGCCAAGTGTGGCCACACCAAGCTTAGATGAGCCTCACAGGGGTAAGCCAAGTTTGGCCGCTGGCATAGAAAGATAATAGAGGGCTACTAAATTAAACCAAGTTATTGTGACAACCCAAAAATATATGAGACTTGTCTCGAATAATAAATTTATGAGACTCGTCTCGACTAATTAAATGAAGGTTTAAAGAATAAAATCTAGATTTGAAAATAGATGAATGATTTAAAAATAGAGGAATGATTAAAAATTTTGAAAAGAACTTATATGGTTTAATATCTAAAAGAGGGTAAAGAGATTTGAAGGTGAATGATAGAAATATTGAAGATATTAATACCTAAGAATAAGCAGGTAGTTATGAGCTAAAGCAAGTTAGATGAGACTTGGGCTAAGAATAGATGTTGTCCATGAATTGGATAGCAAAATAAATAAATGAAAGAGGTAGTAAAGTAATACCTATGTTAAGGTAATTCGATAAATTTAATCGATGAGAGAAATTTCGTAAGAGTTCAGTAGTGAACTAAACTAGAACGTTACATGAATAGTGATTCCGGCATGGGATCCTTGTAAGAGTGGAATGATGTAATATTTAAGGGATGAAAAGATAAGATAATATGAATAATCAATAAAAATGAAGTAAGTTAAAACTCAAAATTTGAGTTAAAAATAGATTTTTGAAGCACGGACTGCTCGGTTGCATTCGGAACGTCAAGTTTAGTCAAAAAGGGTTGTAAACACAAAATGTATCGATAATGACTTTTTGGTCAAAGTCAGCAGTTGAATTTTATGGAGAAAAGTCAAAATCGGATATAGGAATGGAATCTGAACACTTGGATTAGATATTTGAGTCCGGAACGTCGAAATTAGTAAGAATAGACTATAAACACAAAATGTGTCGGGGTTGACTTTTTGGTCAAAGTGAATAGTTGACTTTTATGGAGAAAATTCGGAGATGAATTTGAAGAAATGGATATGTCCATGACGTTGGGAGTGTCGACATTAGTAGGAATCGACTATAAACTTGAAAATTTGATTTTTTTTAGTCAGAAAGTCAAAGACGGGATTAAGCACGCAAAATGAGGCAATAAAAGCGGAACCTGTGACGCCCCCAAAATAGGTATACACCACCCATTCTGATTCTCCAAATACATGGTACATAATTTAAAATACAACCTTCATTTATACAATACGACAAACGTAAACTTAGAGTTTTAACACGAATATTGTCTTGTAGACAATATCCAAACTCAAATGAAGTCCTCATTACAATTATTATCACACTATTTCACAGAATAGTGAGGACTACTATAGCAACCATCTGGACCGTCACTCCATTCCCCGACTAGTCCCAGCTATATTCTCATTTCCTGAAGAGCACAATGAAAGCAAAGGATGAGCTCAACTAGCCTAGTAAAGAATATTATGACTAAGATAATGCAGAATAAATTATCGTTAGCCTTTAACAGTGTTAAACTGATAGAATACAATAAACAACAAGTTTAACTGCAGTGAAACAAACAATCCATTAGAAGAGTCAAGTAGATCATGATAGAAGAGTCAAGTAGATCATGATATCTACTATCTTCTATGATTTAAAAGTTTATCCTCAATTTTATCGCTAAGACTCAGCTCATTAAATAATCCACATCACTGAATTATCCATGCACTACGGGCTAAGGATATTCATTATTATCACATCCACGAATCATCCATGCACTATGGGCCAAGGATATTCGTTATTATCACCAATGGTCATGATAATGCCAACAACTGTCCATCAATGCACTACGGGCCAATGAGGACTTTTATCACATCATTTGTAACATTACAGGTCATGATTATACCGAATAATCCATGGTCATAATCATACCAATCAATAGTCCATCTATACACAACGGGCCAAAGATAACTTTCATCACAATATAAGCATGAGGATGATGACAATGATATAAGAATTCAATCAAACGAAATCAAGGATAAATATTAAAGATTTTTAATTTATCTAGAGTTTAAAAATGTCCAAATTGGCAACATGATAACTGCTTTGTGGAGTAAAATTCAAGAATAATATTCATGTATCAAAAATAATTTAGACAGAAAAGAAATCAATTTTCCGGGTGAATAGTACCTGAGTGAATAGTATCCCATGAATAGTACTTGGTGAATAGTACTTCGTGAATAGTACCCCAGCATGAAAAGATTAAAATTTAACAAGAATGTTTTTAAAAAATATTTTCGTGAAAAGATACTCGATGAAGCGTAAATTTCAAGGATATTCTACTAATTTCAAGGAGTATAGAAGCAATACTTTAACAAAATGAGTGTAGAATTCGAAATCTGAAACGAAATAATATTACTTACATACTACAGAGTATGGAAGAAAATATTATTTCTTACAAATATTGAACAAAAATAATATCCCTTACCTTAAAAGGAGAGTATTTCTGACTGGTAGGGCGGGGATATTCTTGAAGAAAATTTATACTATTTTCTACGCTCAAATCTTCCTTAAACTCAAAAGAAATACGCTTAATATTATAGAAGAAGAATTCTCTGATTCTAGTGTGATTCTTAATTCAAAACTAAGCATCTATTTATAGGTGAATGGCAGGATACTATTTAAATTTAGAAAATCATGGACTGCGCAGTGGAATTCACGGGCGTCGATTCACGGACGAATTCTGAAAAATTTTAATTTTACTATGCAGCACTATGCACACACTATGCAGTACTATGCAAATAATAAAATATAATATATTCTATTTTTCATAAAAAAACAAAACTTATAATATATATATATATATATATATAACTTATATATATAACAAAACTAAGATAACTTTCTATCGACGATTCTAAAAAATGTGTAAGTGGGAGTCCATATAATAAGCCAAATTTACAACAAATACTTTATAAAATACCTCTCTATTTATCTCAATTCACTTGGCTTCACAAAATACATTTTTAATAACATTCATCATTAATATTATAACTCACAATATTAATAACCAAATCTTTTTCGGGAAAGAGGGGGCTTTCTAATAAGGATTTGTCCTTATTGGAGCGCAATTAGGTGACCAAACCCCTTTCCTCGACAGATCTTTCTAGACATCGTCAATAATGCAAATAATAATATGAATAACTTTGTCATCTTAATTATTGATTTAATAATATAAAATATTGTGACAATAATTGAATCAATGACGTGAGATACTATGCAGCAATTATTGTGGCAATAATTGAATAAAATTAAGTGACTTCTCACGTAAGCATCAATAATCAAAGATATTGTACAATATCGTGCTACTACTATGTAACCACGTGTATTCATCGTACTTTTATCCTTTGGATATTTCAACGAGCTTAATCAGTAAAACTTTTGTCGTTATTTTTATAAAAGTTATTTTATCATTTTTTAACTCCTAATAATAATTCAAGTTATGGGTCCACTAACGATCGTGGTCGTCGCATTTAATATTTCCACGATAAAACGAATATTCCCTGACCAATCGAATATTTTATAACAACTTGCTTACTTTGTAAAATTTGTAAACCACAACTATAAAATTATAACAAATTCACACCTTAATATTCAAAAATGATATTTAGAGAAAAAATCATCATTATTCATAAAAGTTGGGGTCTTACAATCTCCCCTTCTTATGAAATTTCATCCTCGAAATTGGTGTACGTACCTGGTATATCGAAGAGGTAAGGATACCTTGATTTCATTTCAGATTCTATCTACCAGGTCATTTCCTCAACATCATGGTTTCTCCACAAAACTTTGACTTGAGGTATAACCTTGGAGCGTAGAATATGCTCCTTCTTATCTAAGATTTTAACAGGTACCTCTTCATATGTTAAATCTTCCGCTATCTCGTTTGGTTCTAACTCAATAATATGGTTCGGGTCTTCCACATATTTACGTAATATATATATATATGAAAAATGTTATAAACACGAGTTATACTTAGTGGTAAGGCGAGTCTATAGGCCACAGTTTCTACTCGATCGAGGATTTCAAATGGGCTAATGAATTGAGGATTGATTTTTCCTCTTTTTCCAAATCTTGTAACTCCTTTCCATGGAACAACACTTAATAACACATGATCTACAACATTGAATTCCACGTCCCTTCGATGAAGATCAGCATAACTCTTTTGTAGATCTTGTGAGGTTTTTATACGTTGCCGGATCATTTGAATCTTTTTCGTTGTCATGCGTACCAATTGTGGTCCCAACAACGTTGTTTCACCCACCTCGTCCCAACATACTGGAGAATGACATTTGTGTTCGTACAACGCCTCGAATGGAACCATGCCTATACTTGTTTGATAACTGTTGTTGTAGGAGAATTCCACTAATGGCAAGAACTTGTCCCAACTTCCTTTGAAGTCAATGACACAGAGTCTTAATAGATCTTCAAGGGTTTGAATAGTCCTCTCCGACTGTCCGTCCGTCTGAGGATGATATGCCGAACTGAATCGTAAATCTGTGCCCATAGAGTTTTGCAAACTAACCCAAAATTATGAAGTGAATCTTGGGTCTCGATCATAAACTATGGATACTAGCATACCATGTAGTCTTACAATCTCATTTATGTATATACGAGAAAGACGTTTAAGTAAATAAGTTTCTCGTATAGGTAAGAAATGAGCAGACTTGGTTAATCTATCAACAATGACCCAAGTTTATCGGATGTTTGTGACACCCCCAAAATAGGTATACACAACCCATTCTAAGTCGCCAAATACATGGTACATAATTTAAAATACAACCTTCATTTATACAATACGACAAACGTAAACTGAGAGTTTTAACACGAATATTGTCTCGTAGACAATATCCAAACTCAAATGAAGTCCTCATTACAATTATTATCACACTATTTCACATAATAGTGAGGACTATTATAGCAACCATCTGGACCGTCAGTCCATTCCCCAACTAGTCCCAGCTATTTCTCATTTTCTGAAGAGAACAATGAAAGCAAAGGTGAGCTCAACTAGCCCAAAGAAAGAATATTATGACTAAGATAATGCGAGAATAAATTATCGTTAGCCTTCAATGATGTTAAACTAATAGAATACAATAGGACAACAAGTTTAAAGCAGCGTGGAACAAACAATTCATTAAAAAAGTCAAGTAGATCATGATATCTACTATCTTCTATGATTTAAAAGTTTATCATCAATTTTATCGTTGAGACTCATTTCAATAAATAATCCATATCATCAATTATTATCCAAGTGCACTACGGGCCAAGGATATTCATTATTATCACATCCACGAATCATCCATGCACTACGGGCTAAGGATATTCATTAGTCTCACCAATGGTCATGATTATACCGATACATAGTCGTAATTATACCAATCAACAGTCCATCTATGCATTACGGGCCAAGATAACTTTCATCACAATATAAGCATGAGGATGATGACAATGATATAAGAATTCAATTAAGTGAAAGCAATGGATAAATTTTAAAGATTTATAATTCAATTTATCCAGAGTACAAGAATGTCCAAATTGTCAACATGATACTGCATTGTGGAGTAAAATTCAAGAATAATATTGTATCAAAAATAATTTAGACAGAAAAGAAATCAATTTTTATCATGAATAGTACCCCGTGAATAGTACCCTGTGAATAGTACTTCGGCATGAAAAGATTAAATTTATCAAGAATGTCCAAAAAAATATTCCAGTGAAAAGATAGTCGATGAAGCGCAAATTTCAAGGATATTCTACTAATTTCAAGGAGTATAGAAGCAATACTTTAACAAAATGAGTGTCAAATTCAGAATTTAAAACGAAATAATATTACTTACATACTACAGAGTATGGAAGAAAATATTATTTCTTACGAATACTGAACAAAAATAATCCCTTACCTTAAAAGGAGAGCACTTCTGACTGGTAGGGCGTATTCTTGAAGAAAACTTATACTATTTTCTACGCTCAAAACTTCCTTAAACTTTAAAGAAATACGCTCAATATTATAGAAGAAGAATTCTCTGATTTTGGTGTGATTTTCAATTATAAACTAAGCATCCTATTTATAGGATAATGGAAGGATACTATTTGAAAATAAAATTACGAATTGAACGATCGCTTGGATTCACTCGAGTCGCAACTGACCGTGAAAAAACTTTTTAAAAATTTGATTTTACTTATGCACTACGCTATCATCATTATACCTACACTAGGCAAATAAAATAAAATATATTTTATTTTATATAAAAACAAAATTTATAAAATATATATATAATCCTTTGCCCTCACCTGCAAAGGCACACACAACACAATTATCTTATATATATATATATATATATAATACTTATATATATATATATATTTGAATAACTTTTATCGATTATTTTGACAAATGAGTAAGTGGGGGTCCATATAATAAGCAAAACTTACAACAAATACTTCAATAAAAACCCCTCTATTTATCTCAATTTACTTGGCTTCTCAAAACACATTCATCATTAATATTATAACTCATAATATTAACAACGAGATCATTCAAGAAAGAGAGGGCTTTAGATAAGGATTTCTCCTTATCATGCCGCAATTAGGTTACCAAACCCTTTCCTCGACAAAACTTTTTAGACATAAATCGATAATGCAAATAATAATATGAATAACTTTTTCGTCTCAATTATTGATTTAATAATATAAAATATTATGACAATAATTGAATCAATAACGTGAGATACTATTCAGCAATTATTGTGGTAATAATTGAACAAAATTGAGTGACTTCTCACGTAAGCATCAATAATCAAAGATATTATACAATATTGTGTGCTACTATGCAACCACGCATATTACTGTATTTTATTCACTGGGTATTTCAATAGTTAACGGTAAAACTTTCGCTGTTAATTTTATAAAAAGTTATTTCTATTATTTTCTCACTCCGACGATAATTTTGTTGTGGGGTCCACCAATAATTGCGTCGTTGTATGAATATTCCCTGATAAAATGAATATTCCCGGACCAATCGAATATTTAATGACAACTTGCTTACTTTGCAAAATTTGTAAATATTACCCACCACTATAACATTATATCAAATCTACACCTTATTATTCAAAAAGATATTTTGAGAAAATTAAATATTTATTCATAAAAGTTGGGGTCTTACATATACACTTAAGAATTTCTTTCGTAACAACCTCTTTTAGAACCGGGTTTAACAGCCTTTGTGGGTCTCTCACAGATTTAGCATCATCTATTAAGTGGATCCTATGTTGGACAATGGCCATACTGATCCCCTTAATATCAATTATGCTCCATCCTATGGCTTCCTTATTCTCTCTTAGGATGGTCAATAATTCTTTCTCTTGTTAAATCGGAAGCAATGATCATATGAAGAGTTTTGGAGGGACCTAAATAGGCATATTTAAGATTATCAGGCAGAGGTTTGAGTTCTAACTCTGGTGGACTCTTTTCAAGAGGTTCTAAAGATTGCAAGAATGGTTGAGTCACGGGTTCCCATTTATAGTAAGACATTGATGTTGATGACTCTAGCATTCCATTAACCTTATTTACATATTTTGTTCTATCCCAATTTTGACCAAAATAATTTAGACAAAAATTAAAATTTTTGTCTTCTCCTGTAAGTTCATTGTCAGACATTTCCTGAATCATGTTCACTTCAACGGGTTGGTTAGAAAAATCACTAGGTTTCTTTCCCACATTAAACACATTTAAATCAATTGTCATGTTCCCAAATGTCAATTTCATTAGTCCATTTCTACAATTAATTAACGCATTAGAAGTTGCTAGAAATGGTCTACCTAAAATGACAGGAATTTGACCCTTGGGATTAACAACAGGTTGGGTTTCAAGGACAACAAAGTTAATAGGGAAGACAAAATCACCAACCTTAATGAATACATCTTCAATTATTCCTTTTGGCACTTTAACGGAACGATCAGCTAGTTAGAGTGTGACACTTGTCTTTTTCAACTCCCCTAAGCCTAAGGTTTGGTACACAAAAAATGGTAACAGGTTCACAGTAGCTCCTAAATCAAGCAAAGCTTTTTAAATTAACATGTCACCTATGATGAATGAAATAGTAGGACAATCGGGATCCTTATACTTCACAGGGACTTGACATGATAAGATAGAACTAACATGGGCTATTAGAAAAGCTTTCTTAGGGACATTAGTGGTTCTTTTATGTGTGCACAAATCTTTTAGACATTTAGCATATGAGGTAACTTGTTGAATGGCATCTAGAAGAGGAATGTTAATTTTCACTTGTTTGAACACTTCTAGAATTTTGTCCAACTGAGTTGACTGCTTGTTTGAAATAAGTCTTTGACGGAATGGGGCTTTTGGCTTAAAAACTTTTTCAGTTGATCACTCATAAGGTGTGGTTTGATCATGTTTTGACACATGCTTAGTGGATGACCCTACTGACTCAAAGTTTATGGGATTTTCAGGCTGGGTTAACTTTGAAGATGGATCATTAGATTCAACATTTAATTGTTTTCTCTTCTTCATTATCAATGCTAAAATGATTGTTAAAATAATTTCCAGACCTTAAAGAGATTACATAATTCATATGATTGACTTGGTTGTTTTCAAGTGAATTAACATGATAAGGTTTTTTAGTAGGGACTAGAAATTTTGGATTGGTCTCGGGTTAACTGGGAAGCTTACCATTCTCTCTTTCACTAACTGTACTGGCCAGTTGACTCATTTGAATCTTTAGGCGAGATAAGACTTGGTTAGTGCTTTGATGAGATTTTATTAAAGTTTCCACACTCTTCTCTAAGGTGATAAGTCTCCTCTCACTTTCATTAGAAAAACCTGGTGGATATTAAGGTGCTGAATTTGAATTTTGGTATGGACCAGGATTTAACTTTTGGTAAGGTTGAAAAGATTGATTTAGAGACTGATTGACCTGATTTGAAGAGTTATTCGGGTAGGTTCCTTGGTTCCATGCAAAATTAGGATGATTTCTCTAACCTGGATTATAAGTGAATGCAAATGGGTCATTCCTATGTCTTTGAAACATTGCATTGACTTGTTCATATTCTTTAAGTTGGGGTATGACTCTAGTTAGGACATTCCTCAATCACATGACTTGGTGAATTACACCTTAGACACAAAGGTGTTGGTGTTGAGACTTGGTTCACGTGTGATTGTCACCTAGTTTCTAAATCTTCAAGTCTTTTAAGTAAACCAGCCAACTTAGCTTTGGAAAAAATTGAATTGTCAATTGTATGAACACCCCTAGGATGAACTAGGTTTATCGGTCTCTCGGGTGGTTTCCCATTGCATGGTTTTTTCTGCTAAGTCTTCTAAAAATTCCCAAGTCTTTTCTCCAACATTATTCAAAAATCCCTCGACACATCGACTCTAACATTGTTTTTAATGGGATAGTCTAAACCTTCGTATGCAATTTGAAAAATCTCCATTTCTCAATTCCGTGGTGTAGGGTAATGGGATAACAAATTTTAAATCTATCAAAATATTTCCAAAAGACTCTTTTTCAAGTTGGTAAAATTGATGAATTGCAATCCTAATTTTAGCAGCTTTTATGATTTGGAAAATATTCTTTTAGAAATGTAACAATAAATCCTCCTGTGTTGATATGGAATTATTTGGTAGGCTATATAACCACTTTTTAGCATTATCTTTTAAAACAAATGTTATAAATCTTAGCCTAATTGAAATATCGACAATTGTTGAATTTTCATTAAAGCACAAACTTCCTCAAATTCTGAATAAATAAATATGCATCTTCTATCCCCGTGAATCTAAGTAACATATTTATAAAATGTGGCTTAGGTTCAAAATTATTACTACTTACTAGGTGGTAGACTAATGCATGAAGGTTGGGCAGAAGCGGGAAGGATAACATCTTTCCCTTTAAAGAAACAAATTTAGGCGCCTCCATTTTTCTTAAAGTGGTATCTTTTAAAGTGAAATTCAAAAATTCAAGTTTTCTCACTAATCGAGATGTTTCGTCCCTAATTCACACTTTTTGCATACACTACTAATCAAATAAGTACATAAGCTCCCAAAAAAACCAAAAAGAGGAAAAATCTTACTTCTAAGGCCCAACTATTCCAAGTTACACCGCAAGGTCCACTAAATTCAAAATTAATCATACCACTAGCCAGGTAAGTGTAAGAAAGGTGGGAGTCTCTCTGTAGATACGGTGACTAATTGAATAACCACACAATCTTTAGGCGTTTACCTTTTGAACCACTTGCCTAGACACCAGTAGTTTAATTAATTTAAAATTCAGCCTCCTCTTGGAGTTTCTTGTCCTAATTGAGCTCGAGAGTCCTAGGGGCCAACGTCTACTTGATTTTATTAGGTCATGATTATGCAAATTGAGTTGTTTGTGGGCCAAGAAATCTTCACCTTATCTTGTTACATGTTGTGCCCTTAATGTTAGATTAAATATGAAAATGCACAAATAAAAAAACTATAAACAAATAAAATATCCTAAAACTATGTGAATTACAAAAGAAGGAGAAATTTTGACAAACCTCAATCCTCCAGCAATCACCACAGTTTATATTTAACAAAAAATAAATAAATAAAAACCTAACAGAATGTGCTCTACGTGAGTGAATGTATGAATGCGGTAAATAAAAAAATTTAATAATAATAAAAAACTAAACTACTATATTTTTTTATTTTTAAAAAAAATATAGAGATACGAAAGCATCAAGAAAAAGCTAAAGAACAAAATCTTTATCTTTTCGCTCCTTCGATCCTCTTCAATAATCCTGAAAAAAAAATTAGAGTTAAAACTAATTCGAATAAATAAAAATTAAGGAATAAATAAAAATTAATTCTATTCCCCGGCAAAGGCGCCAAAAACTTGATGTGATAAAATTATGTACTGCAAGTGTACAGCGCCTATTGTAGGTTTGGCAAGTGCAGGTCGAACCGCAGAGACTAGATCAATTCTTTAATATATCCTTAATTAATATTTTAGGCAAATTAGAAACAAAAATGGTGGAGAAGATTTATGAACTAAATTATGCAAACTATTAATTAATAACGGAAACTATTAATGAGAAAAGATACCTACGAATCAGAATCCACCAAATATTAACATAATAAATAATTTCTTATTTCCTAAATTAATTACCAAATTATTTTCACTTCCCTTTAAAAATAATGATTCATATAATTAATATGGGCAAGCATAAGTTATAAAAAAATCATAGATTAACTATAACTTATCAAAACTTTGCAATCAATATAAGAATCATATGCAATTTATGCGAAGGAAAACATAAAGGCAAAAATAATTAGGCATTAATTTAGGAACAGAAAGAGAATATTATTATGAAATACTTAATTTCATCATCCTCCTAGGTATTAGAAATTTAGCTAGCCGTGAAATTAAAAACAAAAACAAATAATATTAGTACTACTATTTGCATGAAATGAGAATAATAATTAAAAGAGAATTTCTATTCTATCAATAAAAGAAAGTTACAAATACTCCCTTACAGTAGTTTCACACGTAATTGGAATAAGTCTTACTCCCTTCTACACCAGTGAAAAATTAAGAAAAAAAAATAACAAGTGGTATCTTTCTCTCTAAAACAAGAGACATATTTATATGGAGAATACATTTGTACCCTAATTTAGATTCATTGAACTTGGACAGTTTTGTTCCGTTTTTCCCTCATCTTTCTTCTTGACTTCCATCTCTATATGGTATTCATCTAAAAGTCATTTTTCATCTTTAAAGGTTAGATATAAATACTTTATTTGCTCCCAAAAAAACAAATGTTTTCTCCTACAAAACAAAATAAAATATATTAGTTAAATAAAATAAGCATATAAAATAATAAATATGGGAATATTAAAATGTATAAAAAATATGTATATCAATACCCCTTCTTCATCTTCTCTCTCTAAATCATTTTCGTCAATCTCCTCTTCATCTTCTCCCTCTAAATTATATATCAAACCCCTTTCATATGTCAATCTCTTTCAAAAAGATAATATACAATGACCTAGATATTTTCCCTTCCTGCAAATGGCCATATATATCGTGAGTCACATTGTGTTTTCCATTCCAACCACCTATATACAAGGTCATAATAATTGTATGCCGACTTAATTGGACAACGCATCAATGAAATATGACATCTCTCCCTCCCTCTCTCTCTCTGTCATCTAAATTTCATGGCATTTAAAATGGGCAGATGAGAAGTAAGGCTATATTTAATATTTTTCACCTAATTGATCCAAGTACAAAACCACAAAAAATTAGGCATGCATCCATCCTACACTTGGGCATTTTTAAGGTACTCAAATTATATATATATAGTTGTACATTAGTAATTATTTTATTGGTACTACAGACTTCTAGAAGTGTTGAAAACCTAATTTTTTGTTTAGCTCATTGTGTGAATGCAAAAATTATAGTGAACAAACGTACGGTTAACTGTAACCATCTGTTTCTCAAAAAAATACCTATATACATAAGGGTTCTACTAGAATAAAAAAGATGCATCTGAAGGGGAGAAAGAAACATATATAAATATATATAGGAGAAAAAAAAATATAGAACTAATGGCTTCAAAACCAGGGATGCTAACTGACTGGCCATGGAAGCAACTTGGAAGCTTTAAGGTATATCTAAAATGTGTCTTCCCAGCTTAGTCTCTTTTTTTTTCTTCTTTTCTTTTGTACTTTATTAATGACTGCCATCTTGATTATTGTTAAGTACTATTAAAGAAACTTATATTACATTATTATTTATGTTATAAGGCTGTCAATGAGTCAAATGTTGTACCTTGATTTGATTTGATTCAATATAATTTATTAGATTAAAGCTCTAGCTCATTTAGTCAAATGTTGTACCTTTATTTGATTTGATTCAATATAATTTATCGGATAAAGCTCTAGCTCATTTATTCACTGATAATTTGATCCATTGGATCAATATTTTAAATGGATCAAATCATGGATCTGATTTGATTTGATCCACTAATAAAAAAAAACAATAAATACAGCAAAAATCTTCACTAAGATCACAACAATTTTAATGGTCTAGTGGAACTGTTTGTTTTTCCAATAGTAGATGGAATCATCAAAGAGAATAAATCCAACGACTTTCTTGGTTAGGATATTTATATATTTCTCTAATTTTACGATTAGTGATTTTTTTTTCATTCAAATTCTGAAAAATAATTTTATTGACCCTAACATACATGAACTCTAACGAAATAATAAAAATGTCAAAAAAAATTAAAATATAAGATATATATTTGAAAAAGATTAAAAAATCATAAAATTGTGGTTTAAAAATATATGCATAATTTTGGAACACAATATTTTGTATGGACTCCAGTATAATTTATTGAATCAAATTTTTAATGTGAAAAAAAGAAACAATTCATACTTGGAGAGATTATTTAGTTAAGAAGAAGAAAACGAAGGAGGAGAAAGGAAATATTACAAAGCGAGAGAAAAGCTGCTGGCAGTTATTTTGATCTAGTTTAATCAATGTTTATGATAAAATCGTATAGTAAAAATAATCAAATTAATCTCAATCTATACTTTTTTTCTCTATATATATATTTACTCCCACTTCTAACTCTCACTTACTAGTAATACCACTTACTTATCTCTCTTCATAATTCTAAATTTATGTCATTACTTTTTTCTTATACTTATAATTATTGATAATATTAAAAATAATACACACACCCGTAGGTATAAGTTCCCAGGTGATTAGTTAGAATAATGTACGTGTAGGTGTGGTGCTTTTCATGGGATCGGGTCCATCGGGAAGTAAATGCCATTACTAACAACAAAATATACCTATCCATGCATGCATTCCAGGGGTACGTAGGTAAGGAGGTTATAATTAATATAGTATTCCAAAAGATGGCCACAAAATTTTTTAATAAAAAAAAAGTATAGTAAAAAATGGAGAATAGAAAAAGTTTTAAATTTATTTTGAAGTAATGGTCCCCACAAAATTATTTATTATATATATAAATTTATTTTATTTTTTGAAGAAAAAACTTGATTATGAAGTAACGTTTTTATTATCTCACAAATTTTTTTGTTTTTGTGTTGGTCAAGTATGTAATTATGGCACCATGGGTGGTCCATAGCATTTATTCGTTTGTGATGAAAGAAAAAAGCGAAAGAGACTTCACCAACTTTCTTATACTCCCCTTTATGTTGTGGAGGATGCTTCACAGCCAGATATGGATTTCCATTTCGCGTTATCAAACAGCCAAAGGCAGGAACAGGATCGTTGACAAGAGTATTGAATTTGATCAAGTTGACAGAGAGCGTGATTGGTAAGAATCTTGAATTCGATCAAGTTGATAGAGAGAGTAAGAATCTTGAATTCGATCGAGATTGATAAGAGCCTTGAATTCGATCAAGATTCATAAGTATTTCTACCTACCTATCTCTCTCGGGCAATTAAGACACGGAGACTCAATAAATAACTCGAGACTCATTATCAATTGATTTGAGTTGGATGCTTCAATAATGCTGATATGTACATGCCTTGAACATATTTACTATCAACTGCTTGGATATTTACTATCAACTGCTTGGATATTTACTATCAACTGCTTGGGGTTTATATATATAACTCGAAAGATTACTACACTCATTATATATCAATTGATTTTGAGTTGACAAATGTGTGAATTAATAGGTTTCTCGATATTAATAATAGTTTAGTTATTTAAACGTATTTACTATCGACTGCTTGGGGTTTATATATCAACCAACTAAGCTACGTTTGTCTCTCTCTGTCCATCACTTGCACTATATTTGTTTACTAATTTTGTGGTCTTAATTATGTGGCTGCAGGGATGATCAAATCTTGTTTACAGCAACTTTATTCTACATCTTTAATGTAACTATGGCTAGAGCTTCTCACCTACCCATTTGGAGGACTGATGGTGTTATTATCACAATTTTGCTTCATACTGGTCCTGTGGAGTTCCTCTACTATTGGCTCCACAGAGCTTTGCACCACCACTACCTTTACTCTCGCTACCATTCCCATCACCATTCCTCTATTGTCACTGAGCCTATTACATGTATATACATAATTAAAACTCCTTTAATTTTTTTATTTTTTTATTTTTACCAAAATAAAATAAATTTTAATTATCCTAATTTTTTTTATATACATTTTGGCAGCTGTGGTTCATCCATTTGCGGAGCATGTATCATATTTTTTACTCTTTGCCATACCCATGCTCACAACCCTTCTAAGTCAAACTGCCTCTTTGGTGTCTCTCCTTGGTTATATAACTTTCATCGACTTCATGAACAACATGGGGCACTGCAACTTTGAGATGGTACCAAAGAAGCTCTTCTGCATAATCCCTCCTCTCAAATACATCATGTATACTCCCACGTATGTTGTCTTCCTAGAGTTCCAACTTTCCATTGCAAACGACTAATTCTACGTGCACTGATAGTTGTTCATAGAGAAAATATTACTGATGATAATTCTAAATATAGGAAATTGATAATTTCACAACACTGATATTTCTACATGAAAAGTGTCGCTATAGATGTATAGCGACGGTGAAACCGTCGCTATAAGATCTATAACTACAATTTTTATATGAAAATATCATTTTTTGTCGTAGATTTATCAGTTTCCTAAATATATTGAACTTGCTTACTATTTTCTCTCTATTTGTGCACATAAAAGTAATCTTTAAAAATTATATTTGAATATGAACATATTAGCAGAACTGATAAATTTAATATGTAACATGACTACAGATATCACTCTCTTCATCACACTAAATTTCGGACAAATTATTCGCTCTTCATGCCAATCTATGACTACATGTACGGAACCATGGACGAATCGACGGATGCTTTGTATGAAACTTCACTCAGAAGGCAAGAAGATTCACCGGATGTTGTGCATCTCACACATTTAACTACACCGGATTCCATCTATCATCTCCGTCTAGGGTTTTCCTCCATTGCGTCCAAGCCCCAAATGTCCAAATGGTACCTATGGATAATGTGGCCTGTCACATGTTGGTCTATGATCCTGACTTTCATCTATGGCCGAACATTTGTTGTGGAGAGAAATACCTTCCAAAATCTCAAAATACAATCTTGGGCCATACCAAGATACCTTACACAAGTAAATATCTCAGTTCTTCATATATCTTCTTTTTATATATATATATATATATATATATATATATATATATATATATATTTCAAGAATGATTTAAATTATTATTATCAATTTATCATTTTTGTTTCTGATTGTGACTATGTTTTATTGTTGTGCAGTATAAATTGAAATGGCAAAGAGAAACTATCAATAGTTTTATTGAAAACGCCATCTTAAAGGCAGAAGCAAGAGGCACTAAGGTGCTAAGTCTAGGTCTTTTGAACCAGGCAAGTTTTAAACGGTTTTTCCTATGGCTAAGGCACCTACTTTAATATATAAAACAGTCAAAATTAAATAGGTACCCAACTTTCTCAAGAAATAATAAATAAATAAATGAAAAGACAATGACTAACGTTGTGGTCTCTGTCAAATTTTCCTCGTAGTCAAAAAATTGATGAGGGTCCCTTGTTTTGAAAAGTCTAGTTCTGCCACTGCTCTTAATCACGAAAAAAAAAAAACCATTTTGTAGGGGGAAGAACTCAACGGATATGGAGAGCTTTACGTCCGAAGGCACCCTCAGCTCAGTGTGAAGGTAGTGAATGGGAGTAGCTTGGCAGCTGCTATTGTTCTTAACAGCATCCCAGAAGGAACCACACAAATTCTCTTTAGAGGCAAACTAACTAAGGTTGCTCATTCAATTGTTTTTGTTTTGTGTGAAAAGGAATCAAGGTACTAAACTTTGCTTCTCTTTATTTCTTTTTACTAATAAGGTACTATATATTTCCATATTATTTCTAATTAATCTCCTAACACCATAATTTTGCATTAGGTGTCTACTTTACACAAAGATGAATATGAGAAACTTAAGCTAACCACCAAGTCTAATAGTAACTTGCTACTATCAAGGAGTTCATGTGCACATAAGGTATATTTCTCTAATCTAATTTAATTCATACTTGTTTAACTAGTTATTTACTTTTTATAATATCTGCTGACAAATTTTCAAAGATATGGCTGGTTGGAGATGGACTGACTGAAGAAGAACAACATAAGGCAGAAAAAAGAACTTTGTTCATTCCTTTTCACCAATCTCTCTAAGCAAATTCGTAGTGATTGCTTCTACCAGTTTACACCAGCAATGTTGGCTCCTTCCTCTCTCGAAACCTAGACTCTTGTGAGGTTAGTAACTTAATTAAGTCCCCTTTCCTTTTCCTTGGACACCCTCCATTACACATTTTACTCAATTTTCTCAATAAATATTTAACGACATATTAATATTTGTTGCAATAATTATGTTGTTGGTATACCAATATCACTAAACATTTAACGACATAATAATATTCGTTGTAATAATTATGTTGTTGGTATATCATCACTAGGTGGTGTTTGTTTTTTACATCTTAATACCTCTTATGGGGCTCCACATATAATTCGATAAAAGTTGTTTGAAAAAAAATTGCCTCTTATCGTTTCTTAATCTCGGTAAGAGGAAGATATAAATTTAAATCATTAAGAAAGCTTCATGAAAATTTAAATTCATGGAAGTTCTATAAATATCATATCCTCCATTCTAAATTTTAAGATCATTGTCCCATTTTTGAAAAGTTTCAATTTGAGATATTTTTAAATTTAAAAGCATTCAAATGTTTTATACTTTTTAATTACTAAAAGCAAAATTTTTTAAGTTCATATATTATTTCACCAGATAATCTAATTTATTAAGATATATTAATCATTCAGGATGTTAATTACTCAATTTTATTAAACATCACCCAAAAGAGATATTTGTGCCACTAAATTTATATTTAAAGAAATTGAGTGAGGTGTAATGGAAAGAATTCTAGTCCCTTTCCCTATTAAGAAATGAAAAATGCACCCAAATTTTCACCATTTGCACTCCAATGGAAGCTTAAAGTAGAATAAATTTTATTATACATTAATGGAGCAACTGTAATTAAAATATGAAGTGCATTGATCATTTACCTGAAGGTTTATGATAAAATTTGTATATCATTTTCTTTTTTGATATAAATGTTTATTTTTATATCACAGAATTGGTTGCCGAGAAAAGTGATGAGTGCTTCACGTGTTGCCGGGGTAGTGCACGCATTAGAAGGATGGAACTTACATGAATGTGGTAACACCATGTTTAACATTGACAAAGTTTGGGAAGCCAGTTTGAAGCATGGATTTCGACCCTTGCCTCTCCGAATCAACTGATCATGTATAGTGTTAATATGCATGGCAGCAAAGTTTCCATTACTAGCTAGCTGGATTACTATATATATATATATATATATATATATATATATGTGTGTGTGTGTGTGTGTGTGTGTGTGTGTGTGTGTGATCTTGATGGAAGACTAATAATTTTTTCGGAAAAATTAAGGGTTAAGCTAGAGAATAAAGGTCTGAAAATTACTATTACTAATTAAGTTGTGTTTTACTTCAATCTAAATCTTATATTTGTACGAGGAACCGAACCCTAAAAGAATGAATGAATGAGCAGAATATTTATAATCTAAGGTGAAAGATTATCCATCAACTTAATGCAGTTTTTCACGGTTTTTCTTTTGCATGCGAAACAAAACACTATACAGTAACTTTGTCTTTTATTTGGTTGAAAAAGTGATTATTGCTAGTTTTCGGACCAAAAAAATTACTTTTTTTTTCTTCCCATAATAATACATACTCCCTCCGGTCCCCATAGTTATAAAATGATTTTTCTATTTCGAGTATGTCCTAATATATAAAGCTTACTCATTATTTATAAAATTTAGTTGGTTCATTATTTTATTTTAACGCCTCTTATAATAAATATTCAACTATTACTTCTTTTTAAAGAAACAACCTTCAACGCCATTATTTTTATCACTACATTTAATGTTGTTGTATTCTCAATAAAAGAATTCAACTTTTAGGTTTTATTAGTTTAACATATTTTGTGTATAAAAGCAATTTAATTGGACCAACAATCAATGAAGTTAAGAGTTTCAATGTGATAAGTAAGGAGTAATTAATTTATTCATTAATTCTATATTAAGGAGTATATGTGAAAAAATTTGTAAAAATTAACTTAAACCTGATTTTTTTAAATTACGCGCTAAAAGTTAAATCAAATTTATAATAATGTGACGGATAGAGTAATTATTATTAATTTGGCTATTAATAGTTGTGAAATACACAACCAAACGCGTGGGCCATTTTACCTAGATGTTTCAAAATAAGAAAATGGTTTATATGTAACTAATATGAATATAAAATCATGTCATGGTAACTGAAATTTTATTTTGATATTTTTTTTTTGTTTAAAGTCGGAATATAATTCGACTGAAACAACAGCAAGAGAATATACTTTACGATAATTCAAAATGAATTTTCATGCTGTTGTTGGAATAATAAAATATGGAACTCATCAATTATCTTTCTTATATTTAATATCAGCAGCATAACGTTGTGGACCTAGACCTAATATTAATGTCAAAATTTCGATTGAATATTAATTACAAAAATTTGCATTTTCAATCTAATCAATGGCTGAAGAACATACCAGTTCCGGACCAAAACTCTCACCAAATACAACTGGCTCACCAAATACGCCCAAGAAGTCGAGTCTTAATCCACCCAAATTGCTTTGCTCCTCCGTTCCATATATCGTCCGACTCACCACCTCCACTCAGTCCTCTACGAACGCCCACCCGCTGAATCATCGCTGATACCTCCAAGAACTTGGTGCGAGCCCTAAACCTAGTTCGCAAGTGCAAGCATAGCGGGGTTCTCCGCCAAGTCTTCGCCATCACCACCACCTCCGACTTCCGCAAAGTCTCCAATCTCCTCGAATCCTTCATCTCCGTATTTTCGAATTTTCTCAAGGCATGTGCCTCAGACATGACTACTTTCCGTAAAACCCTATAAATACCCCTTCCATTCCATTCGAAAGGGACTTCTCCTGAGATCAAGACTTGGACTTGAAGATCAAAGGACCCTTTTGGTGACTTAAAGGCTCGAGATTCCACCTAAAAGCACCAAAGGGGTTTGACATTCTCTCAACTCAAGGACTCAAGAAGGCTCTCGAATCCTCGTTACCCTAACACTGCTCCCTGATTCTAGGGTTCTCGCCACGCCGTTGGAGTAATCGCCCACCGCCGCTCTCCCCTCTTCAATCAATCAATCAATTTCAGATTTTTCGTGGATTTCTCCTCCTCACCAACACGTAAACCCTAACCCTAAAGAAGGTACGATTTTCGCCCACATTTTTCGGGCGACTCACTGGGAGGTGTAGAATTGTGGAAGGGTATGCCCACAACTCAAGCTGGAGAACTACAGAAGAGTCGCTTCACCAACAAACAAAGATTACCTCACCGGATCCAGCCCAAGGCAAGCCACTCAAGCTTTCCAAGGCGCAAAACCCGGATTTCGACCAACCACTTATCAAGACGCTCGTATGAAGTTCGACATCACCACATACGGCCAATCAACAACAAACCAACGCAAGAAGGCAAGGCGAGGATGCAGTGGAGACCCGATTTAATGATGTGTAACCGAGATGCTCAAGGCATCAAGGAAGCACGAGAAGGGCAAGGAATGATGATGGCCATGATGTCGAAATGCAGAGGAAGCAAGAGGAGATGGGGAATTTCGCCGCCAAGCTTGATGCAGATTCCCACTTTCAAGGCCATGTTCCTGTGAAGTTTGTATGGGGAACAAGAAAGTGTGGAAGACAACAATAATGGTAAGAACAACAAAGAGAACCACATCAGACCTCCATTAACTGAAAGTCAATTCGTTCCAATAATCAACTCGAAGCCTGTAACAAGCTGGTGACGTACACAACCTAGGATGGAAGCAAGCCAACCTCGTGCAAACATCATCTCAAATTTACTATTCCATCATTTTCACAGTGCAAAGCCAACCATTCCAAGCAATGTCCAAATGAATGAGCCAAAGAACTTCCACCAAAGGCTACCTGCTCACGATGCAAGTGTCCATCAACCAATTTTCTACCATACACACCGCCGATGCAAGCAAAGATATCACAACACCCCGTAGAGTTCACGCCACAAGCCCAGATGTGATTTAAGGATGATATGATCGACGTGATCAATCAACTCGCAGCATGTACATCTCGACCCCTGAGTTGGACTTTACTCCTCCTTACCTCGCACACATTCGGAGGCAACCTTACCCAACAGGTATATATGAGCACCCCCGCAATTTCCAAAATACAACGGGGAAAAGGAAATGCTAGGGAACATATCGCTGTGTTCAGAGAGTCAATGTCTCCGTGGTTTCTGATATGACGTAAGTGAATAACCACAACTTGTCGATGCGGAATTCAACAAGACTTTGACTTGATAAAGGCCTTTTAGTTGGTACTACAATTTGGAGAAGGGTCACCCATGATCGGGACGACTTAAAATTACAATTTTTCAAGAAATTTTCTACGCGTGCGTAAACAGTAACCATCAGGAGCTTATGCTGTTCAAGTAAACCGAATGAGGAGTTGTCGATTATGTCGACAGTTCAGGGCCCGTGCACGTATGCGCAGAACCGATCAAGAAAAGAACTTAGTCAAGATTTGCAACAATGGTGCTCGATTCTTTCAAGCCCCACCTCATCACCAAGGCTTCAGGATTCCTTCATGACCCTCTCATCTTTTTTGACAAGACTGGGAGGAATCGCGACATCGCCCACTAACCACGCGCGATTTGCTATATATGGAAGGGCAAGAGATAAAGAATCGTGGCTTTTTTCGACGACTCTCACCAAAACCACAAGGGGGCAAGAAGGAGAAACACGAGAAAAATTTTGATCAAGCAGAGGAAAGCTCGAGACAAATATGCAAGAAAGCCACCCCGAGGAGGCTATCACATGAAGTGAGAAAGCATTCTGTGGGTTCAGATGAACAATGGGTCGAATATGGAGTGGTGAAACCCCAAGGCCTAGATTTGCAAAGCCGACGGAAGAAATAAAGAGAAGACCAGACTTCGCAGTATTCCACCAATACGGACACTCAACGATGGATTGTTATACTCATGAGGATATTCCACGAAAAGTCGGGCAAATGGGGAGATCGAACTTGAAAAGAGTAAAGTGTTCATGACAAGTCACCGCCAAACCACAAAGGGAAGGAAACGCAACATCGTTATTCACAACACAGCCCGTAAGGAGATGATGATGGAAGAAAAGGAGGAGAGTGATCCAGACCGCAGTGACTCAAGATCGATGAACGGAGCCAAGTTCGTAAATTTTTTGATCGACAGATCGCCAAGGAAGCAAGGATCGAGGCAACTGTGGTAATTATCAAGGTCCGCCAAACGCGCAGAGACTTGTACGGCCATAAGCAAAGGATTTATGAAGACGATGGAGGAAGAAGAAGAAAATAAGATATCTTTCTAAAGTCGACGAGAGAGATAAGATACCCAGATAATAAAAGCCGTCAGATGTGACAAAGAAGAATCAACCAAGATTGATTGAAAAGTGAGGGCATTTATCGACAATGGAGCGCTCAGAATATTATGCCCTACACCGTGTTCAAACGGTTAGTCTCGCCGGAGAAGAAGATCAGGAAGGAACAAATGAACATTACCGGATTCGCCAATCAAAGCACGAGAACCCTAGGACACGTTAAGGTGGACATGCAAGTGGGAAGATTCGAGGCCTCAGAATGTTCCATGTTGCCGAGGTGGATGCATCATATCACGTCTCTCATTGGGAAGGGTTTGGCAAAACGACTACGGGTGGTACCCCTGGCCTTTCATCAATGCCTTAAAGCTATTTCGAAAGGAGAGAAGTGAAGGTACCAAAGAACTCCTAATCCCTTTCGACCAGAGGAGGCACACATCATCAAGCAACTTTTTTGATGATGTCGTCAAGAGGAGAGAACCAGATGCAAGACCCGATTCCCCAAGACTAAGAAGTCGGGAGGAAGTGCAGAAGATAAGTTCGTGGCGCTCGTAAAAAAAAAAGAAGACCCTGAACGCGAGAATGTTCTAAAAACAAAAACAAGAAGCTGTTGGAAGAAGAAGAGAAGAAAAGAAAAGGCCAGCAGATCCTCAAGATGCCGTAAATATAATAAATGTCAAGTTGGATGGCACAACTGAGGAGGCGTAAGACAAAATGGGAGAGGGTGTTAAACCCGACGGAAAAGGTGGTGTTTCGATCAGACGACGCACGCAAAGGGGGAAGAGCCCTGGAAGTGTGTGAACCCAACGGCCAGGAGGTGTCCCCACTCCAAAGAAATAATGAAGAAGAAGAAGTCAGACAATGTAAGGTAGAACCACCTGTATCGCTTCGAGGATAGGCCAAAACCTCAACAAAATGAATTAGAGGAAGTTAATTTGGCAACAGAGGAAGGAACGCCAAGACCGATTTTATGTCAACAAGGAGTGGATGCTAAAATGTAAGGAGAAGCTCAGATAATTATCATGAGAATATAGGATGTCTTTGCTTGAATTACGACGAGATGCCCTGAATCGACAAGGATCTTGTGGAGCACAATCTAAACATAAGTCCGGAACGAAGCCAAGAAAGCAAGCACCTCGCAACTACGCACCAAGTAGTAAACTCAAATAAAGGAAGAAATCAAGAAGTTGTCGGAAGTAGGGTTCATCAAGCCAATTCAACATCCAATATGGCTATCCAAAGATTGCATTCCAGAAAGAAGTCAAATGGACACCATTTAATATGTGTGGATTTCAGAGATTTGAACAAGGCACGCCCAAAGGACATGTACCCATTACCCAACATGTACACTTTGGTAGATGCAACGGCTAATCATGAGATGATGTCATTCATGGACGGGTTCATGGGTTACAATCGATAAAGATGTCCGTAGAAGATGCAGAGTCGACAAATTTTCAGACTCTCGCTTGGGGAATTTCTACTACGTAGTAATGCCATTCGGGTCAAGAATGCGGGGCAACTTATCAAAGGGCAATGCACGCCATATTTCATGACATGATTCATGATATAGTGGAGGACTACGAGATGATATAGTAAAGTTGAAATCCAAGAAGGCGATAACTCACGCGGAGGACTCGAGAAAGTGTTCGAAGCAAGTGTCAAGGTATAAGTCGAGGATGAATCCAAGAAGTGCCTTTGGGATGACTACCGAAAATTTTGGGCTTGGTGCACAACAGAGGCTTAGAGGTGGACCCAAGCAAGGCGAAAAGCAATCACAGAGATGCCCCCACCAAAAACGCAGTAAACAAATAAGAGCTTTTCAGGAAAGTTTCATACACGAGAAGATTCATGCCAAGATTACCGAAGTCACGTAACCTTTTGGCAAATTGCTAAAAGGAAAGGCACAATGGGACTGGGGCAAGACCAACAACAAAGCGCTTGAGAAGGTGAAAAGAATTTTGGCTTCAAAGACAAACAATGGTAAAGCACAAAGAGGAATACCGTCATAGCTTGTACATCACATCTACCAAGAAGTCCATAGTGGATCGATCACGCAGAGGTGGACTGGAGAAGAGAAACTCAGATATTACATTAGCCGGATAATCCGAGGACCTAAACCGTGTATTCACAAGTGGAGAGGCATTGTCTAGCATCGGTATTCATCATGCGTAAAATGCGGCATTATTTTTAAGCACACTAAATAAAGCTTGCAACAAAAACTCGATCCAATCGATACCTATTAACTAAGCCAAAGATTAGAGGAAGACCGCCAGATGGATGATGATTCTTTTCAGAGTACGACATCAAATGTGTAACAATCAAGGCGCATCCGATGTCAAGCTCGCGCACTGGCCGCTCAATTTCCAAATGGAGAATATGAACCCCTTCCGAGGATCTTCCCGTGAAGAAGTAGAATCAATCGAAGTTGAAAAAATGAGGACCCGTAATGGTGGAGTTTGGCTTTTGACGGATCATCCGCAGAAGGTAAAGGCGAGCAGAGTGGTGTCGACTTACTAAAGAAGGAAATGAAGTGGCCTCATCATACAAATTCGATTTCCTCGCACAAACAATGAAGGTAATACGAGGTATGCTCATACTAGGATTGTTGGCAGTACCAAGAATCGGGAGCCAAATATCTTAAAGTAAAGGGAGATTCAAACCTCATAAAGGCAAATGTATAAGAGGCCAATTTGGAGTGAAGGAACCTCATTCTTGGCGCCATATCGAATCAGAAAGACAAAAAGGTGATGGAGGCTTTCAAGAAGGTGGTGATTGAATACGCAAGCAAGAGGATGTAATAAACAACCCGATGCACTAAAGCAACAAAAGAGAAGATCTCGAGTCTATGTCCAAGGTGAGAATTTGATGTAAAGGTAATGAAGAGAAACCTCCCAACCACAAAAAAGCTAAATTTGTTCCCCAAAGACATGATAGATGATCATGCGATACGACATCTCCAATCAATCAAAACAAAGGAGGAACAATACCCACCGTGAAAGTTACGTAAGTACAACATCATCAAAGGTGTCTTCAGATCACAAAGAAGTGTATGGTGTGTCGACACGATGCTTGGGGAGGCAGAAGAAGAGACAGAGTCTCGCAACAAAAATGACGAGAATCATGGATCGCGTATATATAGCTTTATCAGATCGTAGTCGCAGCAACAAGGGTATTATTGGCCCGAAATGAAGAAGGAAGCAGACGCCCTACAACGCCAATGTGTTTCATGCCAAGAATACCCGGGAGGATGAATGCGCCTTCATCAAGATATAGTGGATCGCGAATCCCTTTACGTGGAGTTCTTGCAAAGCGGACTCTTCCAACCAAAAGAAGGACGCAATTATAATCAAGAGGAAGTCACAACGCTTTTTCTCGCAGAACGGAGAATTGTTTAAGGGGATTCAACGGCAAGCCCTTACTGTGTCCGGAACTAGTGAAGCCAAAGATTTGGTTTACCAAATGCACAAGGATGAACACTATGGGGAGCCAAGTTGTACAAACAACTTATCGATCATGGTTACTATCGCCAAAGATGGAGGGAGATAGTCTAGAATTTGTTAAAAGTGCCACATTTGTCAAATACACGGAAACTCGATCCATGCTCCCCGCTGTGGATTTGCGTAACCTCTGGCAACACCACGGCCCTTTCATACATGGGGAATGGATCTTATAGTCCTGTTTCACCCTAATTCCAAGGGTAACATATGGATTTTAATCGCCACCGAGATGTACACAAAGTGGGTGGAGGTAATACTCAAGAAGGCCACGGACCAAAGAAGGGCCAATTTTATCAAGGAGCACATCATTTGCCGCTTTTAATCCTCAAGATAATTTTATTTGATAATGGAACTCCCTTCATCAATAGGGATGTCAAAAATCGATGGAAAGAAGATACAGGTGAAACATTACAAGTCATCACCATATTACCCGAAAGGCAATCTGACAAGCAGAGAGGCTACAAACAAAACCTTGATAAAAATTTTATCAAAAACCCTAGACGATCATCCAAGACATGGGCGTAATAATTACTAATAAATAAGTATGGGCATATCGAACTTCAAAAAGGAAGCCTACAAAGCGAGACCCCATATGCTTTGGTTTATGGTGAAGAAGTCGCTTTTACTCACCGAATAGAAATACCTTCTACCGAATGAGACTTCAAGCTTGGTCGAGGAAAAAAACCCACCAAAGAAGCCTCGGAGGCCTTAGTCGACTTTCGAGATAAGGCTAAAGAAAAGCTTGAATCTGCATCACGAAAGATCATGACGACGACAATACAATACCGCAAAGAAGATTCACGATTTAATTTCGTGGGGACCCGTACTCAAAACTAAGAACTCAAGTCATGAGGGGACCCCAACCACCAAATTTTACCCCAAATGGGAAGGCCCATATAGGTACGAGAGATCTCTAAAGCTGGGTATCAGAAGATATCTCGTAGGGATCGATGTCGCCTCGTGCCCATCAACTCAAGTGGGTAAAGAAATATTACACATGAGAAGAAAGATCACAAAAGTTATATTTTCAACTTCAAAAGTAATCGAGGCACCGACTAAGCACAACTTCGAAGTTACACTTTCAAACTTCAAAAGTGATCGAGAACCCGATTAATGTTTTCTACAGCTATACACTTTCAACTTCAAAAGTGATCGAGGCACCCGAAGTTTAAGCCTCAACCCCGAAAAGTTACACTTTATCTTTAAAAGTGACAAACTTTATGCTTTATTCGACAAAAGCAAGAAAGTTACACTTTACCTCTAAAAGTGGCAATCGTTATGCTTTCTTCGACAAAAGCAAGATTTACTAATGAAACGTTATGCTTTTCGTTAAAAGCAATTTTATTATCAATAAATTTACAAACTTTCACTTATACTTGAATATTATTTTTAAATTTCTTAAGAAAAAAGAGTATAAAGTCAAGTTTTGCTCAGGAAAACTATATATACATGTTTTTGATAAAATTCATATTTACTTGTGGTCGTTTTTTGTAATATTAATTTGAATAACTTGAGATTCAATGATAAATATTGAATTTTAAGGAATCATTCAAATTAAAAGCAATCAACAAGGTCAAGAAACTACATTTTGATAAATGAAACATGTAAATGAGTTTCAAACGGAAATCGAAAAAAAAAAACTACTACAACAAGTTATGATCTAAAGGCCAAGACATATCAAATCAAGAGGAGGCATAGCTAAAGCTTCCAAGTCAAGAATGGCCGATCTCGAACCTTAAGATTGCAAATTTTCACCTCCTTAACTTGTTGGGTAGTTATTTTTAAGTCCCGTCACCGCACTCCACATCCTCGAAATTTAGCATTTAGATCCCGTCGGGTCCTCTAAATCTCGAGATCGGATCTTCGCTTTGTTTCATGGCTTCATCAAGCTCGTAAAGTCAGACCGAAAAGGAATCATCTTCACACTTACGCACAAAGAACCTCCGAACGTAGTGAAACAAGATTAAAACTTGATTCGGAGAAGATCCAAATTTAACACCTAAAAGGAGACATGTCAACACCCACGCCTTCAAGGTCATTCACATCATCACTAAACCTCTTCAAGTCCTCTACCGCAAGGAATATAAAGACAGAGAGAGTGCAACCCAAGAACAAGGCTCGTAAGTCGGTTCAGAAGAAGGTTGGGTGGAAGTCGCCTTAATAATCAATCGGCCAAGTATCTCATGGAAACCGAAGCTAGAGACGCCCCAGATTTTTCCCGACCAGAGATGATATCGAAAACCCTCCACTAATAAGATCCCCACTGATCAAGGAAGCTCGCGTAAGCCACTTTAGACGCCACCATAGAATTTTGACAAGACAAGAGATGGAGGATCGTAAAGATGTCAGATGGCCGATGATTCTCAAGCCTCGCCACCGGAGGATAACCAAGGTCACTATAAGGCGAAAGGGGCGACATCCGGATGGAGAACATCAAACAAAGCTAGTGGCCTCAACAGCAAAGGCAAATCTTTCATCTTCTCACCAAAACAAAAATGTCAAAGCATAATATATTATAAAAAAAAAAAAGATACTCACAATATATTGAAAGAAAGATACTCACAATATAGCCAATGGAAAAGGAGTCGAGATGCCACTGAGAGACGGAATGTCATTTAATCCACCCAAAGTACTATCAATAATGCCCTCCCGACGATCACTAACTCTAGCAGACTCCTTCCGGGAGGATGGACATCAAGAATAGTCTCGTAAGGATTCCCCCGAGGAGGTAGGAGCCTTATTAAGATCTTTAGGCCCATCATACGGAGAAGTCATAGAAGGATCAAGAAATCTGTATCACCCACAGCAGACTTGGGCTTACATCGGATAAAGTGTGTTTAAAGATCAAGGCTAACACAATCATTATGCAAGAAGAAGACGACTCGACACCAATAAGGATAGTCGAGAAGGCTCACGACCGCGTAAAACCGCAGCTAGCCTACCTCATGTGTAAGATCGTAAATAAACCCAAGAGAACATCATAATCCTCTTCATCGACTCTCTCTAATCAAAATCAAGAAAATAAATACATAAGGAAACACGAAAAGCAACTATACGAGGGATAAAAAAAAAATATGGAAATGTCAAAAAAATTTACCAAATTTCTACGTTGCTTTTCGACCGGACCTCTACCGCCGCAAGATACTAGAACCAAAGATCATCAAGAGGACGCTTCGATGATGGCTTTAAGCCAAGCTTCAATAACGGACGACTAACCGGAACCACGATAGAAGTAATAGGAGGATCCACCCCGTAATCAAGAGGGTAGATGCTTTCGCTTTAGAAACGGTGATTCTCATTTCTGCACTGAGGATCCTCGGGGAGGAAATCAAGGAGGTATCGTGATAGAGATGCATGAGACGAAGCCCGTGGTGGAAGACTCGAGGTAGTAGGGACATGTGCCTCAAGAATAGTTGGGTCACTTCGAGGATGAATGCCCATCGACCGAGGATGAGAAGACTTAAGATCGAGCCTCACGCCAACGAGCCGACTACATCGTCAACCAACGCTCGAAGTGATAAGGGTCTTAGGAGAAACATAGCAACCTCGCCCATCGAGACGCTCGAATAGAAACCGGTAGAGAACAAATCAAGTATCATCCCCCATCTTTTAAGATCGACCGCCAATAATTACGCCACCGGGTAAGATATCGCCTAATCCGAGAATCATTCAGATGACAAAAGGAAGGGATTTACGAGAGCATTTGAGGCCTTGGAAATGCCCACGTAAAAGAGGGAGAGGTAGAGACAAAGTCGAGAAGGGCGCCTCATAAGTCTCCCGACAAGTGTGGCCAAAAGGACGCCCCGGTCAAATCCAAACCGCCTCACGACCTCGTGAGGAGAATAAAGCACAAAGGTACAAAACCATTATCTTCGATTTAAGCAAGGAAGCTCCGCACTCAAGGAAGACGAACCAAGACAACGAAGAACCACTCAATTCGCTGATATCCGAGTAGAGCGAAAGTGATGCCTATAAGAAGGGGGGCGCATTTACCGCCACCGTCTCAAAAACAATAAAGTATGGACGAGTCAGAAAGCATGAAGAATCATCGATAAAATGTCAGAATCAATTAGACGGTGATCAATCCAAATGAAATGTAAGAGGGACAATGTCACAAGAACGAAGAAGGATCTCAATATCGCTTTTTTCAGAAAATGTGCAGGAGTAGAATATCTCAAAAAGTGCTCAAGAGAAAGATTTCAAGAAAGGAGCAGGAGCAAGCAATTTACGCCATACCCGAAAGTAAAGAAACAAAAGATTAATAAGAAAAAATGCAGGTGAAAGATGCTTAATAAAAATAATAAAAATGGATACCTCCAAATGATTCCTTCATACGAGAATAGTTTCATCCAAACGATTTATACAATGTTCCTAAGAAGAGAGGAGCGAGAGGAACATTTAGACCTCGAGATAACACACATAAGTTAAACCAAACACGCGAGTCAAGGACCATCTACAGGAGACCCGTGAAAATGAAGTGGATAACCACATAGCCAAATAAGCAGCCTAAGTGGAAAAGGGCAAGGCTCTTCATGGAAAGTGAGGATGACTTGTTATAGTCGTAACTATTTCCGTGTCCTGCCCAGAATCCCAAGAAGAAAAAAGCACCCAAGATAACCAGAATTCTTTTCACTTGCTAGAAGTCTCAAAGTTTGGGAGGAGCATGTCACCGAAATCGCGAGATATAATTGGGAGCTCGCTTGAAGCTTCGTTAAATAAGCAATGCACTCAACATCTCTAGAGACAAGCTAGATATGCTACAGAAGTCGATGCAACAAATAGGAAGGCTACAAGATATAATCTAGAATGAGTTCATACTCTAAAAAATATATAATATATATATAAAATAAAAATAAAAAAAAAAAAAAAAAATGAAATAAAAAAAAAAAAAAAATAAAAAAAAATAAAAAGATTATCGGTAAATGGCATAAACGTCTCTCAGAGTTGGGGTGAACTCCCCCAAGCAAAGGATAAATGTACATGTGGAAGAACACCACCAAGGAAATCAAGATTTCAGAAGAGCATCTTGGTCCCGCTTGACACGAAGATCCTCTCGATAATCGAATGCAACGCAAAATGCTCGCCTCTTCAAGATATCCACATAATCGACTCATGAGAACCTCGCTTCATGGCCCAATGTTGCCACCCCTCAAGACGATTGGATGAGTTCTGATATGAAATGAATGGGACCGTAGGGTATTCCTGCTTTTTCTATACACATACGAGGAATGCGAAAGTAGTAATGTGGAAAAAGTCGTTCTAAACTTGCGCAAGCCGTAAAGATATAGAAATAAGCCTCGCTTCTCGTGAGGAGGAAAGGTCAGACGATCATAATTTTCACTTGCTCCCGTAAAACGCCAAGACCCATAAAAGGGAGCCTTTCCCCGCCGCCGATGAAAGGAACCTCCTTAGTAGTTTTCGGGTCCGTGGAACGCTCATCGAGTCGGGCTCGCAACAAGAAAAAATATAACATGAGAATTCTAGAAACAAGGAAAGAAAGTGAATGAGCATTTGAAATTAAGTGCTTACCATAACAAAAGAGAGAGGGTATGAAACTTAAATAAGAAGATCGATTTGGGAAAGGAAGATCACGACACCTGGATTCTGGAAAGGAAGATCACTTAACACCGAAAAGAAGAAAAGAGCACAAGCATTGGGGAGCCATTCAAATAAAAAGGGTAAAAGAAGAACGGGAAATGTGAAAAAGGAGGCCATTAGGTTTGCTCCCTAAGGGTCAATTCGCAGGATTTAGCCACCCAAGGAGCTCTCCCTCTTACATTTAACTTCTCCTTACTCGTCAATCAATCGATTGGAATGAATGCTACTTCACCTAACATCCAACTAAGATCCTTGTTAGGTGAAATGGCTCTAATAAATTCTTCCTCCTCGCGATGTCAGTTCTTTCTTTCAAAAAATATCCGAGCCAATGACCTTGTTAAGGTGAAATGGCTCTAATAAATTCTTCCTCCTCGCGGGTTGTCCTTTCTTTCGTAATATCCGAGCCAAGGACCTGTTAGGTGAAATGGCTCTTAATAAATCCTCTCCTCATGCAGTGTTCCTTTCTTCGTAATATCCGAGCCAACGACCTTGTTAAGGTGAAATGGCTCTAATAGATCCTTCCTCCTCCAGTGTTCCTTTCTTCCGTAATATCCGAGCCAATGACCTTGTTAAGGTGAAATGGTGAAATGGCTCTAATAGATCCTCCTCCTTAAGGTGAAAGGTGTTCCTTTCTTCCTTTAATATCCGAGCCAATGACCTTGTTAAGGTGAAATGGCTCTAATAAATCCTCCTCCTCCGCGAGGTTCCCTTTCTTTGAGAATATCCGAGCCAAGATCCTATGTCATCATCATCATGCTCGCCCTTCCTTTTCCGCTCATTTAGATGCATCCAAATAAAGGCAAATAAAAGTGGAAATATGTGAAGACTTTTCTTATACAAGAGGTCGAAATATGAATTATCAAAGTTATAGTCATCCTTGCCCAAAGAATTACCAAGGCTTCGGTTTTGATGCAAGACGTGCTCATCGATTACTCCAAAGACGAAATAAGATAAGTAAATGTTTTATTTATTTTATTTTCTTAAAAAAAGATTTTATTCTATTTTCAAAAATAAAAATAATAATAATAATAAATAATAAAAATATTATAACAAGTGTTACTAAAGTCACTAAAAATATGCAATAATAAGACAACAATAAATTAATACACAATACACATCACTTATGCATTCATGTATATATATATATATATATATGTAATGATGCACATAACCATAGTGTTCAAATGAAAAGTATGCATTTAAATCACCACTAAAGCAATTTTATTGCAGAGACGGTTAACAGACACCTTTGAAGCCTTACTAGCCCCAAAAAAATATTGGGCAATTAAATGTGGCGGATTTTGGCGAAGCAGACTTTGCCATAAATTGAAAAGGATTGTGGCTAGCATGATCTATGCAGTAAACATATGATTTTATTTTAAATGATTTGATTTATAAATAAAAAAAAATCTCTTTTCAAGAAAATAAAGATTTGATTTGATTTTTTTCAAAATAAAGAAAGATTTTTATTTCCAATTTTCAGAATAAAATCAAATTTTATAAAATTAAGATTTGATTTTATAAAATTAAGATTTGATTTTATTTTGGAAATAAAAATCAAGATTTGATTTTATTTTGAAATAAAAATTAATGTTTTGATTTTATTCCCAAAATCTTTGAAAGGATTTGATTTTCAAAAATAAAATAAGATTTTATTTATTAATTAATTTATCTTAATTTTATTTATTAATAAATAAATTCTTATTTGAACTTTTAGGTGTAGGACGTGTCAGTGCACAGATCACGGGCCAGACCACAAGTTCTTCCCCTACTGAAGTTCTCTACTAGCAAAGCAAAGGTATGTAAAGGTTGATCTTAGTGAAAAGGATTTAATTTTGGTCATTCAAATAATAGGAAATAAATATTGGGCAAGATATGAGAAAAATTTGTAAGATTTTTTTAAGATGTCCAAGGAAGAGCCTCGCCAGTCTTGCTTTCCTAGGGTTTAACTCTAAGGGTTTGGCTCCTCAGAGTCCCTCTTCAGACCATTGTCTTTCAAGACCTGTAGAGTGAAGTCCCGCAAAATCGTTCAAAGACTTGCAGCTTTTTCTTGCACGATCGCCTATTTGGAAACGCGATTCTCGCCATAGGGGCAAATGTGGGCCCAAGTGTAAAATTAGGTTCATGACCTAATTGAATTGAATGCTAATTAGGTTCCACGACTTCATTAAGGGTGCAAATTAGGGTTCGTGATAACCTAATGAAATAAAGACGTAAAAGTCGAAATAAATGTGCGAGACTCATGAAAAGCCTCCACGTGTCCCGAGGCGTAAGACTCGTGGAGGCGCTCGTTTTGGGAATTGATTGAGGATTGGATTGGTGGCTAGAAGGACAGGGCAATATGGGCATTACTCTAAGGACTAAAGGGTATTTCTGAAATTTCCCTGATGGCATGTTGTGACGCCCCCAAAATAGGTATACACAACACCCATTCTGAGTCGCCAAATATATGGTACAAGAAGCAAACTACAACTTCAATAATACAAATGTCGTGTGAAATACGACAATATATACTGTGAGTTTAAATATAATATTGTCTTCTAGACAATATCCACACGCAAATAAATCCCCATCATATTTATTGATACATCATTTTACAAAATGGTGAGGACTACTAAACAACTCTCTGTAACCTTCATTCCATACCCCCGACTAAGATTTCGCTACATTCTCGCCTCCCGAGAAGAAAAATGGAACAACAAGGAAAAGGGTGAGCTCAACTAGCCCAAGAAGAATACTATGACTAAGATAATATACAACAAATTATCGTTAGTCTCCAACAGGAAAAATCTGATATAATACAATGACAACAAGTTTCAGATCAATATTCGCAATGGAAATAATAATTCATGTAAGAGTTACGTAGAGAATGAAATCTACTATAATCTATGAATTTAACAAACCATCATCAATATTTTATCCCTCAGAACATCAATCAATATTCATCTCAAATCAAATATTCATCTTTGCACTACAGGTGCCAAAGATATTCATCAATCGGTCATGTTCATCTCAACACTGCTCATCTTTGCACTAAAGGCCAAAGATATTCATCACTTCACCATGTTCATTTAAACACTGCTCATCTTTGCAGACTATGTGCCAAAGATATTCTTCAGAAATCATTCATCTTTGCACTATGTGCCAAAGATATTCAATAATATCATCATTTAAGACCGAGGATGATGAAAAATATTTTTAAAGAACGAATCCAAAGGAAACAAAAAGAACAAGTATTATGGATTCAGATTTTAAACAATCCGAGTTCACAAATACTTCATAAATAATCATATCAAGTAAAATTCAAGAATGATCAAAACATGGATACAATCAAAGCTAGTATCCGTAATAGATATTCGGACGAAAAGAAGAAATTTTATTTTTCGATGAATAAAGGCAGAGATACGTGAATAAGGTCAGATACGTGAATAAAGGGCGATACGTGAATAAGAATCTCGACACCAAAAGATAGAAATTCCACAAAAACATCTTCACGCTTGCTTAATAGTACTCGTGAATAAGAATCGTGAATAAGAACTCATGAATAAGAACTCGTGAATAGAAACTCATGAATAGTAACCCGATATGAAAAAGTTCCAAATTTGATAAAACTTCAGATCAATATTTCAAAGATAATGATATCAAGAAATAATATCATTACGAAAAAAAATAATATCCCTTACCTCAAAGAATCAAGATTTCTAAGGAAAGGTCGAAAGTGATGTCGAATGAAACTCAGATCAACAAAGAACTCCTCAAAGTATCTAAATACTCACAAAATACGCCAATAATATAGAGAGAGAAAGAGAGAAAACTTTGTTTCGTGTGATTTTCAATTCTAACTTAAATTTCTATTTATAGAAAATGTTAAGACGCCAAGCAGACTTCGAACTCGCAACACGATGGCTTTACTCGCTACTATTGCCACCCACCACATTTGAAATAAAATTCAGCACATTTTTTCACCAACCAAAAGTGGGGCCCACCAATTCTAGAATTTTCCACCAAAATCATTTATAACCTAATTTCAATCACCACCTCTTAAAATTCATAATAAATTATACTCTCATTTTAACTGCTCAAAATTTGTGGACATATACTCAACTTATATATGTATAATATATCCAAAAATTACAACGATCCAACTATTCGGATTAAATATTATAACTCACACAATAAAGTCGTAATAACACCGATTTGATCTTTTAATACCTCCAATCCGATAAAATACAAATAAAACATCTCAAAGATTAATTCCTTCATTAATAACCACATAAATAAATCCATCATTTATATTCATATAAAATAAATATTTCCTTATCATATGAATCAATAATTAATTATTCACAAATAATATTACGTAATCACATTTATGACAACCAAATGCTCTCAGAAAGAGGGCTTTCCAATAAGGATCTCTCCTCATCGGGCGCCGCAATTAGTGACCAAACCTCTCCTTAGATGTAAATTTCTAGACATTGCCAATAATGTTATCTAATAATATTATTCAAATAATATGAATTATTGATCCGATAATGGGAAATATATCAGGTGATGACAATTATGAAACAACAATAATATAAAATACCAACGCAAAGAATTATTGAATCAATAAAATAAAATATCGAACAAGAATCATCGTAATAATTATTGAAAAGTAGGCTTCTTCACGTAAGAATCAATAATTGATGCAATACAAAGGTGCCATCGCTCAACAACGCCAGATTAGTGTGTTTTAACCACCGGTATTCAAATATCTTAATTCAGAAATAACTACGCCTGCTATTTTTAACCAACTTATATTTGTCATTTTCCTCATCCAATCGCTCACATGGGGCCACACATGGTCGCTACTGGTCGCATTTAATATTCCCCGACAAGATTTAATATTCCACCACCAAACTAATATTCCCTAACAACAATGAATATTTTATAACCACTTGCTTATTTTGAAATATTTCATGATTTAACCCTTAACTATCCACATTAATCAAATCAACCCTTACTATTTCAAAATAATAAATAAAGGAAATTTCTTTTATTTAAAAAATTTTTGGTCTTACAACCTCCCTCCTTATGAAATTTCGTCCTCAAAATCGACGACGCATTCGGTGTGTTTCAAAAGGTGAGGATACTCGCTTTCATTTTCGTTTCCAATTCCTGTGTCATTTCTCTATAAAGACGATTCCTCCACAAAACTTTAACTTGAGGTATGACTCATAGGCGTAGGACATGCTCCTTCCTATCCAAAATCTTGACAGTACCTCCTCATACGTTAAGTCTTGGCTATCTCATCCGGTTCTAACTCTATAACGTGGTTCGGTCTTTCACATATTTACTTAAGTACCGATATGTGAAACACATTATGAACACGAGACATACTGAGGTAACGCAAGTCTATAGGCTACATTTCCTACTCGGTCAAGAATTTGAAATGGACCAATAAATCGTGGATCGAGCTTTCTCTCTTCCTAAATCTTGTAACCCCTTCCATGGAGCAACTCGCAATAATACATGATCCCTACACTAAATTCCACGCCCTTTCGATGAAGATCCGCGATAACTCTTTTGTCGATCTTGTGCCGCTTTTGTATACGCTTGTCGAATCATTTGGATCTTTTCGGTAGTCATACGATTTAACTCGGGTCCCAACAATGTTGCTTCACCCACTTCATCCCAACATATATGGAGAACGACATTTTCGCCCATATAATGCTTCAATGGAGCCACACCTATACTTGCTCGATAATCGTTGTTGTAGGAGAATTCCACCAATGGTAAATACTTATCCCAACTACCCTTGAAGTCTAGGACATGTAGTCTTAATATATCTTCAAGAGTTTGAATAGTCCTCTCTCGATTGTCCGTCCGTTGGGGATGGTATGTTAACTAAATCGCAAACTGCGCTCCATAGCTTTTTGCAAGCTAACCCAAAATCTTGAAGTGAATCTTGGGTCACGATCCCAAACTATGGATACAGCATGCCATGTAACCTCACAATCTCATTTACGTATATACTAAGCAAGACGCTCAAGTGAATAAGTCTCCGAGATAGGCAAGAAATGAGAGCAGACTTGGTTAATCTATCAACAATAACCCAAATAAGATTAATGCCTCGAGAAACCGTAGGAAGACCCCAGAACGTAAATCCATGGTAATGTGTTCCCACTTCCATTCCGGAATCTCAAGTGGTTGCAACGGACCCTTAGGTACTAGATGCTCCGCCTTTACACGCTGGCAAGTTAAACACATCGAGATAAACTTTGCAATCTCTCTCTTCATATTGTTCCACCAAAATGTATGTCAAGATCACGATACATTTTAGTACTTCCGTGATGGATTGCAAATGGTGTATTGGTGCCTCCATCATAATCTTGTTCTTCAAATCGAGTCGTTAGAACACAAAGTTCAGAGTGGACTTCAAGTATTCCTTCTTCATCAATTCTCGCCCTAATATAGCTCCTTCAGATTTCTTTTCATTCTTATACGTTTCGAGCAGCCTTTAACTTTCGCGGGATTCGAGATTATACTTAATATTTTCTATTAAAGTAGAGTTTTCATCTCCATCTCTATTATTTGACATCATCGAAATTAGTTCCCAATATATGATCTTCAGATATTCAAACGCCGCCACTACCACGCTCGCTTTTCCAGATGGTATGGTCGTAACACGTGTTTAAATGAGTCTCCTCTGAGTTCTTCAAGCTCTTCCCACAATCCTCGCTTCCATTCAATTTTGTATCTCTAACGAGTCACCGCGATAATGGAATAGCGATTCGAGAATATCCTTCAACGAATCTCCGATAATAACCAACTAAGCCTGTAAAGCTACGATTTCGACATCGACTTAGGTTGCTCTCAATCGCGACTCATATCCCAATCTTGATAAAGACGTCACAATGACACCTATCGCTTCTTTATCGCATCTAATACGACGCCCCCAGAGAGAGTCCGCTTAGTAAATTCCACAAAGGAAGTCACCAGATAAAGGCTCAGTACCAAATTTATAGTTGAATTTTTACTCCTCAAGTTCAATAGAGCCATTCGATATGAGATTTTAGAAATGAGTTTTGATCGGGTTCAAAGTCGATACAAAATTTAATATCGTGGATTTGGGAGTAAGCCAAGAAATTCTTCGTAAAATACGCCGAAAAATCAATAACAACAAGAATATTATTCAAATCGACGTGTCTTTATTCAAATCCATAACATGGACTAAGAAAACTCGACATCCGTAATAAACGAATGACTTCATGGCTTGATATGAAAATGTTTGACTACAATGGTTTGATTGTTTGAATTCAATAACAAAGTTGCTTAGGAATATGAAAACTAACAACCTTACAAAAGCAATCAATTTGGTATGATGAGTAGTAAGTTAACCTTAAAATCACATCAAAAGCAAATATCTCTATAGAAATAAGGTTAACAGTGTAATGTGATAGTGCCAACTCGAATCAAGCAAGATTTTTAAACAACGGATGTAATGAAAGTTTCTCCTAATGGAGTCTCCACAGATAGGTCAAAGTTTAATTTCTCTCCGTAGTCAAGTTCAAACGCTGAGCGCAAGTAAGAGAGATAAAAGAATGGGTAGAACCAATATCTAGTAAGGTATATACTTCGCAAGAATTTATAATTAACTAACCCGTGCTAACTTCGTCGTTCCTCAGATTTTGACCGGCCACACGACAAACGCCTTCCAAGAACCGCTGACTTTTGACTTTTCGGGACATCCTTTCGAGTCACCATTCCTACTGGATCTGGTTTCGATATCGCATAATCTCGAGCGATATGTCCTTCTTTTTCCACAATTATAGCATACCTTGGAAGGCTTTGAACATGTTTAATTTTATACGTCCCTCTCTCCACATCTCAAACAGAAGATCTAACCGGGCGATCGTTTCTTCCCTAGAATTTGTTGATGGTCCTCGATGCTTGCTTCGCCGACGCTCTTCCCGTCATCGTTAAATCTTCAGATTTTTAGATTCGACATCTCTTTCCATAATATCAACGCTGTCGATCATGTTATGGTTTTTACCCACGCATCACTCATTCTCACTGCTCAGCTTATTTCTTCTTTCAGAATTTTACGAGAAATGAGATTCCGTTTCAAATTTTTATCATCTTATACTCGCCAAAGAGTGCTTCGCTCAAGCATCACATATCGGGTAACACAAGCTTGAATCGTCAGATCCTTTTGCTTCCACGATCACTCGCAATTCTTCAAACCGCTTCTTCTAACTCATGAATACGATTTTTAATTCTACTTGATCATAAAATACCTCTAATAAACTCTCTTGTGTACCTTTTCTTCCTCTTCTTCCTCACTCTCACCGTTACTTAATCGTCACTGCGACTATCGTGAAAAGTGCAACTATCAATTCTTCACTCACCATAATGGATATCTCTAATTCCTTCTTCATCCGACATCACATTATCCCGGTGGCGATTAGAGGTGTCTCCACGATCTCATTCACTCCATTGTTAACATTTCTCAAATGCCCATTCTTAAAAACTATCATAAAACAAGGGTTAATTAAATAAATTAATATATCACATAATATCCTATATTACGACCAACCAACAAATAAGCTTAGTAGACACACTAAATAAGGTTTTACTCGCTCTCCCTCCTAGTTCTATTCCCCGATCTCCGCCAGAGATCATATCCCTAAGCTCGATATTAATCGTGACGCCCCAAAATAGTATACACAACACCCATTCCGAGTCGCCAAATATATGGTACAAGAAGCAAACTACAACTTAATAATACAAATGTCGTGGTGAAATATTTACAATATATAATCGTGAGTTTAAATATAATATTGTCTTCTAGACAATATCCACACGCAAATAAATCCCCATCATATTTATTGATACATTATTTTACAAAATGGTGAGGACTACTAAACAACTCTCTCTAGAACCTTCATTCCATACCCGACTAAGACTGCGCTACATTCTCGCCTCCCGAGAAGAAAAATGGAACAACAAGGAAAAGGGTGAGCTCAACTAGCCCAAAGAAGAATACTATGACTAAGATAATATACAACAAATTATCGTTAGTCTCCAACAGGAAAAATCTGATGTAATACAATAGACAACAAGTTTCAGATCAATATTCGCAAATGAAATAATAATTCATGTAAGAGTTACGTAGAGAATGAAATCTACTATAATCTATGAATTTAATAACCCATCATCAATATTTTATCCTCAGAACATCAATCAATATTCATCTCAAATCAAATATTCATCTTTGCACTGTGCCAAAGATATTCATCAATCCATCATGTTCATCTCAACACTGCTCATCTTTTGCACTAAAGGCCAAAGATATTCATCATGGCCACATGTTCATTTAAACACTGCTCATCTTTGCACTCATATGTGCCAAAGATATTCTTCAGAAATCATTCATCTTTGCACTACACGTGCCAAAGATATTCAATAATATCATCATTTAAGACCGAGGATGATGAAAAATATTTTAAAGAACGAATCCAAAGGAAACAAAATGACAAGGATTAAGGATTAAGGATTCAGACTTTTGTTTTATCCATGTCCAACAATACTTCAAAAATAATCATAGTGGTGTAAAATTCAAGAATGATCAAAACATGGATACAATCAAAGCTAGTATCCGTAATAGATATTTTGGACTTAAAAGAAGAAATTTTATTTTTCGATGAATAGTGTCGATACGTGAATAGTGTCAGATACGTGAATAAAGGCCAGATACGTGAATAAGAATCCGACACCAAAAGATAGAAATTCCACAAAAACATCTTCACGCTTCATTTCACGTGAATAAGAACTCGTGAATAAGAACTCATGAATAGTAAATCGTGAATAAGAACTCATGAATAGTAACTCCGAATATATGAAAAAAGTTCCAAATTTGATAAAACTTCAGATCAATATTTCAAAGATAATGATATCAAGAAATAATATCATTACGAAAAAAATAATATCCCTTACCTCAAAGAATCAAGATTTCTAAGGAAAGGTCTCAAGTGATGTCGAATGAAACTTGATCAATAAAGAACTCTCAAAGTATCTAAATACTCACAAAATACGCTCAATAATATAGAGAGAGAAAGAGAGAAAACTTTGTTTCGTGTGATTTTCAATTCTAACTTAAATTTCTATTTATAGAAAATGTTAAGACGCCAAGGTGCATTTTAACTGCAAGAACTCGATGGCTTTACTCGCTACTATTGCCACCCACCACATTTGAAATAAAATTCAGCACATTTTTTCACCAACCAAAAGTGGGGCCCACCAATTCTAGAATTTTCCACCAAAATCATTTATAACCTAATTTCGAATCACCACCTCTTAAAATTCATAATAAATTATACGCTCATTTTAACTGCTCAAAATTTGTGGACATATACTCAACTTATATATGTATAACATATCCAAAAATTACAACGATCCAACTATACGGATTAAATATTATAACTCACACAATAAAGTCAGAATAACACCGATTTGATCTTTTAATACCTCCAATCCGATAAAATACAAATAAAACATCTCAAAGATTAATTCCTTCATTAATAACCACATAAATAAATCCATCATTTATATTCATATAAAATAAATATTTCTTATCATATGAATCAATAATTAATTATTCACAAATAATATTACGTAATCACATTTATGACAACCAGTCGCTCCTCAGAAAGAGGGGCTTTCCAATAAGGATCTCTCCTCATCGGGCGCCGCAAATTAGTGACCAAACCTCTCCTTAGATGTAACTTTCTAGACATCGCCAATAATGTTATCTAATAATATTATTCAAATAATATGAATTATCGATCCGATAACGGAAATATCGGCAGTTGACAATTATCAAACAACAATAATATAAAATACCAACGCAAAGAATTATTGAATCAATAAAATAAAATATCGAACAAGAATTATCGAATAATTATCGAGTAAAGGCCTTTCACGTAATAATCAATAATTGATGCAATACTGCGTGCCATCGCTCAACAACGCCAGACAGTGTGTTTTAACCAACCGGTATTCCAAATGCCTTAATTCAGAATAACTACGCCGTTATTTTTAACCAACTTATATTTGTCGCTTTTCCTCATCCAATCGCTTCACATGGGCCCACACATGGTCGCTATTGCCGCATTTAATATTCCCCGACAAAGATTTAATATTCCACCACCAAACGAATATTCCCGACAAAAATGAATATTTTATAACCACTGCTTATTTTGAAATATTCATGATTTAACCCTTAACTATCCACATTAATCAAATCAACCTTACTATTTCAAAATAATAAATAAAGGAAATTTCTTTTATTTAAAAAATTTTTCGGTCTTACAACCTCCCTCCTTATGAAATTTCGCCTCTCTAAATCGACGACGCATTCGGTGTGTTTCAAAAGGTGAGGATACTCGCTTTCATTTTCGCTTCCAATTCCTGTGTCATTTCCTCTATAGCATGATTCCTCCACAAAACTTTAACTTGTGGTATGACTTTCATGCTAGTAGGACATGCTCCTTCCTATCCAAAATCTTCGACAGTACCTCCTCACACGCTAAGTCTTGGCTATCTCGTCCTGGTTCTAACTCTATAACGTGGTTCGGGTCTTTCACATATTTACTTAAGCACCGATATGTGAAACACATTATGAACACGAGACATACTTGAGGTAACGCAAGTCTATAGGCTACATTTCCTACTCTGGTCAAGAATTTGAAATGGACCAATAAATCGTGGATCGAGCTTTTCTCTTCCTAAATCTTGTAACTCCCTTCCACGGAGCAACTCGCAATAATACATGATCCCCTACACTAAATTTCCACGCCCTTTCGATGAAGATCCGCATAACTCTTTTGTCGATCTTGTGCCGCTTTTTATACGCTGTTAATCATTGGATCTTTTCTAGTAGTCATACGCATTTAAACTCGGGTCCCAACAATGTTGCTTCACCCACCTTCATCCCAACATATATCGAGAACGACATTTTCGGCCCATATAATGCTTCAATGGAGCCACACCTATACTTTGCTCGATAACTCGTTGTTGTAGGAGAATTCCACCAATGGTAAATACTTATCCCAACTACCCTTGAAGTCTAGGACACGTAGTCTTAATATATCTTCAAGAGTTTGAATAGTCCTCTCGATTGTCTCGTCTGCTTGGGGATGGTATGTCAACTAAATCGCAAACTGCGCTCCATAGCTTTTTGCAAGCTAACCCAAAATCTTGAAGTGAATCTTGGGTCACGATCCAAACTATGGATACAGTGCATGCCATGCAACCTCACAATCTCATTTACGCATATACTAGCAAGACGCTCAAGTGAATAAGTCTCCCAGACGCGGCAAGAAATGAGCAGATTTGGTTAATCTATCAACAATAACCCAAATAAGATTGATGCTTGAGAAACCGTAGGAAGACCCAGAATTAAATCCATGGTAATGTGTTCCCACTTCCATTCCGGAATCTCAAGTGGTTGCAACGGACCCTTAGGTACTAGATGCTCCGCCTTTACACGCTGGCAAGTTAAACACATCGAGATAAACTTTGCAATCTCTCTCTCTTCATATTGTTCCACCAAAATGTATGTCAAGATCACGATACATTTTAGTATTTCCGTGATGGATTGCAAATGGTGTATCATGTGCTCCATCATAATCTTGTTCTTCAAATCGTAGTCGTTAGAACACAAAGTCTAGAGGACTCAAGTATTCCTTCTTCATCAATTCTCGCCCTAATAGCTCCTTCTTGTACTTTCTTTCATACGATCATCACCCGGCCTGGGTCGAGGCAACTTTTAACTTTATCGATTAAAGTCGATTATACTCAGATATCATCATTGCGGGTACCTAGAGTTTTCATCTCCATCTCTATTATTTGTAAATTATGAAATTAGTCTTCGACAATATCGACTCAGATTTCAGATATGATCTTCTACTCAACACGCCACTACCACGCTCGCTTCCAGGATGGCATGGTCGTAACATGTATTGAAATGAGTCTCCTCTCGAGTTCTTCAAGCTCTTCCCACATTCCTTGCTCCATTCGAATTTTGTATCTCTACGAGTCACCAAGCGATAATGGAATAGCGATTCGAGAATATCCTTCAACGAATCTCCGATAATAACCAACTAAGCTTAGAAAGCTACGATTTCGACATCGACTTAGGTTGTTTCTCAATCGCGACTCATATCCCAATCTTCGATAAGACGTCACAATGACACCTATCGCTTTACTATCGCATCTAATACGACGCCCCCCACAGAGGAGTCCGCTTAGTAAATTCCACAAAGGAAGTCACAAGATAAAGGCTCGTGTACCAAATTTATAGTTGAATTTTTAACTCCTCAAGTTCAATAGAGCCATTCGATATGAGATTTTAGAAATGAGTTTTGTAACGGGTTCAAAGTCGATACAAAATTTAATATCGCTTTTGGGAGTAAGCCAAGAAATTCTTCAGAAATACGCCAGAAAAAAATCAATAACAACAAGAATATTATTCAAATCGACGTGTCTTTATTCAAATCCATAACATGGACTAAGAAAACTCGACATCCGTAATAAACGAATGACTTCATGGCTTGATATGAAAATGTTTGACTACAATGGTTTGATTGCTTGAATTCAATAAAAGTTGCTTAGGAATATGAAAACTAACAACCTTACAAAAGCAATCAATTTGGTATGATGAGTAGTTAACCTTAAAATCACATCAAAAGCAAATATCTCTATGTAAATAAGGTTAAACTGTGTAATGTGATAGTGACCAACTGAATCAAGCAAGATTTTTAAACAACGGATGTAATGAAAGTTTCTCCTAATGGAGTCTCCATAGAGATAGTCAAAGTTTAATTTCTCCGTAGTCAAGTTCAAACGCTGAGCGCAAGTAAGAGAGATAAAAGAATGGGTAGAACCAATATCTAGTAAGGTATATACTTCGCAAGAATTTATAATTAACTAACCCGTGCTAACTTCGTCGTCGTTCCTCGATTTTGACCGGTCACGACAAACGCCTTCCAAGAACCGCTGACTTTTTGACTTTTTTCGGGACATCCTTTCGAGTCACCATTCTCGCTGGACTGGTTTCGATATCGCATAACTCGAGTTTATATGTCCTTCTTTTCCACAATTATAGCATACCTGAAGGCTTTCAACATTTGACCTTATACGTCCCTCCCTCTCCACATCTCAGTAGAAGATCTAACGCGGCGATCGCTCTTCTTCCCTAGAATTTGTTGATGGTGCCGATGTCGCCGCCGACGCCTTTCCCGTCATCGTTAAATCTCTCTTTTTAGATTCGACATCTCTTTCCATAATATCAACGCCGTCATGCGGCTTTTTACCCACGCATCACTCATTCTCACTCGCTCGCTTATTTCTTCTTTCAGCCCTTTCGATTCAGAAAATTTTATCATCTTATACTCGCCAAAGAGTGCATCCGCTCAGCATCACATATCGGGTAAACAAGCTTGAATCGATAATCCTTTTGCTTCCACGATCGCTCGCAATTCTTCAAATTTCGCTTTCTTCTAACTCATGAATACGATTTTGCAATTCTACATTTTGATCATAAAATACCTCTAATAAACTCTCTTTCAGTACCTCTTCTTCTCTTCTTCCTCACTCTCAATATCTCGTAATTTGTTGACCCATGTTTCCGCATCATGACTATCTCTTGTGCAACTATCAATTCTTCACTCACCACATGGATATCTCTAATTCTTCTTCACCGACATCACATTATCCTCGTGTCAAGGATTAGAGGTGTCTCCACGATCTCATTCACTCCATTGTTAACGCTCTCTCAAGCCATTCTTAAAAACTATCATAAAACAAGGGTTAATTAAATAAATTAACATATCACATAATAACCCCCTATATTACGACCAACCAACAAATAAGCTTAGTAGACACACTAAATAAGGTTTTACTCTGCTCTCCCTCCTAGTTCTATTCCCCGATCTCCGCCAGAGATCATATCCCTAAGCTCGATATTAACCGTGACGCCCCAAAATAGTATACACAACACCCATTTCGAAGTCGCCAAATACATGGTACAAGAAGCAAACTACAACTTCAATAATACAAATGTCGTGTGAAATACGACAATATATATCGTGAGTTTAAATATAATATTGTCTTCTAGACAATATCCACACGCAAATAAATCCCCATCATAATTATTGATACATTATTTTACAAAATGGTGAGGACTACTAAACAACTCTCTCTAGAACCTTCATTCCATACCCCGACTAAGACTCGCTACATTCTCGCCTCCCGAGAAGAAAAATGGAACAACAAGGAAAAGGGTGAGCTCAACTAGCCCAAAGAAGAATACTATGACTAAGATAATATACAACAAATTATCGTTAGTCTCCAACAGGAAAAAATGATAGTAATACAATAGACAACAAGTTTCAGATCAATATTCGCATGAAATAATAATTCATGTAAGAGTTACGTAGAGAATGAAATCTACTATAATCTATGAATTTAACAAATTCATCATCAATATTTTATCCCTCGTAACATCAATCAATATTCATCTCAAATCAAATATTCATCTTTGCACTATGTGCCAAAGATATTCATCAATCGGCCATGTTCATCTCAACACTGCTCATCTTTGCACTAAAGGCCAAAGATATTCATCACCGGCCATGTTCATTTAAACACTGCTCATCTTTTTGCACTACAGCCAAAGATATTCTTCCAAAGAATCATTCATCATTTGCACTATGTGCCAAAGATATTCAATAATATCATCATTTAAGACCGAGGATGATGAAAAATATTTTAAAGAACGAATCCAAAGGAAACAAAATGACAAGGATTAAGGATTAAGGATTCGTGATTTTGTTTTATCCATGTCCAACAAATACTTCAAAATAATCATAGTGGTGTAAAATTCAAGAATGATCAAAACATGGATACAATCAAAGCTAGTATCCGTAATAGATATTTTGGATTTAAAAGAAGAAATTTTATTTTTCTATGAATAAGGTCAGATACGTGAATAAGGTCAGATACGTGAATAAGGTCAGATACGTGAATAAGAATCTCGACACCAAAAGATAGAAATTCCACAAAAACATCTTCACGCTTCGCTTAATAAGACTCGTGAATAAGAATGAATAAGAACTCATGAATAAGAACTCGTGAATAAGAACTCATGAATAGTAACCCGATATGAAAAAGTTCCAAATTTGATAAAACTTCAGATCAATATTTCAAAGATAATGATATCAAGAAATAATATCATTATTTAAAAAAATAATATCCCTTACCTCAAAGAATCAAGATTTCTAAGGAAAGGTCTCAAGTGATGCCGAATGAAACTTCAGATCTAACAAAGAACTCTCAAAGTATCTAAATACTCACAAAATACGCCAATAATATAGAGAGAAAGAGAGAAAACTTTGTTTCGTGTGATTTTCAATTCTAACTTAGCCCTCTATTTATAGGAAAATGTTAAGACGCCAAGCAGCATTTAACTCGCTAACCGATGGCTTTACTCGCTACTATTGCCACCCACCACATTTGAAAATAAAATTCAGCACATTTTTTCACCAACCAAAAGTGGGGCCCACCAATTCTAGAATTTTCCACCAAAATCATTTATAACCTAATTTCCAATCACCACCTCTTAAAATTCATAATAAATTATACGCTCATTTTTAATCTGCTCAAAATTTGTGGACATATACTCAACTTATATATGTATAACATATCCAAAAATTACAACGATCCAACTATACGGATTAAATATTATAACTCACACAATAAAGTCAGTAATAACACCGATTTGATCTTTTAATACCTCCAATCCGATAAAATACAAATAAAACATCTCAAAGATTAATTCCTTCATTAATAACCACATAAATAAATCCATCATTTATATTCATATAAAATAAATATTTTCTTATCATATGAATCAATAATTAATTATTCACAAATAAATATTACGTAATCACATTTATGACAACCAGTCGCTCCTCAGAAAGAGGGGCTTTCCAATAAGGATCTCTCATCGGGCGCCGCAATTAGTGACCAAACCTCTCCTTAGATGTAACTTTCTAGACATTGCCAATAATGTTATCTAATAATATTATTCAAATAATATGAATTATCGATCCGATAATGGAAAATATCAAGCAGTTGACAATTATCAAACAATAATAATATAAAATACCAACGCAACAATTATTGAATCAATAAAATAAAATATCGAACAAGAATTATCGTGAATAATTATCGAGTAAAGGCCTTCACGTAAGGATCAATAATTGATGCAATACCGTGCTACTCGCTCAACAACGCCAGACAGTGTGTTTTAACCAACCGGTATTCCAACAAAGCCTTAATCTAAGAATAACTACGCCGTTATTTTTAAACAACTTATATTTGTCGCTTTCCTCATCCAATCGCTTTCACATGGGGCCTCACATACGGTCGCTGGCCGTCAGCATTTAATATTCCCCGACAAAGATTTAATATTCCACCACCAAAACTAATATTCCCCGATAAAAATGAATATTTTATAACCACTGCTTATTTTGAAATATTTCATGATTTAACCCTTAACTATCCACATTAATCAAATCAACCCTTACTATTTCAAAATAATAAATAAAGGAAATTCTTTTTATTTAAAAAATTTTGGGGTCTTACAATTCATTTTCGCTTTCCAATTCCTGTGTCATTTTTCTATAGCATGATTCCTCCACAAAACTTTAACTTGTGGTATGACCTTTCAAGTAGTAGGACATGCTCCTTCCTATCCAAAATCTTGACAGTACCTCCTCACACGTTAAGTCTTCTGGCTATCTCGTCCGGTTCTAACTCTATAACGTGGTTCGGGTCTTTCACATATTTATTAAGCATGAGATATGTGAAACACATTATGAACACGAGACATATACTGGAGGTAACGCAAGTCTATAAGCTACATTTCCTACTTGGCCAAGAATTTGAAATGGACCAATAAATCGTGGATCGAGCTTTCTCTTCCCAAATCTTGTAACCCCTTCCATGGAGCAACTCGCAATAATACATGATCCCCTACACTAAATTCCACGCCCTTTCGATGAAGATCCGCATAACTCTTTTGTCGATCTTTGTGCCGTTTTATACATTGTCGAATCATTTCGATCTTTTCAGTAGTCATATACGTATTTAACTCTCGGGTCCCAACAATGTTGTTTTCACCCACCTCATCCCAACATATCGAGAACGACATTTTCGCCCATATAATGCTTCAATGGAGCCACACCTATACTTGCTCGATAATCGTTGTTGTAGGAGAATTCCACCAATGGTAAATACTTATCCCAACTACCCTTGAAGTCTCAGGACATGTAGTCTTAATATATCTTCAAGAGTTTGAATAGTCCTCTCCGATTGTCCGTCTGCTTTGGGATGGTATGTTTAACTAAATCGCAAAACTGCGCTCCATAGCTTTTTGCAAGCTAACCCAAAATCTTGAAGTGAATCTTGGGTCACGATCCAAACTATGGATACAGCATGCCATGCAACCTCACAATCTCATTTACGTATATACTAGCAAGACGCTCAAGTGAATAAGTCTCCCAGACGGCAAGAAATGAGCAGACTTGGTTAATCTATCAACAATAACCCAAATAAGATTGATGCCTTGAGAAACCGTAGGAAGACCCAGAATTAAATCCATGGTAATGTGTTCCCACTTCCATTCCGGAATCTCAAGTGGTTGCAATGGACCCTTAGGTACTAGATGCTCCGCTTTACACGTTGGCAAGTTAAACACATCGAGATAAACTTTGCAATCTCTCTCTTCATATTGTTCCACCAAAATGTATGTCAAGATCACGATACATTTTAGTACTTCCAGATGGATTGCAAATGGTGTATCGTGCAGGCTCCATCATAATCTTGTTCTTCAAATCGTAGTCGTTAGAACACAAAGTCTAGAGTGGACTCAAGTATTCCTTCTTCATCAATTCTCGCCCTAATAGCTCCTTCAGACTTTCTTCTTCATACGCATCATCCCGGCCTGCGGGCTCGAGCAACCTTTAACTTTTTCTATTAAAGTCGATTCTATCAGATATCATACTTGACATCATCGCACTCCGCTCTATTATTTGTAAATTATATAAATCTTCTATATCACTCAGACGCGATACGATCTTCTACTCACACGCCACCTACCACGCTCGATGGCATGGTCGTAATACGTCTTTGAAATGAGTCTCCTCTCGAGTTCTTCAAGCTCTTCCCACATCCTCGCTTCCATTCGAATTTTTTGTATCTCTACGAAGTCACCATGATAATGGAATAGCGATTCGAGAATATCCTTCAACGAATCTCCGATAATAACCAACTAAGCTTCAGAAAGCTACGATTTCGACATCGACTTAGGTTGCTCTCAATCGCGACTCATATCCCAATCTTGGAAAGACGTCACAATGACACCTATCGCTTTACTATATCGCATCTAATACGACGCCCCCTACAGAGAGTCCGCTTAGGTAAATTCCACAAAGGAAGTCACCAGATAAAGGCTCGTGTACCAAATTTATAGTTGAATTTTTAACTCCTCAAGTTCAATAGAGCCATTCGATATGAGATTTTAGAAATGAGTTTTGTACTGGGGTTCAAAGTCGATACAAAATTTAATATCGTGGATTTGGGAGTAAGCCAAGAAATTCTTCGTAAAATACGCCAGAAAAATCAATAACAACAAGAATATAATTCAAATCGACGTGTCTTTATTCAAATCCATAACATGGACTAAGAAAACTTGACATCCGTAATAAACGAATGACTTCATGGCTTGATATGAAAATGTTTGACTACAATGGTTTGATTGCTTGAATTCAATAACAAAGTTGCTTAGGAATATGAAAACTAACAACCTTACAAAAGCAATCAATTTGGCGATGATGAGTAGTTAACCTTAAAATCACATCAAAAGCAAATATCTCTATAGTAAATAAGGTTAATTGTGTAATGTGATAGTGCCAACTCGAATCAAGCAAGATTTTTAAACAACTGATGTAATGAAAGTTTCTCCTAATGGAGTCTCCACAGATAAGTCAAAGTTTAATTTCTCCATAGTCAAGTTCAAACGCTGAGCGCAAGTAAAGAGAGATAAAAGAATGGGTAGAACCAATATCTAGTAAGGTATATACTTCGCAAGAATTTATAATTAACTAACCCGTGCTAACTTCGCTCGGGTTCCTCGATTTTGACCCCCACGACAAACGCTCTTCCAAGAACCGCTGACTTTGACTTTTTTGGGACATCCTTTCGAGTCACCATTCCCACCTGGATCTGGTTTCGATATCGCATAATCTCGAGCGATATGTCCTTCTTTTCCACAATTATAGCATACCTTGGAAGGCTTTGATCAATTTGACCTTATATGTCCCTCCTCTCCACATTTGTAAAGATCTAACCGGCGATCGCTCTCTTCCCTAGAATTTGTTGATGGTGCCGATGTCATCGCCGACGCCTTCCGCCATCGTTAAATCTTCTTTTTAGATTGGACATCTCTTTCCATAATATCAACGCGTCGTAAGTGGCTTTTTTACCCACGCATCACTCATTCTCACTCGCTCGGCTTATTTCTTCTTTCAAATTTCGATTCCAAATTTTATCATCTTATACTCGCCAAAGAGTGCTTCGCTCAACATCATATCGGGTAACACAAGTTTTGAATCGTTGATCCTTTTGCTTCCACGATCGCCTCGCAATTCTTCAAACCGCTTCTTCTAACTCATGAATACGATTTTGCAATTCTACATTTTGATCATAAAATACCTCTAATAAACTCTCTTCGTGTACCTTTTCTTCCTCTTCTTCCTCACTCTCATTTGTTACCTCTCGCTGACTATCTCAAAAAGTAACTATCAATTCTTCACTCACCACATGGATATCTCTAATTCTTCTTCACCGACATCACATTATCCCGTTGGCGATTAGAGGTGTCTCCATGATCTCATTCACTCCATTGTTAACGTTCTCGCAAATACCATTCTTAAAAACTATCATAAAACAAGGGTTAATTAAATAAATTAACATATCACATAATACCCTATATTATGACCAACCAACAAATAAGCTTAGGTAGGACACACTCAACAAGGTTTTACTGCCTCCCTCCTAGTTCTATTCCCCGATCTCCGCCAGAGATCATATCCCTAAGCTCGATATTAACCGTGGACGCCCCAAAATAGGTATACACAACACCCATTCCGAAGTCGCCAAATATATGGTACAAGAACAAACTACAACTTCAATAATACAAATGTCGTGGTGAAATACGACAATATATACTATGAGTTTAAATATAATATTGTCTTCAGATAATATCCACACGCAAATAAATCCCCATCATATTTATTGATATATCATTTTACAAAATGGTGAGGACTACTAAACAACTCTCTACAGAACCTTCATTCCATACCCCACCTAAGACTCGCTACATTCTCGCCTCCCGAGAAGAAAAATGGAACAACAAGGAAAAGGGTGAGCTCAACTAGCCCAAAGAAGAATACTATGACTAAGATAATATACAACAAATTATCGTTAGTCTTCAACAGGAAAAATTTGATAATACAATATAACAAGTTTCGGATCAATATTCGCAGTGAAATAATAATTCATATAAGAGTTACGTAGAGAATGAAATCTACTATAATCTATGAATTCAAAAATCCATCATCAATATTTATCCTCGTAATATCAATCAATATTCTTCTCAAATCAAATATTCATCTTTGCACTACTGAGCCAAAGATATTCATCAATCCATCATGTTCATCTCAACACTGCTCATCTTTGCACTAAAGGCCAAAGATATTCATCACTCATTCATGTTCATTTAAACACTGCTCATCTTTGCACTCTACAGCCAAAGATATTCTTCAGAATCATTCATTTTGCACTACATGTGCCAAAGATATTCAATAATATCATCATTTAAGACCGAGGATGATGAAAAATATTTTTAAAGAACGAATCCAAAGGAAACAAAAGAACAAGTATTATGGATTCAGACTTTTAAACAATCCGGAGTTCACAAATACTTCATAAATAATCATAATCAAGTAAAATTCAAGAATGATCAAAACATGGATACAATCAAAGCTAGTATCCGTATTAGATATTCGGACTTAAAAAGAAGAAATTTTATTTTCGATGAAT